>JAOTON010001236.1:165000-470072 GCA_034440635.1 Lepas anatifera
GTTATCGCAAATCTGCAAATGCATAAGAAAACTCGCGTGAATTCAGTGAGAAATTAATTTTCATGTTTTAGCGCTCAGGTCAATGGTTTGACCTTCAGAGGTCAAATTAGGTCAAGATCGGCTATTTTCACTCAAATATGCAATGCTCAAGCAAACTGGGCATAACTCTTATACCAGTAGAGCTATTGAGATGTGGTAAAGTATATTGGATAAGAAAATACAAGACCTTCTTCCACTATGTGGAACACAATGACCTCCCGCCAGTGGTTTGACCTTCAGAGGTCACCTCGTGACCTAATATGACCTGAGGTCACGAAAGGTCATAAAGTGACCTTGTTGTATATCAAACGAACGCCAGTGACGAGACATACACGGTGGTGTTTGACTCAGCGCTCTAGCTTAATTAGGTCAAAAGTTATTGTCAAAATACTGTTTTTGACCCCTGGTGACCTTGGATGACCTCGGAGATCGGAGAGGTCACAGGGAAAATATGGCCGCTGAAATCCGTGAAAGGGTGTCCAAGAACGCTTTTCTGACCAAGCCGAGCATTTGCAATCGTTTTTGTGACTCAAATCATAAGACAGTTTCATCCCATGCTTTTTCAATGGGAGAGGTCACCTCATGACCTGACCTCAGGTCACTAAATCGAAAAATCCTGGACATACACCTTGTAGAACCTGGAGGGGTCAGGAAGTGTAGGAAGTTTCAAATCGATTGACTTCGAAATGTAGCTCTTATAGATCTCTAAAGTTGAAGTTAGGTGACATTGGTTGACCTCGCCTGGTGACCTGACCTTGGGTGACCCGGGGTAAAAAATTTCAGGGATGGTGGGAAAAGGATGCAGTGGGAGGTAGAGCCCTCAACCGCGTGCTGCGGCTCGTTGTTTTTTCTGCTATCCCGGAAAAACCTTAGGGGAGGCCATCGATGGCCCCCTTAAGGTTTTTTCGGGATTAAATTCAGCTCAGTTTTAAGTCAGGCTGAGACCCGCATGTGTGGATTCGCACATTAACAGCAACATGTGAGTTTCTGATAATGGCCTTATTCTATCATCTAGAGAGGTTCTTATTTTGATTCTGGCATGTGAGCGTCGGGAAGAGATTCTGACCCGGTGGGAGCTTGGCTAAGGCGCTGGCTTGTTACCAACGAGTGTAGCTTCCTCCAGCATAGGTGGATGCAGGATTTCTGATCGAATGGGGGTCAGGGGTCCATCCGGACCAGAGGTCACCATCAGGTGGGCGCCAAATCCTATCGCGGGGGCACCGATACTCGTATCCTGGGGGATGTTTTGGAGACAATATTTCAAAATGGCGCCATTGCCCTTTCAGGGGGCACCGTGGCTATTTCAGGGAGCGCCGAAGGGGGAGTGCCCTCCCCGGGATCCGCCTATTGCCTCCAGGGTGGGTGTACCACTCACAGTGATGAAAATAGCTTTCATGTGCATCTAGCTATTATTTTAATACCAAGGGTATTTTAAGTGCTTCTATCAATCTGTCTATCAGTCACTTCTATCGGCCTGTGAGTGCCACAGAAGCCTAGCTTTGCATAGGTGGCTTGTCGGATTGGAGCCCAGCTTTCCTCTGGGAGTCCCAGACGGTCATGTAATACACAGGGTCTCGGTTGACCACAGTGGCCTATGATCGACCGATAGAGCCATGACTGGCTATAATAAGCTAATTAGCATGTAAGGTAGAGCTCACAGCTTTAGCTGCAGACGAAGCTAGGTTTTCACAGAACAGAGGTTTAACACGCGCATTGACGAGGGGGCGGGTACCCGCCCCCTCGTCCAAAAATAGCATATGGGTTTGTCAAATTTTTGGCAATGGGCTTGGCAATGGCTTTGTCAAAAAATAGCATAAAAACGGCGGCGCATAGCGCCGCCATTTTTGGTACGTACTTGGCTTACTTTTATCTCATCATTTTTACAACTTTTGAGAAAATTTTAAGTTCAGGTTACCTCAGGTCAGGTCACCAGCACAGGTCAAGTGACCTGACCTCAAAAAAGTTTAAGATGGCATAAGTCGGAACAGGGCGAACTTATCCGATTGTAACTCATATCACATAGTGGGCCCACCGAGTTCTCGAAAATATGTTCCGGTATTTTTGATATCGATGACCTAAGACCTGATACGAGCCATGACCTCTCCATTGGAAATACTTGGGGAAATGGTTTTAAGTGAATAACTTAGTAACGGATGGCGATAGATCGTTTATTTTAACTGCATTAGATTTGCCTGGTCTTTGCAGTTCAAAGACACGCATGTTATATAATTTGACCTTGACCTGACCTCAGGTAAGGTCATATTATGTATCATTCGATTTGGCTTGCTGCGAGGATTCATATAGTTTAAATAGTTTTGCTCTATCTTTACTTGTTCAGATGAAATGACCGAAAACCTTCATTTATATGTTATCCCTATTACGGCATGTTTTGACCTCTAGTGACCTTAAATGTGACCTGAAAAAATGGTCCAAGTATTTTCGATGGAGAACTGGATGGGCAACCTAACGCCGTTTACAGTTTTTTGCTACCTAGCGTGGTTCTCGAGATCTTAGGGGGGGGTAGGTACCTGCCCCCCCTCGTCAAAGCGAAGGTGGCTCAGACCCCCGTCAATGGGCGTGTTCAACCTATATAATGGGCATCCGCTTGATGCAGAGCCTTTTGATGGCCAAAGGAATCCAACTAACAGTGTGGTCTTTTCATGGCTGCGGTGGTTCTTTTTACGCTAGTAAACCTGCAATCGGCAACTAGATATCTGAATAAGTCTCTGCAGCCGTTCATGTGACCCACCTTTTGCCAGCAGGTACTTCTTTAGATTATCAAAGCTCTGAGGAGAACCAAGAACCGGCTGAAGGACCCTTCAGACGGGAGACACTTGTAGAAGCGTGACAGTGACCTTACGTAAGCAGTGCCTACCTGACTGACCGCAAGTGGCCCTGCTACCATAGGAGGCCCCTTTGGTCACAGACCCCTGCTGGTCACGCAGTTCTTACGAATCACCAGAGGCCCTACCTGTCTCAGAGTTCCTCTTGGTTCCAGAGGACCCAGCTAGTACCATAGGATTCGGCTGGATGCAAAGGGCCATTCTACTCACAGAAAGCCCTGCTAGCCACAGAGGTTCCCGAAGGAACATAAAGTAACATGGCTGCACGAGGTCCTGCCTTCTAGGAGAGGGCCCTGTCCCAGTCGCTCCCTTCGGCCCTGTCCTCGGGTACAACCGGCTTGCCCCGTCCCTCGCCCTCTGTGCCCACTCGGGCGGCGCTGGACAACATACCGTTGGTGCAGATCCCGCTAGAGGACGGCTTCCATTGGCACAGGTGGCGCTGCTGACGGTGACTCAGCGGTGCTCCACTAAGAAACCACGGGTCTAACGCAGAAGCTGGGGAGTCCCCGGGGAAAATAGAAACCAAGGGCATGGGTAACGCAGTAGCTGGGGATCCCGGTGGGAATTGGCTATCAACTGACTTATGTACATATTGATGGTTTGCTCCCTTGAAAAACGGAAGCACATTTGACCTGCCTTATATGCAGCACTCAGTGTTAACAGGGGCTCGGGCGCCTGTTCTTCCAGTTTGCGAAGCTTTCTCAATGGAAAATATAGAGAAGCTCACTCCTGCATTAGCAGATTGATAGGCGAGCGGGTGGCAAATGAGCTCTGGTCTTCAATTTTTCCTCAAAATACGTTTTTCACGATTTTGGCCCCTGAAATGAAAACTATACCGGGAATTATCGGAGTACATCTGCATTGTTGCGCGACCAATTATTCGAATGGAAGTCCCCGGTTGTCGGTGAAAGAGTGATAAACAGCAAAGAAACGCCGTAAAGCGGGGTGCCTGCATTAGGATCACCTTTTGCAGCCAATTTTAAGGCTCTTCTGCCGTTAAGTTTTCTCAAACCCCACCAGGATAGAAAAACGCCCAGCACGCCGCATATCCCTACCTAATACCCGTACTGCCAACAAGCACCCCACCTTTAGAGCTCTAGCACATAATGACAATTAAACTTCACTACCCTCGGTTATTATATCATTTTCATTTCGCCTATTAGGACTCCTTAAGCATGGAAAGCTATTATATAAAGCCACAAAATGATTGCAAATACTCAACTGCTCGAACAACTTTTACACCCTTTCACGAAGTATATTGCTTTGACTTTTAGGTATGTGAAAAAGTATTACAATAACTTTGACCTAATTGCACTAGAGCGTGAAAAAACATGTGTTTCTTGTACTGGTTTCATTTTATACGGCAAGTCTTTGACTTTTGACCTCATTCGTGACTGGTAACCACTGGGATTTACGTTCATAGCGAAAAGTACTGGCAATTGTATCAAATGTACTTTACCGCCTAAGTTATGACATAGTTATGCCATTGGCTTAATCATTGCATATTAGTAAATAGCCGATCTTACCTATTTCTCTAGGTCAAACCATCCTCACAAGCATGAGTAATCAATTAGGTTATTGTTGATGCTAACGCAATGAGCACCATCGTTAACAGGGCGTTCAGGTTGCCTTCGGGGCCCGAAATTGGCTACCAGTGTTCACAGAGGAGGCGGGGGGAGTGGAGGGGGCCATGGATCTAAAGGGTAGCGACTGCCCACTTCACCCTCCTCTCCCCTAGGATCCATCCCTGGTATAAATATACTTCTAGGGAGTTTACTGCGGCAGGGATTATTTTACTGAGTCTAAAGAAAAGCAATCACCGTAATGTATGAATAGATCGAAATCTGTGTCCAGAGCCTGGCAAAGTGCAACTGAAATGATACCCGGCACGAGAGACTGCAGCGCAGGACTGTCAATAACACCAAATTTCAGCCCAAATTTCAGCTCAACCAACCAACAACGGAGGCACAATCAACTTATATTCTATATTCTATTTACCTCTCTAAACGGCTCATTTATTGCGGGTTTGATAGCGGGCGCTACGACACATGAGTGAATGGCTGAAGGAGAAAAGCTCTGTATTCTATATACCTTGAAACGCTTGGTGTAGGGGCCCCTGGATATGGCACAGGAGGCCACGACAGCGGTACTCGAGACTGCAATGCTGAAAACAAAGGGCCCTTTAGCTGTTTTGGGGTGACACCAAGTATGTTTAAAGTTCAAAAGTCAGAATCAGGGATATCAAAGATCATCTAAGATCCTAATCATGGATACCCCGAGAAAGGTGAAGGGATTAAATGCCTAAAACGCTTGGTGGAATGTCTTATAGAAGGCCCTCTATCACGCAGGGGAGCTGTCAACAGCGGAGGACTCAAGCATTGCATACCAGGGTGTGAGGGTGTCGAGCCCAGCGCAAAGGGCTGCTGCGCTGTTGCAGGAGATCCTTGGCGAAATATGAACCGCATATCAGTGACTGTCGTGGTCTTTGTGACAAAAGCTAGCCCTGGCTCCCGCAGTGGAAGAGGTTCTAAAATGTCCATACATATTTTTCCAAGGTAGCCAGAGAACCGCTCGCCCCCGGAAGACGGAACGGGAAAATTTGAGAAAATTCATGAGCGCGTCGATTGGTGAATGAATTTTGAAGATCGGTCAAGAATATCAGAGCCACGTGACAAAATCCACGGTGCAAAGCGAATTGAGATTTCTCAAGAGGCTCTATTCTGGCCGCTTGGCGGGTCTGAGAATTGATGCCAGAGCTCTGAAATTTTCAAAGCTGGTACTACAGAGTGAAATTCGGTATTTTGGTGCTACCGGCGGTAGATTTATCTATCGCTACCGAATGTTTGGTGCCGAACATCTACCGATACCGATACTGAATGGATCTACCGAATTACTTTCTTCGGTAGATTTGAATTTCCAGCGCCGACAAAGAATATTCTTAGCAGATGCAAGTCTGGATTTTCCTCGCTGCAGCCAGTCACAAGCCGTACCGGCCCGGGCAGCCAATCGGCTTCGAACCTCGAGTTAGCCGATAATGCTGATTTTTGCGGGAAGCCCACTCTCTTCTGATCTTTCGAGCAGAAAAGACCCACGCCTTTCAGCTCTCTAATTGCGCCCAAAACGTTTCAATGACTTACAGCTTTTGTGTGCCAAGCACTGTTTGGTTTGTTAAAACATAGACGTCATCACTCATGATGGTGCACCGACCTATTATTTCTGTGGACCAATTTTTAGCTGTTTTTTAAGGTTTGACTAGCATAAAACGTGCTGTAATGATTTGATTAACGAACTTTCATCGCTAACCTTTTTCCAGCTGCATAACCTAATAAAACATAAATTCTCGGTTCCGAGCACATGTCACTGACAAGTTCAGAATTGACATCGCTGAATAGGAAAATTGATTGTGGTCATTTCACTTGATTACACTACTCACTCTTCTCTAACGGCTTTCGAGTAATTCGTCTCAAAAAGTATTTCAAGGTGCTAAATTTCTCGGAACATGTTTACTTCTCACCATTCTTTCAAGCTTTTAAAATAAATGGCATTGGATGCAATTTGTCATCAAGCTAGCTTAGGGTTTTGGGTCGCCGACACAAGCCAATTCAGGCCGATATAAGGTTTGGTTCGTCTTTTAAAAACAATTTTATACCGTGACTTTTCTGTACAAGCATAACACCCAGTGCCGGGATCACGGCATAATTGGCTGAATTTTTCCGGCAAACCGCCCAGTCAGTGACCTCCAGACGGGTCACAGGTGTAGGGTAAGTGGGAGGAGGTGCAGCGTAGCGGGGTGGCATAGTAGTTAGAGAGCCCGTCTTGCGATCAGTGTTGCACGGTCCGAATCCGAGGTTAAATATGCACACTTAATAGTTCTTCCAAAGGACAGAGTGACAGAGCGGGCCTACAGGGTTATGAATGGATGTAGATGTAGATGTATATTATTGAGGTCTCCATAAGATATGGCTTTTCAGCCCTCAATTACAAGGACACAGCACACATAGGGAGCACACACTTTCGTAAACCACACAATACTTTACATAACATGAGCGTTGCAGATAACAATTTTAAAGAAATGCACTAGTTCATTTTTAGCCTATCCTCTTTCCTAAATGCCATCCATAGATATACTTTGCTCTCTCTCATCCCACTGTTCCATGCTTCTACCCCTCTGAAGCGAGACTATCCTTGGCTTGCTCCGTTCGCACCCTTGGGAGTTCTAGCATATCACGGTCAGTCCTGCGTGTGCTCCGGCTAGAGATTTCGGAGCGACGCAAAACTGACCGCGACAGTGCACTTCCAGAGTCGTCGGAGAGCAGTCTTTTAATAACTTTTATGTCCCGTTTCTTTAGCAAATCGGGAAACGTCGGCCAGCCCAAGGATTGCAGGGCTCGGGTCACGTGCTCACGCCTGTTCAGTCCCTTTACGATGCGTGCGCCAAAATTTAAAACTTTCTAGAAAAATGGATACTTCTAGAAAAAAATATAGTTTGTTTTCAACACATTGTCATGTGGCTCTCCTGCGCAGGTTGGACGTTAGCCCTGGCCGCAGGCCTGGTTTTTTTCTTACAGGCTTTCAAAGTCAGACCTACATTTTGAGACCGTCGCGATCGCACGGCTGCACCAGTTCGCGTGCAATGCACACTGAGTGGTGACGTCATAATGCCAGATAATCAGATCATGTGTCAAGTTCAATCTACATTACGGTCAAGGTCAAGGTCAAAGGCATAGGCGTAGGAACGGGGTGGACCAGGGGGGCCATGGCCCCCAATATTCATGATTCTTAACCATTAACCCTATGGCGTTGACTGGAAAGAAATGACTTCAAAATGCCCGCTGGCCCCCCAATATTCTGGACATTCTTACGCCTATGGTCAAAGGTTACAGGTCAAGATCATTGACTCCAGTATTCTGGTCAGATGACATTATTAGATATGACGTATGTTATGCTATGACTTCATAGTTAAGGCTATTCAAGGTAAAGGTCAAGGCCAAAGGTTTTTCAAGGTAAAACCCTCATTTCTCGCGTAAAGGCTGCTACAGACCAGTTGTTGTACATTATTGTGAATATGTAATATTGTTACATCATAGGTCATTGACCTTGAATGACCTTGACCTAAAATCCAGAGAACATTGTATGGGCCTTCCCTCTATGTCCTTATTCCGCTTTTGGTGTGTCCCTTGCTTTTTCCGCATAATCACCTCATTTCCCCATATGGTCTCCATCCTGGTCCAGATGTGACCGTTTCGACCTCGTTTGACCTTGAGGATATGGACCTAGGTCAATGAAAATTGTCCATAATGTAGATCACCATCGTTCCCACACACCCCACAGGGCGTTTTTAAAACACGCTTGGTTTCCGAGATCTCGGGGGGCACTTTAGGACCCCTCCACTGTGCTTTGACGCCAGACCCCTCTCGTCTGCGCGTGCTAGATCTCCCACTGGAGGAGGCCACTAAAGGCAAGAGGACCCTAAATGGAGGTCACTTGAACTTATAGCTCAACCTGAAGCGTGTGGTAAAGCCCTTAAGTTCGACTCTCCTACACTTTTCAGGATGTTAATTACCGGCGCTACGCAAAAAATGTTGCTGTAACTGACAAAGTCAGCCAACTCAACGGCAGTGTTGGTGTAGCGTCAAGCAAAAGGACATGCAACCAAAACATCAATAAAGAGACAAACCAACAACAGAGAGTAAAAACCTCCAGCCTTGAGTTTACTCATCCGGCGCCCGTGACGGTAAAAGACACATGGAGCACCTCCATTGTGTTGTACAAGACTTTGGACACTTACAACACTTACAACACTCCATTGAAGGTGTTGTAAAGATGCTATATATTTCAGTATGGAAGGCACGGATATTGCTACTATTTTGTTGCATATTTGTTTGACTTAGTAAATAAGGTATGATTGTCGTTGCAGTACTAACTGCACTAGGTTTGTTTTAGTGTTCGTGAATATTTGAAGTGGCGATTTGGTGTTTCATTAGCGTTGTTCAAATCATGATAGACGCCAGATAAGCGTTCCGGTTGATACTGTAAACAGAAATACAAAAGTGGAAATTTAATTGGCCGGGAGTTAGAAAAGACGGCACCTTGATAAAAGGAATTAAGCTGATACTCTCATGTGCTGGAGCATACTGGAAAGTCCAGGGCTGATATTCTATTTGTCCCAGAACTAAACGTTTCCGGAAAACCGTGTGTATTTATGGTGGGTACCGGCCCCGTCCAGACCAAACCACCCCGCTTCGAGCTAGATGGATGCACCGCCAGCCATACGTGTCAGAATGAGGACCTTCGTCCAATAATTCGCCCATTCAACCACATTGGGAAGGAACCGCATACTTTTGTAACGGCCAGTACAAGAGACAGCAATGGGCCCCGAGTCTGATATGTTTTTTATTCTATAGGGGGAATATTGTTAGCAGCGTATAGACCAGCCATTAAACCTATACAGAGGCGGGGCTTAGTGGGTAGAAGGTATCAGTGTGCTCAAAACGTAGCACTCTAAGCGCAGTTTTTTTTGCAGAAAGGTGAATTCGTAGGTAAACTAAATGTGTCGCATGGGATTTTTTTATATTCTCTATACGACTGATTATTTAGTTCAGACTCCACGAATGTGTCACACTCTCTTCAATAGCTTATTAACTGTTGACATGATTTGTTTTTGCCGGCGCGCATCCTGCCTTCGACTAGAGCAAGTTCAGACCACTCTCTCCAGCGTATGTGTTGGTGTAGGCTCTCGGTCACTGTTTGTATTGACTTAACAACTGTGTGCCAACATGAGTGTTATCAAATTCTAAGGACTACTACATTCTCGTTTCTATTTTACGACATACTGGTCTAAGTTCTTACATAACAGGGACAATCATGGAAACACAGCTTGGGACCTGACGCTGAGGTGGTGCCGCGTGACCTGACTGTGGTGATGCCGCGTGAGCTGACCATGGTGATGCCGCGTGGCCTGATAGTGGTGATGCCGCGTGACCTGACTGTAGTGATGCCGCGTGACCTGATAGTGGTGATGCCGCGTGACCGGACTGTGTTGATGCTGCGTGACCTGACTGTGGCGGTGCCGTATGACCTGACTGTGATGGTGCCGTGTGACCTGACTGGCGGTGTTGTGTGACCTGGCTGTGGCGGTGCCGTGTGAACTGGCGTGCCTGTGTTGCAGGGTGGCTGCTGCAGTGGCCGCCTCAGTCGTGCTGGACCAGGAGCCGGCCGCCGCCTGGAGGGGCGTCGGCCCGCTGCCGCCCGACACCGTCTCGCCGGCCGGGCCCCTGCTGGGCCTGGCGGGTCCCGGGCCCGGTCCCCCTCCCGGCCCGGGGCCCGCCGCCGGGCCTGGCACCCCGCACCCGCAGCACAGCTTCACACCGCCAGCAGGGCCGGCCAGCTTCGCCAGTCCCAGCCACCCGGGACCGCCGGCGCCGCCATTCTCCGGCTCACCGGGACCGGCTGGGGGTCCGGGCGGTCCATCACCTTTCCCCGGACAGCCCACCGGCGGTCCGCATCCACACTTCAGCGGGCCAGGAGCAGGCGGACCCCCGCAGCCGCTCCAGAATGGCAACCCCGCCTTCTCTCCACTACCGCCCTTCGGTGGCCCTCCAGGGCCCCCGCAGGGTCCAGTGGGACCAGGACCACCTCACGGCGCACCGACACCGCATGGAACGCCTGGACCGCACGGACCTCCTCATGGCCCCCCTGTTGGATTCCCAGGACCATTTCCGCCACACCCAGGACCTCCATTTGGTCCGCAGCACTTGGGGCCGGTGCATGGCCCGGGTATGATAGGACCAGGAGGACCGATGGGCCCGATGGCGCTGGGACCAGACCGTCTTGACCATGGGTAAGTTTTCCTCTTGCATGCGAATAACGAAATGCATGTATTGAGCTAAAGGGAATTTTGTTCTAATAATATTTTCACTGCTGGCAGATTACATTCCTCAAACATTTTGTAGATGCGCACAGCTATCCATGAGTCTGTCTTACGTTCATAAACTTCTTTGGCTTAGATGAAAGGGTCATTGACTTTTTGTTATTTGCATGAATATGCATGGCATCCAAGGTCTGATTTGGTTTGAGCCGCGAGGTAATTTGCGGAGGCATGATAACTGAATTTGATGGTAGACAAAATGAGGATTAACCCTCGCCCCACCGGGGGCCATCGATGGCCCCCTAAGGTTTTTCCGGGATAGCGGAAAAAACGAAGAGGCGCAGCACCGTGGTTGAGGGCTCTACCTCTCACTGCATCATTTTGCCACCATCCCTGAAATTTTTTACCCCAAGTCACCCAAGGTCAGGTCACCAGACGAGGTCAACCAAGATCACCTCTTTTCAACTTTAGAGCTCTGTAAGAGCTACATTTCGAAGTCGATCGATTTGAAACTTCCTACACTTTATGGCCCCTCCAGGGTCTACAAGGTGTATATCCGGGATTTTTCGATTTCGTGCCCTGAGGTCAGGTCACGAGGTGACCTCTCCCATTGAAAAAGCATGGGGAAAAGCTGTCTTATGATCTAAAGTCACAAAAGCGATTGAAAATGCTCAGCTTGATCAGAAAAGCGTTCTTTGACACCCTTTCACGGATTCCAGGGGCCATATTTGCTCTTTGACCTCTCCAAGGTCATCCAAGGTCACCAGGGGTCAAAAACAGTATTTTGACAATAACTTTTGACTTGTATAAGCTAGAGCGCTGAAACAAATACCATCGTGTTTATCTGGTCATTGGCTTTCATTTGATATACGGCAAGGTCACTTTCTGACCTTTCATGACCTCAGGTCATCTTAGGTCACGAGGTGACCTTTGGAGGTCAAACCACTGGCGGGAGGTCTTTACGTTTCACATAGCGGAACAAGTACTGACAATTTCCTATCAAATGTACTTTACCAGACCTCAATAGCTCTAATGGCATAAGAGTTATGCCCAGTTTGCTTAAGCATTGCATATTTGAGTGAAAATAGCCGATCTTGACCTAATTTGACCTCTGGAGGTCAAACCATTGACCTGAGCACTAAAACATGTGAAGTAATTTCCTACTGAATTCACGGCAGCTTTCTAATGCACTTTGCAGATTTACGCTAACCCCCATATTTTCGGAGTTAGAGGGGGCCATCAATGGCCCCCGTGGGGCGAAGGTGGCGCTAGACCCCCGGTGGGGCGCGGGTTAAGGAGGAACACAGAGCATCGCCTTGATGCTGCAGGTTTTTAGCTTGTTCCCGGCCACGACGCTGTGGTTTTTGCCATTCTAAGGCTTCAGTAAAGCTCCTAAGTCTGAGTTTAGAGCTCTTTTGTGTCAGGCGGATAATGCATGTTTGTGGCTCCCTGCACTCCCTGCACTCGACCCGGTCCGAAATTAGTTTTATTTCTTTTTAGTATCATGACAGTTTAATCTTAATCAAGGCAGAACAAATGTCTTAAGACCATCCATCAACTTTATTGTTTTTATCTAAGTTAGCTGGGAAGCAGGAGACTGATTTGGTGGCACTTGTTGCGTGTGGTTAAGAACTACTAATTGCACAAAACAATTGATATGTGGACATTTGACCTGGAGCTTGTGTCAACTCCTTCACCAACCACCCTTCGAAGTCATTTCAAACACGTAGGAGACCCTTCTGAGCTTCACTGCCGAATAGCAATATTCAGTAAAACTTCTATTTCATGTTTTATATTCTCCGAGACAGGCTCATGCAGGCCGAGATAGGCACAATATAGCTTAGTTACTGAACCAGGCATACACAGAACTTGATCGCCACTTCTTCTAGAGGCGGGGGAGGTTGAAGGAAGCTGGAGGAGAGGCTTGAAGAGACCCATAGATACACATGTCCTGCCGATCGAAATAACGCGTCCGAATAGAGGGGGGGCACGGTGCCAGGCCCCCACTTAACATCCTACAGAGGGCAGTGCTGTAACTAGCCAGTGCAAAAGGCAGCAAACAGCCATAATCCGATGAGTTTTAGGTTAGAGAGGGAAACGTTTCTTGTCAGATGCGGCTTCAAGATCGACTGGCTTCCTCTATTTTTTTTTCGGTAGAGACATGCCTTTCTTTGAATCACTGCAATCTGATTTGTGTGCAAAGACGGGAAATGCGTTGTAGCCTAAAGAATACAAGCGTTCATTACCATCATTATCGCGGTTTCACTGTGCCTCAACTGCGACGGTATTTCCGCCCATAACACTAAACACTATATTAGTTATTTGGACTTAAGTGCGCACCAGTCTGCAAAGGTTGGTGCGCTCTAAAAGCGCTCACTAAACATGATATACTTTTTGCTAAGATGAAGATATGAAAATGTTCTTGTTAAATAAAATGAGATGGATGACAACAGTTTGTAAGCGCTATCGCGCGGTAAAAAATAACTCGATTAAATTTTATTCGCAGTACTTTGTATAAAAAATGCACAATACCGTCAGGAGTATACCCGTGTTTGCCTGGTTCAGTAACTAAGCTCTATTGGGCCTATCTTGGTCTGCATGAGCCGGTCCTGGGGCATATAAAACATTAAATTGAAGCCTATGCCGTTCAAAAAGGTCTCGAGAATCTCGAGACTCGAGAACCACGCTAGGTAGCGAAAAACGGTAAACCGCGTTAGGTAACCCATCCACTTCTCCATCGAAGATATTTGAACCATTTTTTTAGGCCACATTTAAGGTCACTAGAGGTCAAAACATGCCGTCATAGGAATAACATGTTAATGAAGGTTTTTGGTGATTACATCTGAACAAGTAAAGATAGAGCAAAACGATGTGAACTGTATGAATCTTTGCAGCAAGCCGAATCAAATGATATATAATATGACCTTGCCAGATCAAATCAAGGATTTGACCTGATCTGAGGTTAGTTCAAGGTCGAATTATGTAAAATGAATATTAATAGAACCGCAAAGACAAGGTGAATCTAATGCAGATAAAATAAACGCTCTATCACCGTCCGTTATTAAGTTATTTAGTTAAAACAATTTCCCAAGTATTTCCAATGGAGAGGTTATGGCTCGTACCTGACCTTAGGTCATCGATATAAAAAATACGAGAACATATTTTAGAGAACTCGGTGGGCCCATTATGTGATATGAGTTTCAATCCGATAAGTTCACCCTGTTCCGACTTATGCTATCTTAAGCTTTTTAGGTCAGGTCCCTTGACCTGTACTGGTGACCTGACCTGAGTTGACCTAACCTTAAAAATTTGATAAAAGTTCTAAAAATGATGATAGAAAAGGTACACGAGGTACGGCTGCGCTACGTGCCGCCGTTTTTATGTTGTATCCGAAAACCAGAGGGGTTGGGTACCCGCCCCCGTCAATGCGCGTGTTAAATGAGGGATGACCCGACAGGAATCTCCAAAAAGTACAGGTATCTCCGTCTCTCGATGTCTAAGTTACGGAACTTGACAAGGACATGCTTCACAGGCAGGACTTCGCTGTATTGCGAGGCATGAAATCCACTCTCTTTAGCTAACATCGAAGTAGAAAATGATCGTTCATAATATGTGAACGTTAAATGTTGTCTTAATGTGAATGCGTGAGCTGCATGATCATTATTTATTCATGCATAAAAATAGAAGCCATTGGGTGCAGTGATGTCTCAAAATCCGTATTTCCAAACACCGAAACCCAGGGGTTGCTAAATGACCCCGGGATTAACATTCCTACTACAACTATGCAGCAGACCCGGCAATGGCGTTGCAATCAGAAGAGACCCAACGGCTCGCCTCGGGGCGACATCATCAGGAACGCAGCCACTGAGCACACCAGGCCAACGCTGACAACTTCAACTGCACAATAGCTATTCCCTAGTGAACAAAGAACCCATTATATCCAGTAATTCGATGAAATAATTAAGAATGAAGAGCATCAGGGAATGCACTTGGTTGATAATCTTTGACAATTTATTAGCTGCATATAAACCGAAATGAATGTGACAGTTTTTTAGAATTTTAAAAGTTTTTTTGGAAACTTCGCTTTGCTTTCAACTTAAATCGCTCGTAGAAAAATAGGTTTTTCTTCCAACTTATGATGTTATCAAAACATCATGTTTTCGGGAGCTACAAAATAAACACCTAAATCTCAGGCACGAAATAGACTCGATGAAACCTGGTTCCATCATCGATAATCCATATTTAACCAGAATGTTTTCTTTTAGCTTCAAAACCAAGGCCAAGGATGACATGACAATTAGTTTCGGTCTTTTCTTTAGCGGAGAAAGCCCCCTTTATCTCTTTGAAAGAGATAAATATGTTTAAGGTTTGAGTTTACCGACATGTGAAGCTGATAAATTGAAAAGTGAAGCAACGACAAAATTAGGATGGCTCACTCGTTAGCATGACATTTTTATGATTGGGAGGTGCCTAGAATTTAGACCGATCAAATTCCTGCGAACAGATTGAAATGGTTCATCCATGGTTTGTTTGAAATAGTACCTTAGCGCCTTTTTTCGACTGAAAATATTTGTGGAAATTCAATTAATGGGGCTCTGTGTGAAACGAAATATGCTAGTTCAGCTTTCTCGACAAGCTCTTTCAATCTGATGTATCAGTTCAAAACCCATGTTAAAAGAAGCACATTCCCTTGAAGTTGGCGGCCGTCAAATGTCGAATTAAATCACGATTTCCGCAAAGCGTAACCGAATCTTGCAATAACTAAGACTTGGAGTTTGTACTGCTCACAGGTCGGTACAGAGGGCGCGCCCGGCAAAGTGCGCTGGTTGAACTGGGAGGTTTCGTCGGTGCGCCTTTGTAGCGGGGCGCGGCAGTGGCCTCTGCCGTCCGCCAGGCACCTGCAGTCAGCGCCGGCCCGTCCGGCCTGAGCCGAGTATTGATGATCCAGGCGGCGCCGTTTGCGCGGCCCTGCGTCAAGGCTAGCGCGCCGGCGGTGCAGAGGCTAGGCGCCGCCGCCAGCGACGGGCTCAGTCGGTCGCGAGGCGAAGCTGCGTAGGATAGCGCGGCGCGGGTGCGGCTGGTGTGGTCGTGATATTCGTGATCGTCGTGCGAGAACCGCGCGTGCTGTGGAGAGAACTCGGTTTCGCGTGGTTAATCCGGATAATGGGTGTTGGACGAAGATTATCTGCCGGATTAGGGGCGTTCGTCTGGCAAAGCATGGCAGGGAGGTGTTCGTGAAAGCACTCTGGATCTATGGGAGTCTTCTTCCTAATGTTGTTCCTGGCCTCCAGTCCTCTCCCATTTCTAAATTAGACTGATCGAGGTATGTCTTTAGAATAGTGAAATAGCGTTTTAAGCTAAGTTTATGTAGTACATTATGCATTGGAAATGCAAGATGTTCATACCTACAACTTTATTTTTCATAATGTAACTCATGGACCAAGCTGTGTATGATGATATTTGACCATGAGCTATTACGCTGAACATCGTTTTAACTTGATCAGGACTCTATATATTTGTAATGAACCCGGAGCCTGGCGCTGTGTATGGGATGCGAATATTTTTTTCTTCCTTTTTTGAAAACTTGAGC
The DNA here is from genome assembly GCA_034440635.1 of Lepas anatifera. Classification (NCBI taxonomy): domain Eukaryota; kingdom Metazoa; phylum Arthropoda; class Thecostraca; family Lepadidae; genus Lepas; species Lepas anatifera. The sequence goes on from JAOTON010001236.1 coordinate 181,340, forward strand.
AAACCTTTATGCTTAGCTTTCTATTCGCTACAGTCACTACAAACCAGTCCGCTCTTAAGGTGAGCAATGTATGTTTCTGGCCTTCTCAATCCGGCAAACAGCAAGAGCCAGGACCGTATTATTTTCCTGGCGGACAAGCTCCCACGATCTATATAGGCGGGACTATAACGACGTTCGGTCCGAATCGGCAATGGGTTGTAGTATAATTTTGCGGGTTTACCAAGGTACCAATTGTCAGGGTCATATGTTTCTGCCAACTCATTTCTGTTGGAGGGGTTTCTTATGAGTCAAATTGCTCGTCATTCAGGGAATCCACTGGGTCTTGAACCCGGGTTGGCCGCGTGGAAAGCGAAAGCGCTAACCACTACACCATCACATCCCCTCGATGTCTTCTAGGGTCACGGTGGATCGAAGAAAGGTCAAAGGAACAGGACAAAGATCAAAGGATCTTAGCATCAGATCAAAGGATCTTAGGAGCTATTACTGGCTGGAAGCCAGAGATGCTGCATCTTCATATTACTCAAGATTAACCTTTATTTTGGTAACCGCCACGAAATGCTTCGGTGAAAGTTTGTGGCAAACTTGTGTTCCCGCATAGAAAAAATATCATTAACACGAATGTATGACCGTTTAACGCGACTTCTGGTGTCGGCCAGGGACCAGTGGCGACCTGACTCGTGCCGTGCTCTTGTAATGCATGTACAGTCCCCCGCAATTGAAATTGCCATGACTAGGCTCGACCGGTTTAGGATGAATATCTCTCAACCTATCGTGTCTAAAGCTTTACAAACGGGTTCATCATGAGTATTTTTTCAAGAGATTTCCAGTGGTCATCATTATTTCCTAATCTGACATCTGCGTGAGAAAATATTACACAATTACTGATTTTGCTTCATTCTGACGGGGTAGTCTTCGGCTGACTTGCCACCGCCTCTGATAATCCCTGACCCTTCGCTCGACTGGCACGCATACCTGGGTCACATGATTACTACGTGTTTACAACGACAGGTGCAAGGTCACACGTAGTAAATAGTGTGAGGCGCGCAGGGGGCACAGTGTTTTGAACCGAGGTGATCAGTGCTGTCTCGCAGGTGTCTATAGCCCCAGGCGGTCCGTTGGGTGACCGAGGCGCCTGGGCACGAGAGTCCAAGACTGGGTATGTCTGAGTTATGGCTTCAAACAATGTTTCCAGCCTCGTAAGGCTCACAGGATCACTGCGGAACTATTTATTCGGGTGGATTAGAGTTCATGGAGTTTAACACGGCACCCTGTGGCCGGATTTTTGTTATTTAACACCCGCCCCGGTAGGTCTCCGAGCCACCTTCCGCCTGTTGGGGAAGGGGTTTAAACACCTCCCCTCGAACCCGGCTCCTACGCAGGATAGAGAAAAACGCGAACACTGGTGGATAGCTCATAAGAATTTATCTCGAAACTACATTAGTCACTTTTTGTCTCAGGTCAATATTGAGGTCATGACAGGTAAAAAAATGTGATAGGGTGTAGAAGAGTTTCTGGGCCCTATCGTCTGACTGATTTCAGTTAGTATAAACTGTAAGGCGCCATTCGCCTCCTGTTTTTAAGGAAAATCGAACCATGTATAATATGACTATACTACATGAAAACATAAAACTAACGTGACCTAAGGTTAGGTCAAGGTCTGCATCTGATCTAGCATAATCAATATGCATATCAATCAACTTGATATCAAAATAAAAACTTTTTCATCATTTCCTGCGAAATTATTGACCTAAGTTTATCTGTTTAACACTCGCCCCGGTGGAAGGTGTTTAAACACCCCTACGGGTTTTTTCCGGCGGCACGAAAAAACGGCGGCGGGAAGCGCCACCGTACTTGGTACCCTTTAGCCTTGATTGATTCAACAACTTTCCCCAAAATTTTAAGGTTGGGTCATCTCAGGTCAGGTCACCAGTGCCGGTGACCTCACCTCCAAAAATGTTTAAGCGGCATAAGTAAGAAATGGGTGACTATCGAATAAAAAATTATTCCATATAATGGGCCCACAGAGTGCTACAACATATGTTTCTGGATTTTTCATATCGATGACCTAAGGTCAACTACGCACTATGACCTCGCCATTGTAAATACATTGGAAAACAGAAATTGGGCTGTATTTGTGTAGTCAACAGCTGAGAATACCTCCGTATTCCCCAAATCATAGTATCCGGGGACCCTTTCCATGCTCATGCTGCAATTTTTGACCTGTGACCTCTGAGAGGTCATCTGGGGCTGTTTAGGCAGTTTTCAGACTTATGTCAATAACTTTGCATGAAATCATACAGCTTTTATTTTGATATCATTGCGTTCAAATTGCTATTGCGAGTCGATTGATATGCATATTGACTATGCTAGGTTAAAAAGTGAACCTGAGCTGAGGTCAGGTCATTTTTGGGTTTTGACGCAGTATGGTTCGTTCGATTTTCCGATTTGATTCATCATTCGATTTTTCGTGACAAGAGGAAGCGAATGGTGTCTAAAAAATTATTCTCACTCAACTCTGGCAGACGCTAGATCCCAAAAACTCTACCCAAAATCCCACTTTCTTTGACCTGTCATGACCTTAAAATTAACCTGAGCCAAAAAGTCACTAATATAATTTCTTCATGAATTGGTATGAACTATCCACCAGCGTTCGCTTTTTTCGCCATCCCACATAAAGGCCGAGTTCGAGGGGGTGTTCAAACACCCCCCCCACCAGGGCGAAGGTGGCTCGGAGGCCCACTGGGGCGCGGATTAGGTAATTCAAGATGACCTCTCAGAGATCACAGGTCCAAACTTGCAGCATGAGCCTGGAGAGGGGCTTAAGCTACTACGATTTGTATCTGATCCAAGGTCATCGATCTGTAAAATCCCGGAATATATTTTGCACTATTTGATGGGGTCATTATGTGATGAGTTTTAAGAAGACAGATTCACACCGTTCTTACTCACGAAATCTTAAACTTTTTGGAGTTGAGGTAACTTGACCTGCACTGTTGACCTGACCTGAGATGGCACAACCGTAAAATTCTAGAAAAGGTTGAAGAATTAATTACGGATAGGGTGCGCCAAGTACGGCGGCGCTTCGCGCCGGCATTTTTGTGCCCAGTCGGAAAGACCTGAGGGAGGGTGTTCAGACCCCCGCCCCTCCGGGGTGAGGGTGAAGACGACTCTAATAAATTTTTGATCTGGCTGAATCCAATCAGGTGCAAGGGATAATAATGGGAAAAGCCAAGAATGTCAACCAGACACCACCTGGCCTCTTTTCACACCCATTGCGACGTGGGGCGTCAGTCCAACTCCCTTCCGCCTGTTAACTTAGGAGTCAAAGGTGATACGAAAAATAGAAATGGCACTGGAAGCTCCTTGCTGTCTTGTTCTAAAGATATAAACACAAACAAGCTCGAGACTGTGACCTTTAGTGATCCCTGGTGGCGTCATTATTGACGTGATCTCAAAATAACTAGACGATATCTGGGTAATTTTTATTTCGAAGAGCTTTTGAATGAGGAGGAAACTCGACCTGGGCCTGCTGCAGGAGTCGCGTTTTTCCCTTGCTTTGTCGTCCTAATCTAAGAATACCAAAACGGCCTCACATGGGCGTGGAAATCACGTTAAAACTCGTTCACCTGACCTAAACTTTTATCAATTTACAGCCATAAGTTGTCAGGTTGATAACCATAAATTGGTGTAAGGCGAATAGTCTCTCATTCAAATCGGCTCCGAATAACTTGCGAAAAAAATGAGGATGGGGCCCAAGAAGAGCACCAAGGCGATTAAAATTATGTATATGGGCATATGTTTTCCTTTATATTTCCCCCCCAGCTTATCAATGGAATGGTCTGGGGATTTGGGTCCGTTTGAATTCAAATTGTTTGTCAGGTTTAACATAAATATCTGTTCCATGGGTGTCTGTTCCTGTTGTGACTTATGCTGATAGTATTGTCACCATTGTGCTGCAAAATAAATAAATAGATATATCTATATTATATGTTAATCAGGACTTATGGACCAGAAAATGGTAAAAATGAAAATGATTAACATATTTTCCTACAAATCATCAACGCTAGGTCGCTCAAACTCTTTATGAACAAGAAGGGAGCATGAAAATGTGCCGTTTGGCTAATGGGGTCTCAGTCACAAAACATAGTCGATAAATGCGTGAGGTAAGGAGTTGAAACCTGCTACTACCTTACAAATGACTAAAACTATCGACTTGCATAAGTACTGAATCCTCATATTTATTTGTAATGTTTCGAAATTAGGATCAGATATTGTCTGAATTTTATTCCACTGCTTTCTTGTTGCTCATGTGTCCAGGGTGAAATACACACATTCAGGTCTTGCTTGTTTTCGCATTTTTTCAGAGACAAAGGAAGAAAATGGGTGAAAAGCAGCTTTGGGTTTTTACACACACCGACTGTTGAGGCTATATGGTGTCGCCAACTCTCATGTTGTTGGGAGTGGGCACAAAGGGAACATTACATGAATCGAAAAAGAGCTATTGTTTTCTTTATTACGCTCTTCGGTTTCCTACCTTCCCCTTGCTTGCCTGGTTATGTGCTCATAACGACCTTCATCAAAGGCCGCATTAGCCCTTGCCAAACGGGAAAGGCCTTCAAGTACTTCGAGCTAGAGGGGTACTGTTTGCAAGTTAGGGAAAAATTCCAAGGGCTGGGGACCATTGGTAGGGACTGCCAACCAACAATGGTCATCAGCTTACATTCAAACATACCCTGATTTGCATAAATCAGTATTCAGATAAAGGGATATCTTCGACTTCAATTCAATGCCGCCTCGGTAGCTCAGTTGGTAGAGCGTTGGGCTCCGGCAAGCTGCTCAGAAGCATGCAGTGGCAGTGCATGTCCAGGCTTGGTATCGGTTCCCCTGAGATGCTACGGCACTCAATAGTTTACCCGACGTACAGGTCGGCTGGCAACTGACTGGTGAGAGGGTGACCTGAGCGGGGTGGCCGTCCATGTGCTTTGTGGGACGTTAAACTTTGGCTTCTAAATCAACCCTTCATTGTGGGAGTTGCTCGTTCTGGTGGTGGGGTCGGGGCATAGGCGTAGGAACCGGGGGGCCAGGGGGCCACTGGCCCCCCCCACTTTTCTCTGATGGGCCCCCCGCAACGGAGGTAAGAATATCAACAACTGTAATATCAAGCAAGAAACTCAAACTGGCCCGATAGCTTGCCCCGGAACCCCGTTAAACTTACCTGTGCCCCTAAACTAAGTTGAGGTCCTATGAGTTGATTTTAAGGCCCCCTGACCTTCTCGGGGCCCCTGAACTGGCCTCTGATACCATACGAGCTAATCTGGGCTCTTTGAGCTGAACTGAGCGCCCCGGAGTTGGTTTGGGCAGCATGAACTGTTCTAGGATGCCTAAACTGAGCTAGGAGCCGTAACCTTAAACAGGGCCCCGTGAGTTGGCCAAAACCTATATCCACCGACCTGGGGGGCCCCTGAGCTGAGCTGTGACGGTAAAGTTAATATTGTCCTTTGAGCTAATCTGGATCCCCTGTGATGCACAGAAGACCCTAAACTTATCTGAGGCCCCTGCACAGGAATAGGGCCCCTGCTTTGAAATTGTGTTATAAGCTTTAATTGAAACCCTGGACTGTTCTGAAACCCCAAATATGCCGGCAAGGGGCCCCTGGATGATCCAGGCCCTTAAGCTTATCTGGTCATCAGAGCTAATATGGGCCTCTGTGTTGAACTGAGGGCCCCTGAGATGGTCTGGGACCCCTATAAGGCTTTACAGCCACTGACCTGGCGGCCGTGAGCTTGAATGGGTCCCTTGAGATGTTCTGACAGTGGTGTAGCCAGGGGAGGGGGGTCCCTGGGGTCCGCGGACCCCCTTGGGCTGACCTTATGCACTAAAAACACAAAAATTGATCTCGGGGGCCCCTGAGCTTGGTCTCGGTGGGGGGGGCCTCCCGAGCTTGGTCTCAGGGGAGGCCCCCGACAATTGGTATCGAGGGCTCCAGAGTACCGAATATTGATCTTGGGGGACCCCTGCGCTCAGTCTCAGGGGGTCCCGAGCTTGGCCTCAGGGCCCCCGAGCTTGGTCTCAGGGCCCCTCCTCCCCGAGCTCGGTCTCACGGGCCTTTCGATTTTGGTCTCAGGGGCCCCCGAGCTTGGTCTCAGGGGCCCCGAGCTTGGTGTCTGGGGACCCTCCGAGCTTGGTCTCAGGGAGCTCCCGAGCTTGGTCTCAGGGGGCCTTTCGGGTTTGGTCTCAGGGCCCCCGAGCTTGGTCTCAGGGGCCCCCGAGCTTGGTGTCAGGGAGCCCTCCGAGCTTGGTCTCAAATAACCCCCGAGCTTGGTCTCAGGGGACTCCCGAGCTTGGTCTCAGGGATGTCCCCAAGCTTGGTCTCAGGCCCCCCTCTCCCCGAGCTTAGTGTCAGGGGCCCTCGAGCTTGGTTTCAGGGGGCATCCGAGGGCATCTGATGCATAAGGCTGACCGTATGCACTGGAAAACACGAGCATTGGTCTCGGGGGCCCTGATCTTGGTCTCAGAGGGCCACCGAGCTTGGTCTCGGCGCCCCCCGAGCTTTGTCTCAGGGGCCCCGAGCTCGGTGTCAGGGGCCCTCCGAGCTTGGTCTCAGGGAACGCCTGAGCTTGGTCTCAGGGGCCCCTGAGCTCGGACTCACGAACCTTTCGATCTCGGTCTCATGGGCCTTTCGATTTTGGTCTCAGGGTGCCCCAGAGCTTGGTCTCAGGGCCCCCGAGCGTGGTCTCAGGGGACCCTGAACTTGGACTCAGGGGCCCCGAGCTTGGTCTCACGGGTCTTCCGAGCTTCGTCTCAGGGGGCCCCCGATCATCGGTATCGAGGGCTCTGGAATACCGAATATTGATCTCGGGGGCCCGTGAGCTTGGTCTCAGGGGCCCCGAGCTTGGTCTCAGGAGACAACCGAGCTTGGTCTCAGGGGGCAAGCTTGGTCTCATGGGCCTTTCGATATTTGGTCTCACGAGCCTTTCGATCTTGGTCTCACGGGGTCTCGAGCTTGGTCTCAAGGAACCCCCGAGCTTGGTGTCAGGGGGCCCTCGAGCTTGGTCTCAGAGAGCATCCGTGCTTGGTCTCAGGGTCCCCTCGAGCTTGGTCTCAGGGGCCCCCGAGCTTGGTCTCAGGGGTTCAGGATCCCCTCGGGGTGCCCCCGACTATTGATATCGAGAGAGTGGTTCTCAGGGCCCTGCAACAGTCTATTTCAGAGGGGCCCCTGAGAGTCAGTCTCAGAGAACCCCAAGAGTCGGTCAAGGGGACCCCAAGAGTCTGTCTTAGGGGACCCCGAGATTCGGTCTCGGGGTCCCCGTGAGAGTCTGTCTCAAAGAACCACAAGAGTGAGTCTCAGAGCACCCCAAGAATCGGTCTCAGGGGGCCCTCATAGTCTCACGGGTTTCTCTCTCAGGAGTCAACATTTAGTTTCAGGTGGCTCCGAGAGTTAATCCGGGGGTCCGAGAGATAGTCCAATTTGATCTGCAGAGTGCTGGTTTCAGGGGGCCCCAGAGGGGTAATTTTGGGAGCCCTCGAGATTTAGCCTCAGGCTGTGCCGCCCCCCCCGAGTTGTGGTATAAGCGGCCCCAAGAGTCAATCTCAGGGAGCACCCAAAAGTTAGTCTCAGAGGGCTCCCGGTTGTCAGTCTCAGAGACATCCGAGAGTTAATCTCAGGGTTCTGAGAGTAATTTCCAGAGGTGCTCCCGATTTTTGGTTTCACGGGCCCGGAGTTAGCCTTAGGCCCGCGAGAGCTAATCTGGAGCCTCCAATAGTCAGTCTCAGGAACGCCAAAGACACAGTCTCAGAGGTGATTGCACCCCCCCCGGGTGTTTGTCTCAGGGGCGCCCCACACTGGGGCAACTGGGCTTCAAAATAGGCCAAAACCTCGTAACTAAAAAAATGCTTTGATTAGGAATACTTGTTTGTGCTCAAATGAAAGCTGTTGCTCTGAACTTCATTACCCAGCCACAAAACATTGGGTATCTACACCAGGTCATATCAGATAAACTATTTTTCAAGGTTTATAAATATCAGAATTCGATTTCGTTCTTTCCAGTTTTGCAAACACTCAATGAGACAGAATCAGATAAGGCGGGTCCAGTGACGGTTAAAATGTAAGAAAAAAACAAAAGTAATATTTCAAAAACCGATCCGACACATTCAAGGTCATCATAGGTCAGATGTCCTGCTTAGCCTTCACTCTGGTTCAACTATTAAGTACCACATGATAAATAATGGCACAAATTCACTCTTTCACTATTCGACATCTTTAAGTCCAGTACCGAACCATATCGAACCTTCTCTGGTCATGTGCGGGAGCTGCATTTATTGACACAATAATGTTAAGCGCGATTTCAGGGAATGATTACCCTCACTCTTCTCATAAAATGAGCACAAACATGCGGAAACAGACAATAAATTAAACTCACAGGGAATGTTCATTAAATCATGCGACATCTTTTGCATCTTTGTGTAACTCTCCCATTTAATATCTCGCGTCCCTTTATCCAGTCTGCTATCCATTAGCCCCGAGAATTCTCCTTGAAGTCGAGGTAAGTTCTTGAAGCAGTCTCACATCCAAGTACCCACTCACGCACCATAGAATTATTAATCGTTAGTGGCACTATCTTTCAGCTTATAAATAGGGTTACTCAGGCTCGAAACCTCCGTTGTCATGGGCCTTCTGGATTTTTATATCATTGGAGATCATGTTACCACGAGGTTATTGGTGATAAGCAGGTACTGGTACTGATCAGTGATTGTCAACTATGGTTGTCTTTCTGGTATGATATTGCCTGAATGCAAGGTGATCTCTATTCCTTGCCTCCTGGGCCTCCTCCATGTATGCTCCTATGGAAACTTTCAGGCTCTCAGTCATAAGCGTCTCCACCGACAAAGAAGTGGGGGGGGCAGCCAAACTTCAAACTGACGCTGACAAAAAAAACTTTCCACGTTAGGACCAAATACTGTTCGAATTTGGGCTCCTCGTTGCCTTCTGCAGCGGCTGGTTATAAGAATGTCCGGTTTTATCTCATTTTGACTGAGATCAGGAAATTTTTGGCCAAAAATTGGGCGGGCAGGCCCCCCTGGCCCCCCGGTGGCGACGCCCCTGCTCTCAGTAAACATCTTCCTCGTGCATTTGCACATTATGTATGGTTGCCGACATGCTGTACCATGGGTACACGTTTACAAACAGCCTCGCTGTCTCTAGAGCATAGGCCGGATACTTCTCAATGTCGATTGTTGATGATGATGATCAGGGACGTAGCCAAGGGGGGCAGGGACAGCCGCCCCCTGAGGGCCCGAAAGGTTCCCCTGAGGACACGATTCTGTAACAAGCATGGCCCTTTTTACCCATCAGGGCCCTTTTGGCGCTGTCGCAGGGGCCCTTTTCGGGGTGCCGCCCCCCCCCGAGTGAAATCCTGGCTACGCCCCTGATGATGATAGTGCGGCTAATATTAACGAAAACCTTTGTAGCAGATCCAGGCTTACCCCAGTAACCTCGCTGAACTGTCGGACGTTCCCGAAAGAACGGCGGGTTGTGTTTCCTTCATTAGCTGTGCCGTTGCCCCCCCCCTCCCGCCTTTGGCTGATCGACGACCAGACTCATGGTAGCACGAAAACATTCCTGTAAATATCTTTTGTTTTTTAACAGCGTCCTTCTGGTCGTAGTTTTGAGCTCTCCATGAACAAATGGGCGACTCTTCTCTGATCTTCCCTCACCCTCAGTGCGCGTGTTAAAATCGGTTTTTGCACAGATTGACTCTGCCCAGCGTCTTGCATGTCCACCTTCCCACGTCACGACTCGACCACGGCGCCCTGTCAGCCGTCCTTACTCCGTGCCGCGCAACATGAGCCGACGGCCGCCGTAGTCGCCGGCCTCACCGCACTACTTGGACTACATTGCCGCACAAAAAGTGACATATCTCCCCTGGGACAACTGATGCCGAGCTAATTTTTTCACGGCTGGTTAGAGGACACAACATGACATCACTACATATAAATTTCTAAGTGAAACTCGCTGTGCGTTTTTTTTCGCAGGTCTAACAAAGTTTAGGATTTGAGAATAAGTAGGAAGCTTTACATGTCCTAATAGTTACAAGTACTATCAGGCTCTTATTGTCAAATTTCGTATTTTTCAACCTTGAGTGTCTTCAGGGCGTTCCCAGCTTTCCATTGATATAAAAAGATAACGGTTTTGTGACTGCGACCATGGTTGATAATGCATCAGAAAGTATACCTCATCTCGAGTCAACTTGACGCCGAGCTGCAGCGTGTTTAATGCGCTGTGTTCCAGCATCTGTGCAAGCGGCTAAAGAAGAGAAAAATGGATACAATTATGCTTTTCCAAGGTTTTGGACATTTCTCTGTCAGAGCCAAATGACTAAGTCCGATTTTGAAGATGTCAAAATTGGAGGTTTTGGCCGGTTTTGGAGGCCATTTGCCCCAGTGTGCTAATCTATAGCCTCCGAGTCAGTCTCAGGAACGCCAAAGACTCAGTCTCAGAGGTGATTCCACCCCCCCCCGGGTGTTTGTCTCAGGTGCGCCTTAGAGTAAGTCTCAGAGGGCTGTCGGAAGTCATTCCCAGCCCCCTCCCCCACCCCAAAGACAGCCTCAGGGGACCCCAATAGCTAATCTGGATGGCCACGATGGTCAGTCTCAGCCCCTCCCCCCTCCAGAGCAAATCTGGGGGGCCCAATAATTAGTCTCAGAGGTGCTGCCGATAACTAATCTCAGGAGACCCGAGAGATTCTCAGGGGCCCCCAGTTTTGATCAAGAGGCGCCGTGAATCACTCTCAGAGATCCCTTGAGATATAAACGGGAGAGCGGCCGAAAATTATCTTTGAGAGTGCCGCCCAGTGTTGGTGTTAGGTGGCTCCAGAGCTCAAATAAAAATTTTCAAAATCATATGCCTCGGAAAAAATGTACCTACCCCTATTGCGTACTAAGAAAGGACAAATTGAAACATGTCGATCAGGCAACATTATCAAAGGAGAGGTAAAAATTAATATAATTTTATCATAACAGCAAATCGAACATGGCTAGTCAATTTTTAATCGAGTAGCTTAACACCAATAAATACATTCCTCATTACATTCCAATATTTTCGTAGGAAACCAGACAAACTAGGGTAATGACAGAAATTGATGAGCATAATCCCAAAAAGAAAAATAGGTATGCAAGGTTGAAAATAACAATAACAGAGTGAGCCAAAGCGATAGATATCTTGGGCGCCTTTTGTCTTGGTAATTTGCTCGTTTACAAGATAGCAAGGGTAAGAAAGTAACTGGATCTCAACAGGATCTGTCGACGGAATAGAGGTTATGTAACGTTCAGGACACACTCCCATATCCCTTGTATCTTTATTCGTTTTTTTTTGTTTCTTTGGAAATTTCCTGATTAAAGAGTTCATGGATTCGACACCGGGAAACAATTGCTAATCATTTCCCGTAGATAATTTCTTCGTACTCAAAACGACTGACCTCCAATAACTTCATGTCTGATTATCCGAGTGAATTGAGGTAGACTCAGGTTTAACATCATGCGCGCATCAACATTGAACTTCCCGAAATATGGCTCAAAACTGTTATTATAGCCACGCTACCATATAAGTTATCGGCCATCCTTAATATTTGGTGACCTTAGTTTACCAACACTTGGTCGGATCGAAAAACCAAGCTATAAACAAAATAAGAATGAATGCTTAACAAGCCATAACAAAATTTCCTTCGTGTGAATGTTATAATGTTAAAATACTATACAAAAGATATAGGATATGGGCCCGGTTGCTAAGGGAACCCCGGCCTGGGGCCCCCGACGGTAGTCGGACCCCTCCTTGGCCGAATCCTGGCTACGCCACTGTGTTCTGAGACTCTACATCAGCCACCCTGAGACCCCCTAAGCCTAGCTGGGGCCCTGAGCTAATCTGGGTACAGCTGTGCTTAACTGGGGCCTCTGATCTGGTATGGGGGCCCTGAACTCTTCTAGGGTCCCTGGGCTAAGCTGGGGCCGTGAGCTTGAATGGAGCCCTAAGCTGGTGCGAGACGGGACGCTATATCAGCCGATCTGGGCCCCTGAGCTGAGCTGGCCTGTACTGAACAAGAGCCCTGAGCTGGTCTGGGCCTCTGAACTGTTCTAGCATCATTGAGCTAAGCTGGGATCCGTGAGCTTGAAGTCCCTTGAGCTGTTTTGAGACCCTACATAAGTCGACCTGGGGACCTCCGAGCTGAACCGGGCCCCTAAGCTAATCTGGCACCCTGTGCGAATCTGGAGCTCCCCTGTGATGAGCTTCTATGGGTGCTGTGCTTATGTAGGGTCCCTTGACAAGCTGGTCCCAAAGCTAATGCACTGGTCTGGGCCCTTGAGCTGACTGATCTGGTTTTCTGAGCCATGGTCTGGACTTTTGGGCCCTCCGAGATAATTTGGCGGCTCCTGGGCGGCATAGGCATAGGAACCGGGGTCAGGGGATACTGCCCCCCTTTTGAGGTGGGCCCCCGCAACGAATATAAAAATATCAGCAACTGTAATATAGAACAAGAAACCCAAACGGCCCCGATAGCTTGTCTGGGAACGTTCAAGTTCGGTAGTACGCTGCCTACAAGCCCCTGGAGGAGGAGCGCTTCGTAACATAGCCAAGGAACCTACTACCCGAGTGTTTCCAAATGAGTCCCGAGAACTGGGCCCAATCAAACTCCATTCCATATCAATCCCAACACAAAATATGAATCGGACACGGACCCTGCACTAAATGCCAAGGAACAGTCGTCCCTGAGCCATCGAAAGGCGCGACGTCTTTCGATGCCAGGGTTATATGGTGTCGCCAACTCTTTCCCTGTTGGAGGGGTTTCTTTGGAGTCAAATTGCTCCTTGCACAAGGAATCTGCCGTGCCTTAAACCCGAGTTGGTCGCGTGGAAAGCAGGGTTGCTAACCACTATAACACCATGCTCACACCTCCTCGGCATCACAAAGCTGGCCATCAAGTACCAACATTGCACTTGCAGTCAGGCTGGAAGTCCGCATTTTAGCCATCGAAATATAGCTGGGCGTATTCATTGTGATCAGCCTTTAGGGAGAGTGCCCATATTGCGCCACCTTAAGCAAGATGGCTCATTACTTGGAAACGATTAATGACGGAGGGTTGGTATTGATACACTATTTTCCTGAAATATTTTACTAGCTTTTTGGCCCAACAATGTCCTAAATTTATCATTCACGCCCGCAATTTTCGATTTAGCGCGATGCTGCAAAGGGCGCATTTTCAAAACTTGTTCGATAAATGCGCCCAGTGTATGGCGCAATTAGATTCAAATGCGCCCACCTAATTTGCATGCATTTTCAATGGATTGAAAAATAAGGTCTGCGAGTTAGAAAATTACTTACATATCGCCTGTTTAAGCCCTTAAAGTAGTCATTTCCATACAATTTGTTTGATGCATTAAACTTCTTCATGCTTTATCATTCTCACTGGAACTGGCGGATCCCTAGGGGAGAATCGGGAATTGCCCCCACCCCCACCTTCAAACCCTCCGTTGCCCTCCTTTGCCTCCCAAACTTCTTAAAACCACGTTTTTCACGATTTTGGCTTCCGTTGTCCCCACGCCTTCAGGCTGGATCCGACCCTGCTCAGTGGTGTTAAAAATTACTAATCAGTCTTCCACAATATCCCTGCGACTTTACCTTTCTTACATACTTCGTCAAAGAATGCTTAAAAACGTAAGCAACGTTACAACGAATGTTCTGTTACACAGTTGTCCCGAACAGAAAATGCCGGTGAGCCCTGCTCTGAATCCCTCCGCGATCTGAAGGTCACCGATCACTGCCACCAACCTACCAAGGGGGCTGGAACTTTTATGCATCAAATTAATTACGAAGCTTGGGATGCTGGAAAAATCAGGACAACAGTTTTGCTCAGGGAAGAAAGCTGTTAAGCTTTTCATGCCACATCGTCATATTTGGGGTTTAGTGCATGCCGACAACGGAGGTCATTTGGCGCCATTTTCATGCCACAGGAGAGAGTCCACATGGAATACTGTAATTACATACGCGGATCCAGGATTGCCGATCGAGGGGGCGCCATCCGGACCAGGGGCGCCACTTTTGACCGGCAAAATCTATTAGGTGGGCGCCAAATCCTATCGGTGGGCGCCGATTTTCACATCATGGGGGAAGCGATATTTCAGGGGGTGCCATTGACCTTTCAGGGGGCGCCGAGGATCGATCAGGGAAGGGGGGTCACGTGCACCCCTTTGCCCCTGGATCCGCCTGTTTGTAATTACGAGGAGAAATCTTATTTCTCAGCTGGTGACGAGGGTTTTTCCCGGCGATTCATCGAATGCAGCAACATTACTTCTTCAGATATGCATGTGATGTTAAAATGCGCCCACCTTAGGGTAATTGGCCCACGGGCGCATTTACCTATGGCGCATTTGAAAATATGCGGCTTTTACAACCGAAATGGTCTTAAGCACGACACTTAAGGTAAATCCGTCGTGTAAAACCTTCCAATAAGAGTTAAATAAACCTAAGGGCTGGGAATGTCATCCCCACCATCTTAGACGAAGCCTAATTCTTATTTTTAGGCTTTAAGGAATGCTATTTTGGATAAGAAATCAGTATTTTGAGGGAGATACGATTTCGCGCGGAGCACATCCTTACCATGTGTGTGATGATACCGGAAAGAACGTTTTTGTAGAGCTGGGCACACTTCTTAATCAACAGCTGGTACTTAAACCTAATAGCCTGCTCAGTACAGGGGAGGGCGCATTTATCTCAGGGGGAATTGCCTAATCCTCCCCTACCTAGATCAATATCTAATGATGGAAGGAATAGATCAGTAATAACCTACATAAATGTTCCAATTTTCGTCATTAAATAAGCAAATACAAGTTGATTAGGCATAGCGAAGTGAGGCTATTTGGTATCAAAGCATTGTCTGTAGTTTTCTAAGCAGTTCTCAATTTTGTAAATGTAATGAAAAGGGCCTAAACATCTGTAAATATAAAAAACGCGCTCGTGGTAAAAATTGATTGAAATCCTCAAAAAAAGTTTTAAAATGTATTTCGTGTTGGAAAAGGGTCTAGGTAAAAAAACAAAAATAGTTTTTTTGGCGTTTTACTATGGTTTATTACATCATAATAGGTACAGCTCGAAATCATAGAAAAACAAATTAATTTCTCAATTTTCCATATATTGACATCCTTGTGTGCATGCATGCCTTATTACACTAAACGAGCTATCTAACATTTTTAAAATTATAGGCCCCCGTGGACTGGGGCCCCCTTGAGGTGGGCCCCCTCTAAGGTTGGCCCCCCACTTTTCAAACCGTTCCTACGCCCCTGGGTCGGGGTCTCCGTGACAAGTCCCTTGATGACTTTAGTAAGACTCCGACTCCAACAGTCGAACTGAGAACAGCTTGGACAAAATTTTTAAAAAATGTAGTGGAGTGGTCAGCGTAGCTGGATTCCACCCAGCCGACCCGGGTTCAAGGCCCGGCGGTTTTCCTGAACAAGGAGCAAGCTGGCTCCCGAGATATCTTTTCAACAGTAAAAGAGTTGGCGACGCCATAGGACACTGGCAGTTGGTGCATCGATAAGCCCCAAAAATTATATATTACGTTTAATATCGTATAAAGTTAGTGATAAATGCTTATGTGCCTCTTCTCCGGGCGACCAAAAACCAATGCAGATACGTTAAGTTGAGATGACAGCTGAGGGTGCACGATAGCTAGGGGCCTCTCTGAGCCAGCTAGGCTTTCGAAAGATTGCACCGATGATACCTCCACAGAATTTGAGCTTAAAACGCCCTTTAGTCCAAGCGGCTCAATATTAGGCTGCGGGAGTTCTCAAAAGCCTTATCGAGGCTAAATACTTAAACTCATGAAATCCCAAAGCAATGTACTGATAATAATCTCTCGGGCTGAGCCCGAATCAGTCCAGCTTAACACGCATTGTCCGCTTGAGTCCCATGTGGAAGTTTCATGATAAGCAAATACTATTTACTCCCTGCAAACATTTCTCGAAATTCAGAATATCGGAGCTTCCGCACTATCTCTCATTGTTCAGTTTTTTTATTACTGACTTTTGCGGAAGATCCTAAACCATTCAAAGGAGGTGTCGCATTCTGAAACATTTCAATTCTGGGAAACGAGTATTTATGTGTCCTAGACAATCAAGCTTTTTTTGTTAACTGTTAAGTAAATGTATTTTTCAGTTCACAAAAACACAACTTTTTGTGATTTGTGTTATCTATGCGTTTTAAGCTACTACGAAGAATTAGGTTAATAACTTTATTCCCCCAACAGCTGTAACTGACGGTCCGCAAATATCCAAGTTTCCAGTACAATTTTAGTCTTGTTGGTAATATACCCTCTCAGGTCAAGGGGGCAGCGTAGGCTTTGGTTACAAGGTCCCCCGGGTAATATTCTGGTTTCGCCCAACCAGAATATGTAAAAATTGTTTATCCTAAAGTATTTTCATTTCAGCGACACATCGACAAATTTCACCACCAAGAATAGCTGGAACCAATGTCGCGCTAAATTTCGAAGAGTAGTAGCCCTCGAGTTGGTGGATTTCATCAAAGAAATATTCACTTTTCACTGCCCTCCTAACCTCGGTAGTCGCACGTGGCAACGAGACCCCTCAAACAGCACCCAGTTCTAGTGGAGGACCCAAGGGGGGGGACAATACGTATTTACTCCCCGAACGAAAAAGCTCGGAGCAAAACCATAATGTTGTCCCCCTTCCCCAAGCTGTCGAATTTTTCCCCGGCTCCTTTTAAGTTCATAAGCAAGGTGTTGGTGCTTCAACTGAACACATCATTTTCAAACAGAACCAGTCAACTTCAGTGTGAATATTTGAGCCTGGTCCTCTTGATATTTAAAATCGTATATGGGTGAATGATCCTTGGATATCGAAAGCAAACATTTTGTGGCCACATATTTCACCCAGTGACGCCTGTTTGTTTTGCTTTTTGACTTATATTTACTCCCCACTCCCCGCTTCCCCAACCTGCCGGCTACTTAGATTGTTGCGAAAGCTTTCACTGCGTGACGTTTCTTCTTGGGTTTGGATTTTTGTTTGTCCCACCAAAACTACCGGCTAGATCCATCACCTACCAATTTTATCGCTAATGATACGCACAACAACGATCACTATCGCCGCTGAAGCTGCTTCATAGGCTTCTACACCTTTGTAATACTGCTAAAAAATATTCAATATTTTCAGTATAAAATATGAAAATATCCTTCCGATAAGTGAGGGTGCTGCCAAAGGTTCGCAAGAAGCCTAGCGCTAATGCCCTGGCTCAGCTCCCCCGGTTTCATCTCCTTGGCTTCATGTCCCGGCAGATTCTCTGAATAGGTATGCTGATCAGATGCACCAAATCCCTCCTTACAGGGTGAGAGTTGGTAACGCCATACCTATAACTTTGGGAGCTGGAGCGTCGTCTAACCCCAAAAATTTTTATTAGAGACTATCGCAAACGCTATGCCAAGCTTGAACCGTGTGATGTCAGTCTAGAGGCCAGTTCATGGAAACTCCGTCCTCCCCAGTTAAAGCAATGGTTGCCGTTCGTTGAGAGGAGACGGCTGCGTGATTTGAGTCAAGCGAGGGCAGTGTTTTATTTCTCCCGAGAAATGGACTCTATAAAGGTTCTCAAGCTGGAAATTTAGAAATTTTCTGTGGACGGGATTAAGCCCATTTAGTTAGAAACAATTGTCTGATAATAAATAATCGTCGCCTACGACGAAACAGTGATAGAGCCAGTGAATCGTCACCCTTGACAAGAAAATGTCCCTTAAAAGCAAAACCTCGTCAGTTTCAGGCTTCTTGTGACCTTCAAAAATACTGCCCACACAATGTCCGATTTTCCCATTGTTTCTTAAATCTGGATGTTTAATGAAAATTGGGGGCCTGCCCCCACCATAGGGGGATTCAGGATCACCGATGGGGGTCACCTTGCCGGGGGTGGGACGCCATCCGTACCAAGTGGGTGCCACTTTTGGCCGGCAAAAGCTTTCAGGTGGGTGCCAAATCCTATGGCGGGGCGCATATTTTCGCATCCTGGGGGAGTGACATTTCAGGAAGCGCCATCGACCGTTCAGAGGAATGCTGTGATCATTTTAGGGGCGCTGAGGGTTAATGAGAGGGACCTGCATTCCTTTCCCACTGGATCCACCTATGGCTCCAACTGTCCCCTCTTCTGACGAGTATCTGAAAATATGATTTTAATGGAACCTCCAAACAAAGTTGTATCAATTGTGTTTCAGCCGTTTTACCAGAATCCTCTCTAAATAAACAGACAGGTGAGAGGAGCCCCGGCAGCCAGTGACAGCTTACATGTTTCGCAGCCCAAGCACAAGGACGAATCCAGGAGGGAAAATTCGTTTGCTTCTCAGCAGCAAAATATATTCCGATGGCTTGCCCCATTTGTGACCATCTTATTGGATATTGCCCCCCCCCACCCTCAAAAAGAAACTCGCGGTTCTGCCACTGCACTGTCCCAGGTCATTGACGCCAGTTGTCCAGCACACAGCAACACCGTGGGAGCAATTGCAGCACGAGTGCCCCTCAAACACGACGAGATTTGTAAGAGGGTTGAATGAGTTGGCGCAATGCCAACCGCCCATTCATCTGTGAGGTCACGTGGTCCAGGTATGGGCGAGAGGGTCAGGGATTTTCAGAGGCGGTGGCAAGTCAGCCGAAGACTACCCCGTCAGAATGCAGCAAAATCAGTAATTGTGTAATATTTTCTCACGCAGACGCCAGATTACGAAATACTGGTGACCACTGGAAAGCTCTTGCAAAAATACACATGAGGAACCCGTTTGTAAACCTATAGGCACCATAGGATGCGAGATATCCATCCTAAAGCAGTCGAGCCTAGTAATGGCAATTTCAATTGCGGGGGACTGTACATACCTTGCATGACCTGACGTAATAATGCGAAAAATGGCGAGTTTGTGAACTTGAGTTGAAACATGACCCATGACTGCTGACATTCAATGTTAAATGGACGACTTCTTCGTCGTGTGTCGAGCCTTGACGGTCCCGGATTGGAAAGATACATGTGTTACAGGGAGAGTGCGAAATTCGGGGAGTTCGCGAACTCCCTAGGGATTTCGCAAAATCACTGACCAGCCAGGGAGTTCGCGAAATCCCTAGGGAGTTCGTAAAATCCCTGGGTGACCAGGGAGTTCGCGAAATCCCTGGACTTAGAAGTCAGGGAGTTCGCGAAATCCCGGATAAACACTCAGGGAGTTCGCGAATTCCCTGACATTTAGACAGCTCAAGGATGACTAGCTAGGTTTGCGGACTATTTATGATTTATTTCAAACAGTAACCTGACATTTTCCGTAGAAATCACGTATAAGGGAGGTCTTAAGCTAAATATTAGGAAGGTTTTAAGCTAAATATAAGGAAGGTCATAATTTTATTGTTGAGGTCGTAGCGATACATTTATCAAGTTTCGCTTATAAATATTGCACTGCAATGTAAAAGTTCAGTTGCTGCTGATTGCAAATGTGGATCGCGGGAGAGAAAGACACTGGCCCCTGGCGGTTCCAAAACGCCCTGGTCCACTCCTGAAATTTTGTTTCCCACACACTCCCCCACTGAATACACCTTCGCCTTGACTGTGATTTGATACTTGGTTATTTTATATTCATGATATATTTTATACGCGGATATAGGGGGACAAAGGGGGCAGGTGCCCCCCCCCCGATCGACCCTCGGCGCCCCTGAAAGGTCACGGCGCCACTTTGAAATGTCGCTTTCCATTCCTCGTCCCTAGGGATGTAAGAATCGGCGCCCACCGATAGGTTTTTGCGCCCACCTGATAGGTTTTTCCGGTCAAAAAAGGCACTCCCTTGGTCCGGATGGTCCGGATGAAATGACCTGAACCGAAAATGTTGACAGGAGTTGTAAAAAGCTTCATAAAAACTGTACTGGGTACAGCAGCGCTGCGCGTAACCGTTTTCAAGACTTTGCGAAAAACCCAAGGGGTATGGTTACCCAACCCCCGCCCCGGCCACGCACGTACTCGGTACGAAGTCGGTCAGGTGCACCAACTGTAAGTACCGTTTGAGACACAATTCTGAAGCGCTTCTTTCCAACTCACTTATCCAGCATCTGCAGAGAGATCATTATCATATCTCAACCCTCATTACTACACAAAAGAGAAATGCTGCTTATCTGATGGACATTTCGTATTACAATCTGGGTAAGGAAAATACAATAATGCTATATTATTTTTTGCATTAAGCTCATTAATGTATTCTAAAACTTTGGCCAATCTTTACAGGTACGTTTCGGGTATACTAAGATAAATTTTCAGAGCTGCAACAACGAAATAATTATTCTGCAAATTAACATAGCTCATATCTCTGTTTTCAGTTTATCAGCATATCAGAAGCGTTATACAGTTTCAGCTATAGCTGAACATAAGCCGACAACTATAGCTGTCGGCATAAACAGGATACGGAATAAAACAATTGTTACGCATATTTGCCATGTGCTATCTCATTGCCTATTGTCATGACCGTGGCTGGAGCACTTAAGCTTGAAGTGCATTTGCTAGCCCGTCGGAATCGACAATAAAATTTCTGAAAGCCTTGGCGATGGTCAAACGGTGACAGGCGTGCCGCTTCTTACACCGAGAGCTTTTTCGAGGCCGACACTTCCTCCTGAATCAAAATATTGTTATGGGAACACTTGTAGACGTCCGTAGTACATTCCAACATAGACATAGCTGAAATAGACCTTTGTGAAGGTATACCAGTTCTTTATCCGTTTCTTACGGCACAATACTTCCCATCAGGAGTTTGCTTTGTTAAGGAATCAAGATATTCATTACAGATGACAATGAAAAAAGTAGTGGCATCTCTAGTTTGTTTTGAGCCCCCCTCCCCCTCCACACCTACGGTTCATATTGCATAAACCATGCACCTCGAGGAAGGCTAGTGACTCGAATAGTTCGTCAGCGGGCACAAGGACCCGGTGTGAGGTAGAGCTGAGGGTGTAAAATTAATTTTCAAGAAATAAATATCAGGCCGACATAAAATCAAGCAAAATACATCATAGAAAGAGAAAACATGGACGGGGAGTGTAATACCAGATCACTGAAGGATAATTCTTCTGATTTAAACTATATGACATATTGGCATGTTAGGGATTTCGCGAAATCCCTGAAAAGCATTCAGGTAGTTCGCGAAATCACTGAAGTTTCAGTGAGTTCGCGAAATCCCTAGGGAGTTCGCGAAATCCCTGGTCGGCCAGTTATTTCGCGAACTCCCTAGGGATTTCGCGAAATCCCTGGCCGGTCAGTGATTTCGCGAAATCCCTAGGGAGTTCGCGAAATCCCGGATTTCGCACTTTCCCTGTAACATACAAAGTTCTTGAGAAGGCCTGTTAGTAGTGTATTTAATATATAGCTCCTACCTTGGAAGCTGGAAAACTAAAATTTTAACCGATTTATTTCGCTGTGATCCCATTGAACAGCCATAAATTCAGTTTTCATACTAACCACTAGTTGGAACTGTTCAAATTGAACCTCAGATGTTCTGTTTCCTACTTTTTCTGCTGTCGCATGCCCGTGGGAGCAGGCGAGTGGAAGTTGGTCTTGGCGCCCACTTTTCATCAACAAATTTCCCGATATGCAGCCAAATTGTGATTAATTGGAAAAGTTTTCTTTAACATTTGTCTGGTTCACTTGATTTTTGTCAGTGTTCACCGAAGCAGAGTGGGACAATGAAGACAATGCAAAACACCAGTGCAGGCGCGTGGGGCAAGTACCGCAATGCACATTGATAGAAAGTGGTGGGTATTAAACGGACCCGTTAATTGGGGACAGAAAGGGAAAATTGAAGCCAGCTACTGTGTGGGAAAGTTTCTTGTCAGCAACCGGCTGGAAATTACCTGCTCGCTCCCTTTTTGTCGCTGGCGACGCTTATGTGCTACCCTCAACTACTGAGCACTCGCCGCGTGCGTCAATCTTGCCGGGTCATCAGAAGAAACAAGGCTTTTCGGATTATATATGTTTTTGCTGCAGACGAGGGCTAGACTCGGCATTTACCATCTGCACATTATTCCTGGGTAAACGCTTGGGTTAATTAAGTAGATACGGAAAGAAGCTATTTGATGTTTGATAAGATCGGGTGTACAAACCGTAGCGTAGCTTTTGCAAAGCTTCACCACGATCAACTGGATACCAGTCGAATCGGGCAGAAATACGTGTCTATGTGTTGTTTACATATTCCGTGGTGTTTTGTAGATATTTTGCATCCAAGCAGAAACATGTATTTGTGGATCATTAGTGCCACCTCAGTAAATCCTAACGTAATGGCTTGGTGCCAAAATCAGGAAGTAAGGCTATGCCCGACTCTGGTATACTCGCAGAGGCCATTTTTCGTCGTATTAAAAATATAATCCAAACGGAACTGTGCTTTTGAAGTGAATTTCTCATTCCCCTTGAAAACTGGCATGTGTGTCGAACGGCGCAATGATTTAATCTGATAATTCGGTACATATTTCCTATTGAGAGCCAGATATATCATTACAAATCGCCACCTTCTACGATGTGCAGTTGGAAAGTTATACGCTTCTGGGAAGACAGTAATGTGGAATCGGGCTTGGCCAAAGTTGAGTATTCAGATCTCGTAGGCTCTTGGTGCCCACTCGGCAACGACCACTGAATTACACTGATAAGAGTGATGATCAAATATTTTATAGATGAGTCTTTTGACAGACGGCTCTTTTATAGACCAGTAATAGATGGAAGAGTTGATAGATGGACTAAGACCGAACCTGCATATAGTCTAGGTATGCTAAAAAAACCGTGAGAAATAAGTAAAGGAGCGAAACCTTCGGTACCTGTCCAGAAAGGATTCCTTCTTACTTTAAAGTCACTCGGACAAAATTTTCTCCTCCTATTACGACACAGTAACGTCATAAGGTTGAGTTCTGGAAAAACTGCTCTTTTTCATATCTAATTTATTTTTGGGCAACAGAGAGTGATATTCTTACAACCTTGTCTATGTAGATACACTGTTGGATTAATTTTTTCCTGTATCTATGATGATTTAATGATGCCGCTAGCAAAACTCGTTAAAAATGCGTTTTTTATTTAAAAATGCATTTTTCTATAGAACCTACATATTGACAAATTAATTGCCCAGGCAACGTAAACTCGCTTCTGATAAACCACACGACTGGAATCAATAACCAAAGATATTATATACAAATTCGTTTTTTGTGGAGCCATATGCGTGTTGCACGCCTATAGAGTGACGTCATCAATATATTTCTTGCATAAAATCTCTCATTTAGCAGATTTGATGACATCACAATGACGGCATCAGATCCGCAAACTGCTCATTATTTTAGGCTATGAAGTTGTACTAAAGGTTTGTGCTGTACTTGAAAATTTAATTTTAACCTAGTTTAGGCAGCTTGAATGGCATTGGTAAACATTATTATCGAATTCGCCATGAAATCTGCATTAATCTTCGTGGATGAGGTTATCTGTGTAAATATTTCAACAAAAACTAAACGAAAGAATATGTTCGTCAATTGTCTCTCATCCCAGGTCATTAAAAGAAGAATCCTACCTCATGTATTTGAACAGGGCAGAATAAACGAAATATATTAAATTTACATGTACTACGTGGATCATGACCTTACTAATGATTTTAAATGGTTAAGAATGGAATTTTTGGGTCGTTTTGGATGGGCCTATCGATTGTGTTTACGATGGAGAAAATCTGTTGGGCAGGGCTCGAGCAAGGGGGCAGGGCCTAGAAAGGCCCCTGTGCCTGGCACGTTACAGTTCAGGCGGGTGCCGGGGACAGGTTAAGGATTAGCTATTGTTCAAATTTGGACATGCTTGACAGTGGGCTACGAACCAGAATTGCATGTTTGCTGGAGTGACACCCAGTTAGTGTTTTATTTGGAAATGAGCAAACTTTGCACTGGATTTCTGACGTTTCTGAAAACATATAACGCTACAAATTATAAAGATTCTTATGTCCAATTCTCTATAGAAATTGTTTGAACCTCTTTTTGTCAGGTCATATTTTAGGTAACTAGAGTTCAAGGCATACCACAATAGGGATAGCATGTAGATACAGGGATAGCATGCCATTACAGATACAGATACAGATTAGTATGTCATTACATCTGAACTAGAAAATAGAGAGAGAGAGAGAGAGAGAGAGAGAGAGAGAGAGAGAGAGAGAGAGAGAGAGAGAGAGAGAGAGAGAGAGAGAGAGAGAGAGAGAGAGAGAGAGAGAGAGAGAGAGAGAGAGAGAGAGAGAGAGAGAGAGAGAGAGAGAGAGAGAGAGAGAGAGAGAGAGAGAGAGAGAGAGAGAGAGAGAGAGAGAGAGAGAGAGAGAGAGAGAGAGAGAGAGAGAGAGAGAGAGAGAGAGAGAGAGAGAGAGAGAGAGAGAGAGAGAGAGGAGAGAGGGAGAGAGAGAGAGAGGGAGCAAAACAATATAGACCATCGGAATTCTCGCAGCAAGCCGTATCGAATAATATAAAATATGACCTTGCAAGGCCAAATCAAGTCAGTTCTAGGATTTGGCCTGGTCTGAGGTCGGGTCAGAACCAGATCAGGTCAAAATGCACATTACTAGAACTGCAAGGATGAGGCGAACCCAATGCCGTTAAATTAAATGTTCTACAACCATCCATTACTAAGTTTTCAGTTTAAATAATTTTACCCATTTGTTTCCAATAGAGGTCATGGCCCGTACCTGACCTTAGGTCATCGATGGAAACAACACCGAAATATTTGTTGTCGAACTCAATGGCCCATTATGTGATATGAGTTTCAATCCGATAGGTTTGCCCTGTTCTGACTTATGCCATCTTAAACTTGTTTGAGTTGAGGGCATTTGACCTGCACTGGTGACCTGACCTGAGATGTTCCAACCTTAAATTTGTGCTTTAAATTGTAAAAATGCCAATGTGCGTGTTGAATAATATGAAATAAATTCAATCTTGATATTACAGGCCTAGTAGTTTAACAACGTGAGCTTGTTGTCTTCATCGTAAGAATGAGAGTTAAAATATAAAATATATGACACCTTGATACGTTTACTGGCTCAATAGTGAATGAGAACGTGAGTGTACCTTGCTCAAAAGAAAAATTCGTCGTCATTTTTTGTTAAAAGCTGTCATTCGTAGCCGGCACCTTTACCACCTAGAATCTGAAGAGAGAGGAGTGCAGACGAATAAAATGAGGAACGAATTTTCTAGCATTATTTTTTATGTAGAAAACTCCCTTTCATTTCCCAAATGTCAGGCTCGATACACTGCGTAATACGTGCAAAAATAAACATCCAGACTTTGACTTGTTCACGACTCTCGGTTTACACATAACATATGTATCTGTCTGGTTTTGAACCCGTGACCTTTCCAGGACACCGATTCAATCCACGCGAGCGTTAATCAAGGCGCGACACAGCCTAGTCGCTGAAACGCCCTAAAACCTCAGCACGCACCGAGCGTTAACCAAGCGGCGCCCTAACCGGCGCGGGGCTCCGGCAGGACACGGTGGGGGTTTTGCAGTTCGAGCGCGAAATATTCCTCGTACAGACCATGGTAGATGCAGCTTCTGTGATACCATGGAACCCTGAATTGCCACTTATTACTATCTGATGAGGAATACGAAGCTTCTCACTCCACGTATGTTAGGAAATCATGCTTACTACCTTGTGCGTGAGAGAGGTGAGCATTGGTCACGCACACGTACTTGTCACATGCGTGGTAGGGAGTGGAAATGCATTGTATGATGCAAATCTACTCATGAAAGAAGGATACTGAATTTAACTGTTGAGCTGCAACCAAAAGTCATTTTCGCCGACGGCCATGCATCAACACAATATGAAGATTCCCTTTATTTCATACAGTGGATGGCAGCTGACCTTTATCAATGAAACAACTTCCACTTAAACAATATTGCCATGAAAACTTATGTTCTCAAGAAAGAACTAAATGAATGCCATTGTTTTGCAAGGAGATATTATTCATTGTCCTAGTTCAGTGCTTGCAGTGCAATTTACAGATTTGGCGCGGAGTCTCGATATTGCAATTACCATACTGTGGATGTATATACATTTCCCGCCATGAAATGACAAAAATCTAATTTGCAACGTGAACAAACTGAAACTGTGGAGAAAATGTTCATTGCAGTTCTCTCTGAAATTTTTAGCAAGATCACTCTGAATCATTGACCTACGGTTTTGCTATAAGCTGTATCCTCACGGTATAATCTATGAGAATATCTTATATTTGTCAGCTGAAATTGGGGATTTTGCCTTAACAAATGAACTTTCACCATGACCTAAGGATTAAGCAGCCATAGCTTTGGCATCACAACATAGACTTGACTGCGATGTCAGAACATGACATTGTGGTATCTTATTGGATGGTGGCATATGATCGAAAAATATGTTGACATACTTGGAAATGCCGGTATAGCATTACTCTTTGGGGCTAATCTATGCACCAATTACCAGGGTCATATGGCATCGCCAACCCTTCCCTGTTGGAAGTGTTCCTCGGGAGGCAGATTGCTCCTTGCTCAGGGAATCTGCCGGCCTTGGGCCTGGGTCAGCCGCCCGGCATGGTATTGACCTATGAGCTCTAACATTAACATCAATTTTCAAGTGAGGTGGCACTGGCATTATATTTTGATTACATATGATCTTGATGTCATTGCTTGCTCTACAATGCAGGTAAAGTGGCACAACAGCTCAATTGTTGCGATCTCAAAATGCAGGCTTGGCTTAGAAAATATCTTTGTGAAACAAATAGGGACTGACTTTTAATATTTTTGGTCAATCGATGCATTTACCAATTATATTGTTCTCAGATTGTCAGTCCTCCAAAGTTTTCCAGTTATCTAGGAAAAAATGGGGGCGCTTCAACGCCCTATCCTCCACTATGGAGGATAATACCGACCAAAAATGGTTAATGGTCATGAAAGATCTGGAAAAGTATACCTTCTTCAAAGCGGGGGAGGGGGAGTGAGGGACAGGGAGCCATGTTTGCCTTTCGTATAGCACACTGGAGGAATGCACTTATGATTTTAATATCCATCAAATGCAAATGGCGTATTTTCACGGAGCTATATGGTTCCACTAAAATGCTTACCACATGCTTACCAATTCGAGGCAGAGAATTTCTATTCTGCTTGTTCATGGACATGTCGGCCAACCATTGATTTCATCTTGGTTGTGATACTGTGGGTACTTTTTTGTAAGTATTTTTGTTTTGTTTTTTTCTTGAGGGGAATACTTTCACTGCTTGATATTTTCCGGTCCGTCGTTTAACACGCGCATTGACGAGGGGGGGCGGGCGGGTACCCGCCCCCATCGGGTTTTTCGGGGATAGCAGAAAAACGGCGGTGCGTAGTGCCGCCGTACTTGGCATACCTTTTTCTTCATTATTTTTACAACTTCTGTGAAAATTTTAAGGTTAGGTCATCTCAGGTCAGGTCACCAGTACAGGTCAAGTGACCTGACCTAAAAAAAAGTTCAAGATAGCATAAGTCGGAACAGGATCAACTTATCTGGTTGAAACTCATATCACATAATGGGCCTACCGAGTTCTCTAAAATATGTCCTGGTATTTCTTATATCGATGACCTAAGGTCAGGCACGAGGCATGACCTCTCCGTTGGAAATACATGGGAAAAGTTGTTTTTACTGAATAGCTCAGCAACGGATGGAGATAGAGCGTTTATTTTAGCTGCATTAGACTCGCCTTGTCTTTGCAGTTCTAATGATATGCATTTTATATAATTTGACCTTGACCTGACCTCAGGTCAGGTCAAATCCTTGATTTGACCTAGTAAGGTCAAATTATACATAATTCGATTTGGCTTGCTGCGAGGATTCATATAGTTTAAGTCGTTTTTCTCTTTCTTTACTTGTTCATATGTAATGGCCGAAAACCTTCATTTACATGTTATCCCTATGACGGCATGTTTTGACCTCTCGTGACCTTAAATGTGACCTGACAAAAAATGGTACAAATATTTTCGATGGAGAAGTGAATGGGCTACCCAACGCCGTTTACCGTTTTCGCTACCTACCGTGGTTCTCGAGATCTTAGGGGCGGGTACCCGCCCCCGTCAAAGCAAAGGTGGCTCAGACACCCGTCAATGCGCGTGTTAAGCCTGATCAAATAATACTGGACCCTTTTTTTGCTTCCATAGTTTCCCAAAATCTCAAAACACATGGAAAGTTACATTTCTGCTCAGTTGACCTGTTTTTAAAACGTTGTCAGCACTATTGAACACACGTCGCACGTACTCTTTATCAGGGCCTGTAAGAATGGCGACACAAGAGTTTGCATTTGTGGTCAGTTCTACGATAAAATTTCGTCCAGAGCTTCAAAATATGTTAAGATTCAGTAGCCTGTGAGAATTTTGGGGTGGATGACGTGAGCTTTACTTTCATGGGACATTCAGTTACGAATTGTTCACGCTAGAACTGAAAAACGCCTTCTGTGATCTGTGCTCCCACGAGACGCCGTCTTGGTTTTGCTAGAAACTTTCTTGCCAAATTGACCCTTAGTTATCTAATCCAGTGTCTAGTTTTCAGGTTTTAAAGGGTAACTGATTTTTAGATAAATGCTCCTCGTAAACGGGAAACAGGTATCCTTATTATTTGTGTTGACTTTCTTTCAAATACATTACAGTGTTATCATTTCGAATGACGAGTGTTGCGCCATCATTTACCGTCACATATATCTGTTCCCTTTATTTAGCTTGTCAAACAGTCTGGATAACATCGATGACCAGGTTGGCATTGCGGGTTACCATCCTCCTTTGGTGTTATCACATGTCTGAGCATTAAACCACTGGGAACATTGTCAGTTAACGACACGGAGCGCCGCCGCCGGCGCGGCGTCATCAGCATCGATTTCTGTCGGCGGCGTTGGCTTCAACAGCGTCTGCTGGCGGGCGGTCTGACAACTTCTGTATCTCATTGATTTAATGCCGCCGGACTGGCTGCGGCAGAACGCTAAGTTCTGTCCCCACCGGCCACTAACGCCGAACTGACGCCGAAACACGAAACTGAACACGGACCAGGTCAGATATAACCAGTGTTGGACCTGCGCTGGGCCCTTCCCGAATGGTTTTGCGCCTGATTTCCACCATCGTTGTACGGGTGGTGATGTAGTTCAAAGAGTCACTAATGCAGTGTTTGGAGGGAACACCCTTCGAACTTTGCTTTCTGTGGCTTGTTGAAAAGATGAAACTGACTATCATGGAGGGATCATGACGCTGACTTTTGGCTATCGGCCCAGAGCTATCACATTAGAACTAGCTATAGAACGTCTTAACCTTCGCCCCACCGGGGGCCACCGATGGCACCCCTAAGGTTTTTCCGGGATAGCAGAAAAACAAAGAGGTGCAGCACCGCGGTTGAGGGCTCTACCTCTCACTGCATCATTTTCCCACCATCCATGAAATTTTTTACCCCGGGTCACCCAAGGTCAGGGTCACCAGACGAGGTCAACCAAGGTCACCTCTTTTCAACTTTAGAGCTCTTTAACACGCGCATTGACGGGGGCGGGTACCCGCCCCCCTCGGGTTTTTCAAGGATAGTAGAAAAACGGCGGCGCGTAGCGCCGCCGTACTTGGTATACCTTTTCCCTCATCATTTTTACAACTTTTGTGAAAATTTTAAGGTTAGGTCATCTCAGGTCAGGTCACCAGTACAGGTCAAGTGACCCGACCTCAAAAAAAGTTTAAGATAGCATAAATCAGAGCAGGGTGAACTTATCCGATTGAAACTCATATCACATAATGGCCCCACCGAGTTCTCCACAATATGTTCCGGTATTTTTGATATCGATGACCTAAGGTCAGGTACGAGGCATGACCTCTCCATTGGAAATACATGGGAAAAATGGTTTTTACGGAATAACTCAGTAACGGATGGTGATAGAGCATTTATTTTAGCTGCATTAGACTCGCCTGGGCTTTGCGGTTCTAATGATATGCATTTTATATAATTTGACCCTGACCTGACCTCAGGTCAGGTCAAATCCTTGATTTGACCTAGCAAGGTCAAATTATATATCATTCGATTCGGCTTGCTAAGAGGATTCATATAGTTTAAGTCGTTTTGCTCTATCTTTACTTGTTCAGATGTAATGGCCGAAAAACTGAATTTACATGTTATCCCTATGACGGGCATGTTTTGACCTCTCGTGACCTTAAATGTGACCTGACAAAAAAATGGTTCAAATGTTTTCGATGGAGAAGTGGATGGGCAGCCCAACGCCGTTTACCGTTTTTCGCTACCTAGCGTGGTTCTCGAGATCTTAGGGGGGCGGGTACCCGCCCCCCGTCAATGCGAAGGTGGCTCAGACCCCCGTCAATGCGCGTGTTAAGAGCTACATTGCAAAGTCGATTGATTTGAAACTTCCTACACTTTATGGCCCTCCAGGGTCTACAAGGTGTATATCCGGAATTTTTCGATTTCGTGCCCTGAGGTCAGGTCACGAGGTGACCTCTCCCATTGAAAAAGCATGGGGAAAAGCTGTCTTATGATCTAAAAGTCACAAAAGCGATTGAAAATGCTCAGCTTGATCACAAAAGCGTTCTTGGACACCCTTTCACGGATTCCAGGGGCCATATTTGCCCTTTGACCTCTCCAAGGTCAACCAAAGTCACCAGAGGTCAAAAACAGTATTTTAATAATAACTTTTGACCTAATTAAGCTAGAGCACTGAAACAAACACCATCGTGTTTGTCTTGTTACTGGCTTTCATTTGATATACGGCAAGATCACTTTCTGACCTTTCGTGACCTCAGGTCATCTTAGGTCACGAGGTGACCTCTGGAGGTCAAACCACTGGCAGGAGGTCTTTACGTTTCACATAGCGCAAAAAAGACTGACAATGTCCTATCCAATATACTTTACCAGACCTCAATAGCTCTAGTGGCATAAGAGTTATTCCCAGTCTGCTTAGCATTGCATATTTGAGTGAAAATAGCCGATTTTGACCTAATTTGACCTAATTTGACGTTGTGAAGGTGCCACATTTCCTTTAAGCACTGCATATTTGAGTGAAAATAGCCTATCGTGACCTAACTTGATCTCTGGAGGTCAAACCATTGACCTGAGCACTAAAACATGTAAAATAATTTCTTACTGAATTCACGCGAGCTTTCTATTGCACTTTGCAGATTTGTGCTAACCCCCATATTTTCGGAGTTAGAGGGGGGCCATCGATGGCCCCCGATGGGGCGAAGGTGGCGCTGGACCCCCGGTGGGGCGCGGGTTAACCCTATTTCCGGCAGGGGCTAATATTGCCTCCCCCTTCAGGTTTTGAAGAATATCTCCGAAACGGCTTGCGATAGAACTTTGAAACTTCCTGGCTTTTCCTAAAACTAGCACATGCAGGTTTTCTAAAATTTTCAAGATTATATATTTACCAGGAGCGGAGCTATGGCTGCGTTTTTTGGGAGGTTCTATCCACAAACCAAGTATTATCGTATGCGGTGGGTTCTTTGTAAAAAGAAACCATCTCTGCTGATCCTGATACCAGTTATATGGTTTTATTATATCATTTGCTATGTGAGATGACAGTGAATTCACAATTGTCACTATTTGTATTCATCAGGGGCGGTTACAGCAGTTCAAAATGGGGGGAATGTTATCAAGAAGGACTAAACGTTAGTAAGTGAGAAGACGACTGCTTACAGCCGTGCCAGGGCGAATACAATTGGGTATATGAAAATTCAAAACAGTTATAATCCATTTTTATATTACCAGAGGCGTGTCCAGTCACTAAATGTAGAGTAAATCAAAAATATAAAAGCATATGTTGGTTCACTTAGAGCTTTGTGGGAGACTAGCATGCTCTGTATGTATTCAGTTTCAGAAACGACTAAGGAAATATTTCGCCCATAGACAGATCACGGAGACAACAGCATACAGAACGTCTTACCAATGGCGGAAAAGTGTCAGTATTTGAGGGGGTAACATTACATTTTCAAAATACATATTCCCAGCCAGTATCACCGCCGCGACTCAATATCGTCGTATATTGAAAATGTGTTTCCAATCACCCCCACCCCCCCCACGACGAGAGTCCTTGATCCGCCTATGTCACCACCTTTCCCAGAGTTGCCATGGGAGGGTAAAAATTATCAGAAATAAATTTCAACTAGTCGGGGGAATAATATACTCATGCATACCACTCGCATATTGTTGGTATGTATTTTACCCCACTAATTTACCTAACTGCATCCGCCCCTGATGAGTTTTTCGTTTTTTATTTATTTATGTGTCAAAGATGCCAAGCAGTATATGACGGCTTCTAATCCGCGTAACAAAAACTTTTTAGGTTGTATATATTTCCCCTCATAGTCCTGGTCCTGGAACTGCCATTGAATTTCGAATTTTTGCCTAACTCGAGTAATCCTATATGACAATTTTGATTTAATTATTTGTAAATCTGAACTAGCTTTGTGAAAATCGTTCAAGAGAGACAATGGTTATGGAAAATCTAAAAAAATACACAAAAATTGTATATTTTGCACGACCTTCCCCTTAAAAATAAACATTTTGAACTTTTCTTTTTCAAAATAAAGTTTAGCGTCAGGGGAATCTATAGCACTTTGAATTTTCAAAATCGGCCGGATAGATTACGAGATCTTAGGGGCCGATATTGCCCCCTTGCCGGAAATAGGGGTAGCCGGGAGCCTGACGGAAATAGGGTTAAGGATGTATGATCAAGCGCTTGCCTGTGGACGGCTGGCGCTATCGTCCACTTCCTGAGTCAGGTTAGTTATTGGAGCTTAGGGGGTAATTCCTGAGTCAGGTGCCCCGGGTTTAAGTCCCGGTGAGTCCCCTGAATAAAGCCTGGTCCAGTGCCTGTAGTGCCTAAGTTCGGGGTTCGGACTATAAATCCCATATAACCTCAGCAGCTGTTGTGTCACTACACCCCAAAAACTATGTACATACATGCGTGCATACATTCCATTGTGCGCGCTTGATGGCAAGATTAGACCATGAGGGTCGAAATCGGGAGGAGGGGGACGACAGGGCTCGTGTTCCTTAGCTGGCAAACCAGGGGCAACAATTTTTAAATCAGGTGATGTCCACCCACATTTTTTGGGACTTAAAATTGTTTCTGCCATTTCTCCCTGGTACCTCCCTAGACCTACGTAAATTTTCTCAATTATATTGCTTGTGAAGTGTTTCGGTAGCATTTTCAATAGCAACCAACGTTTCCTTTCTTTGCTTTCCATCCCCCTCCCCCGGTCCCATCCCCGAGGGATGGGTACAAATCCAGGGAACTTACTTTTATTGAGCACTTCGAAGGATGCTGTTATATCTCACAAGAGCTTAAAAAAACATCAAAACCCATTAAAAAAGTTGTAGTCACTCCTTTCAAAAGTGTTTCCTTCTCTGTACACTTCTTATTCCAATGCGCGTATGCCAAGAATGTGTTTTAACTATGTGGTCCTGGTCAGTCATCCAAAACTGCTTCAATCATACTCCAGCACCAAATTATCCAAACCACAGTTTCTGTTGCAGCGCAGCATATCCCCACAGCCTCGCCTTTAAAGCGAGGTTCACGCCCTAGGGAGTGGCAGACGCCAAGGGAGCAGCCTTGGGCAGATGTTCTGACGGCACTGACTGTAGTGAGGCGCTTACCCAGGGCGACAGCGGCAGCCTGCTGAGTGCGAGCTGGAGGCATCATCCCCGCCCCCGCAGCTACCCCCGCGCGCAGGAACACTCACTCGGCCACGAAGCGCTCGTTGTCGGCCCCGCACGTGCGAACCCGCGGAGCCGCTCCCCGCCTTGCACTGCCGGCGTGCACGATCCTGCCTTTCCGCCCGAGCTTTACGGTTCGAAGAGCTGACATAGTCTTATGAGAACAAAATATTCGTTGTCTTAATCGCTATCGGGGCTTTACTAAGAGAGAGAGAGCGAATGCCGTGAGGGAGCCCATCACGCAGCCGACAATCTATGAGCGTGAGACACTAGCTAGTGCTGGTAGAAGTGGACAAACAGCCTGCTGCAACCGAAAGAAGGCTCAACGAAGAAACAGTTAAAGGCTGGTGTCGTGCGTTGGAGTTGTGGGGTCTCTTCGGAAATACATCCAGCTTACCCAGAGCGTGGCGGCTATGCCGGTGAAGACCAAGGGAGAGCGTCGTACCAACAGCAGGCCTTCCAGCCGCACCATGCAAGAACCAGCTGCACCGCCACCACCACCGCCGCCGCCACCGCCGGTCGGGGTCCCGCAGCCGCCGCCCCCCGGGCCTCTGCAGCCGCCGCCGCCGCCACTGCAGATGCCCTTGCAGCATCCGTCCTTCATGCACCCTGTAATGAGGTACACTCATTGAGGCGCTCGGCTGCAGAGGGGCACGCTCGAGTGATGCATCTCTGCAGCAATGTTACGTGTCAGTTTTCATGTCAGTCAGCTAAGCCATTTGAGTCTTGAACCTATGTGTTTCAGCTGTGAGGGAACTTATGTTTCACCTCTTCTCCCTCGTTTTTCTTGTATCCTCGCTTACCGATTCATTTTTACAATCTTTGTTTCTCCATTTTCGTCTTGATTTCGAACAGCTGTGGGTGTCTTTCATTTTGTCGTGGCCACTTTTTCACGAGTTTCCAGAGTTTTGTCGTTGGAAACTTGTATTTTCAGGTGTGAGGCTCTTCAGTATCTTGGTCGTGATCGAGTGGATGCTGGAGGGAGGGTTTTGTTGGCGGGTTCTAATACTACAGATCGTATTTTCTGTCGGCGAGTTTGTTTTGTCCTTACTTTATCTTGTTTGTCTTTCTCTGGTTTTTAAAATATTTTTGAATAACGTCCTCACTCTCTTTGCCTGGTTTTGGTCAGCAAAAGCTGCATTTTAAATCATGCTCACCTGGTTTGAACCCTGTATGAGTGGGGATCCGTGATTTGGAACTCGATCGGACACCGCGCCGGCTGCTCGGCCCATCACTATGGTTGCGACGTCGTGCGCCTTACGAATGACTTCTAATGAAGCTGCCGACCGACACTATCACGTCAAAGGAAATGATGGATGCCGTTCTAGTTCGGTTGCCATTGATATTAGTAGCCTAGGTCGGTGTAGTTGAGTGGTGGAGGTATTTCACCAGACCCGGAGCGGTATTGTAAATGCATACTGCTCAGTAGGATTGACATGGGCTCCATTCACAGCAAAGGGAATAACTGCCAATCAGGGTAACGCTTTGGGGAACCACCTTGGTTAGTTGAATTTCCTGTGTGATCTATATTTCATTATATATTGTTCTGTGTTTGATTCCAATTATATTGAATTATAATAAGCTATATGATATGGCTATTGCACCAAAAAAATCATGTTTACAAATCAAATATGCCCGCACTCCGTGCAGCGCGTACGCTTCCGATCAGATGGCATAAGATGACAGATTTTACTCAAATGTTTGACAATTTCCGGTGAAACACCGCCTCATTTGGCACCAATCGCTTTCTTTAAACAGTCAACCCCGAGGAGCAGTGCGTTGGTAGAGTTGGACTCCACTGGAGGCTTCAAACCTCTCCCTGCCAAAGGCCGGGCACAGCTAAACCCGGGGATGGAAAAGTTCCCATCTTCTTTTTATCAAGGACAGGGGAGTCGTGTACTAACGAGTCCCTTGTCCTGAATGTGGAGCACTGTTTTAGAAATCACATGAATGCAAACGGCTCCAATCTTACAACATATAAATTAGAAAAGCTGTCCAAAGGGGCATGAAGCCTTCTTCCAGTGGAACATGTACAGTACCTGCTGTCTATGAATGAAGTCGGATTTTCACTGTTCCTTATTTAATATTGTTACAAGATTAAAGATAATAAAACAAGACAGGATGATCGAAGGTGTATGATTCCAGTACCTTGGCTGACGGCCAGGAGAAGCCATGGTTTGGCCTCAGCGGTGATTTGGGCTCCCTTTCCTTCGACAGAAGGCACACTCCCCTACTTCAACCAGCCCGACTACCGGATACACGAGCTCAACAAAAGACTGCAACAGAAATCCGAGGTATGTACGCGAACCCAGCCTGTACATTCGAAACCTGGGTGAGAACAAGGGTGCAGTATTGCCGCAGTAAAACAGTTTTTTTTAATTATCAGTGATAATTGGCACTTTGTATCAGCATTAACAGCCGAAAGCTGGTAAAAACGGGGCGACGCTACACGGTATCCCTTGAGTCTGTTAAGATCTTCTGACTTTGGTAGGGGGCCGAAGAGTGGCTTTAATATTTTTGAAGGGACAGGAGCCCGTTGGGCCAATGGCTTTATTGCCTGCCTCCAAATTCAGAAATCATGGATTAACGTGGGTTCAATCCCCATGCCGGGTGACTGGCATGTTCCATTGTGGCATGTTCAATTGTGGCATGTTCCATGTGGCCGGGTAAAGGGGTTTCTTAAACACAAGCACTCCATGAAAATGGGAAAGCGTGCCTGTTGGGATTGGCAGTAATGAAACAAAGTAAATAAGGGATGAGTGCATGTCCAGCGGCATTAATGTTTCATTATCGCTGCTTGTACGGCTTATCGAAACATCGTTCAGAGCAGCATAGAAAATGAATAATTTTTGGTATAAAAATATCCACAACAGTCCCCACTCAACAAAGTCACGCCACTCTCAAAGCGCCGAGACCACACACCCAGCCTTAAGTATGTTTTTCCCGCTCTGTATACTCATCTCGCCATCAGCATAGAAAAGCATCTTTGCCTGCATCCGCAATGCGTTCGTGACCTGTGTTATGTGCCAGTTGTTCCTTATGCCGCAGGACAGTGACAGCCTTTGGTGGGACGCCTTCGCCACTGAATTCTTCGAGGACGACGCCACCCTAACCCTCACCTTCTGCTTAGAGGACGGACCCAAGCGATACAGTACGCTATTTTCAAGCAGACGCAGTGTGTCCTTTCGAACTTGTGCCGTATACAGTCATAGCGGGGTGACATATGCTCTGAATCATGTCAGTACCCTTGGATTTTGTTCTTGATAATCATTGTTTGTTATAATAACGCAAGTGTATGTGCTTTAGACACAGTATTTGATAAGTTCTACTCAAAAGCAGTGGTATTTCCAGAAATTTTTGACGGACTACGTTGAATCAACGTTAGCATGCCACCACTTACCTGCTCATTTTGCCTTCAACTGAATGATAGGAAACCCTGTGCACTGTCATAGGTGGCCACCACGGTGTCTTATGCAAACATTTATCAAACTGTTACTCTGAGGGAGAGTATACCAAATATTAAGATAAATCAGAATCCACTCCCCTGGTATGCTTCAACAATCCTGGCATATCAAACTCATCCAAAGTCAATGGTGGTACGGTATCTAATGCACGATCCAACTTCATAGTGGAAGCTCTCGCACAAATAATATTCGACTACGTGCAATCATGCACGTGGAATATATGCCTACTCGGGCTTTGCTTGTCTTCTGAGAACTTCGTGACAATTATGAGATCTATGAGAACACCGCCTCATAGCTCCGTTGACCGAATCCTTTTGCCCTGTATCTTTGTACCTTCTCCATTTCAACCTACAAATTTAATGTGAATGTTTTTTCTGTACTAGTAATAATAATTGTTAGGGTTTAACGACGCACCAACTGCCAGGGTCATACGGCGTCGCCAACTCTCACCCTGTTGGAAGGGATTTTGGGGATCAGATCGACTTATTCAGAGGCTCCGCCGGGACTTGAACCCGGTACCGGTGGCTTAGAAGACAAGGGTGCTATCCACTAAGCCACCTCATCTCCTTTCTGTACTAGTTTATACAGAATGATAAGAATTATATTGTAAGCTGCTTTTTATTTCTTGTTAGATAACAACAGGCATCGGCAAAATCCGTAAAAATATATCCCAATTAAAACTCAAAGGCTCGCACTAAAATTGATTAAAAATGAATAATCTATCTTCCTTTTTTTAAACGATTACAAATCTGTCCCGCAATCTTCATGAAATAATTACGATTTACAACCGCTGAAAGGTCAGTGCAAATACGCTAACTGGTTTTGGTTATGAAGTTTTATTTATTACCACATTTGTTTTGTCCGACAGAACAATCAAATTAATCATGAAAGCACATTGAAGCTTTTGAAGAATCGAAATATATGAAAAGACTATTCTTATCGAAAGGTTATGAAAACTGTTTTAACACAATTCTTATCGAAATGTCATGAAAACTGTTTTTGAGCCTCCCCTCCGAAATAATTATTAAGGGAGCAATTGTATGATTTGCAATAAAATCAACCAATTTCAACCGATGGAAACATGGTGGACATTCCTTGTAATTTTTAAACATATTCCAATGTGTTTTCCTTGAAAATATTTGTAATTCGAATTCACGATCCTCTAAATTAAGCGTATTGTAATCCAATCCAAATACCCATCGCATAAAAGGATTACAAATATAAATTGTGTCCTAAAACTTGATGAAAAGTTCCGGATTTCGCTATTCTGCATTGCAATCCTGTTGATGCCTCTAGAACATTCTATGAAAGTATACAATGTCACAGGACCATCGATTGCGATCCAAACAGATTGTCTGTCTTTGTTTACCTGAAATACTACCCTTTATCATATGAGATGCAGGGCGTTTTGTTCAGATAGCAAAGAAAAATTATTTCCCTATTAATCTCTTATAGGTACACGTTTGATCAGACTCAATCATACATGACTAGCGGCAGTGGCGAATACAAGGGGGCAAGGAGGTTCAAGCCCCCTCCCCGAAATGTCAGTGTCTATAGTAACTGTATAACCAGAGGCTGTTCCCAGGCAATGTTGGAGGAGGCTCAAGCCACCTAGTCCACCCCCCCAAATGAAGTCCGTGATCCACCGCTGGCTGCCCAGGAAGTGGGACCCACTCTTACCGGCCGACTGTTCGGCAGCGATTGGTCGGACGCTCATTCCACGGTACTTCAGAAGCATCTTCGAGGGCGGAGTCACCGATCTTTTCTTCGGACTTCGTCATCACAAGGAGTCCTTCCACAACACCAGCATCACCCTCGACTGTGATCTGGCAACCATGGTCACCCACCACGGAAAACCTTTAATCGCAAAAGTAAGCAGGTAAAAGGGTAGTCTTGTAGGAAGAAAATGGTCATGGCTTTTCGCTTGTCATTTGCGTTGGAAATGCTTACGCTGGATAGATCTAACAAAAATGGTCATCTATATCTTATTAGATCCCCAAGGCCAGGCCATTGTTTAACATTTTCACTGGGGGGCCGTTTGCCCCCAGTCGGCAGAAATCCCCCCCCGAGTGCCCGGCAATGACCCCAGGTGAATCAGATAGGAGACGGCTTAAAATTGAACAAACGCAAACTCACCTAATGAAAATAGGACAGAACACCTTCCGATAATAATAATCTCGCCCGAAATTGGCAATCCACAAAAATTGTGTTACCAAATTTCCACCACTGGGTGTCTACTCTATCGTGCGAAGACGAAGCAGAGCGCGCAGTTGCGGGAAATTCTGGTAGCAGCCTCAGCATCAAATTGCAGCGCTGGAGGCTACAAGCAATCAAACATCGTGTTCTACCCGACCGGAAGCCCCCGTCCCAGCCAGTATTGTGGGATTGCATGATGCTCTCATGTCACACGCGGTCAGTTGTCAGCGCTCAGAGCTCGGACGTGGATAAGGCAGGACACGGTGTAGTCAAAGCGCGTCAGACTGGTTGCTGGTGTGGCGGTGTGAAGTGTTTAGTCTATTTATTTATTATCGTAGTGACAGCATATGTAAATTCAATTTATTGCGGGGGCTGTTATACTCGCATCGTAGGAGGGAAGGGACGGGTAGAATGGAAATAGATAATTCTGGGGGCGCCATAACCATTCCAGAGGGCTTAATGTTTAATTGTTTGCTCTCTATTTCAATGTTTGGATTTGAAAATCGCTCGTGATTTGATTTTCCAGTGGAATTGCTTCAGTGCTAGAGCACCAATGCTTTCCCATTTGCTGGGTACGAGTTTGATAACTATCTCATCGTCATCATTCCCTCGGTGAAGGCATCTGTTCTTTTAGCTTGTCAGTTTTGAATAGGAACTTCTTAGGATTTGAACTCGTCCTAGCTTTCTTTGCTTATGCGTATGACCCCATTGTGACTTTTTCTGGGTTTTCTGCCCACTTAGGCTGAAATTGTAAAATGAATCCCGAAGCAAGATGCTAGGGGGCGCGGTAGGGGAGAGGTCAGCGTAGCTGTCTGCCACGCAGCCGAACCGGGTTCAAGGCCCGGCGGCTTCCTTGAACCAGGAGCAGGCTGACTCCCCGAGAAACCCTTCCAACAGGGAAAGAGTTGGCGACGCCATATGACTCTGGCAGTTGTTGCGTAGATAAGGCCCAAAAATTATTATTATTTTGCAAAATGCTCGCTTTCTTCTAGCGCTGGGGATATTTATTGTGACTAATTTCTTATAGCGATGGGGATTTCCCTACAAATTTGCATATTTCTCAGCTTCACGCACGCATCGACGCGCCATTTACTCGTATAAAGGAAATGTGGCTCCTTGGTGCAATTTGAGACTGGGATGTTTCTAGTGGTGGTTTTAATTGAAAGCGATGAATTTAGATTTACTTCTGCTAAAAAATACTCAAAAGACCAAAATTTGTATCATTTAATTTGCCTTTACAATTTACTAGAGGTTAGAAATATCCATCTCTGGGTATCATCAGCACCTGGTAAGGCTTTTTGCCAGATTGAACCTCATTTATTCGTGCCACAAATAAAGAACACTAATGAAATGTTTTGGTCTAAAATATGCTTTACTAGGATCCAGATTGACACTCATAAATTTCAGCTATTTTGATGGAAATATTGAAACAAGCTTCGCGCTTCAAACTAGTTATTCAAGAATGTTGGTTAGACGCGTATATAGTTGTGTTTATTGTTATGTTTATAGCTATGAACATTACGTCATGTTATCAAGGTCCGGGGAGGACGGGGTCGACATTGGGTGAATCCTTAAATTTTCTCTCCGCGAACGTTATATTCTGGAACAAATGAAATATCGACGAATGGTTTCTCGGCGTGTCATTTTGCCTGGCTATCTTGGTTCGAATCCCTTTATGGAGATGCCACATTTTCTTTAAGATGTGGGAGATGGATGTGTAATTGCCTCTCATGGCAGCTTTCCAGTCAGTTCGAAAAATGATTAGAAAAGGGAGCGTGACCGCTTAGTCTCGTTTAGTTATATTGGTTATGATATTAAAGGGAAATACACGAAAAAATTAACCCATTAACGCCCAGCGGGTCATTTTTGTCCTCTGACTTTGACAGGCTGCAGAATCGGTACCAGTGAAGTGATCTTCATGTTTATGATTTGTATGTGTGTTTCAGAGCGTGGATAAACTGGAAAAATGTATTTGAAAATTCTAGGTTTTTATGAGACGATTTTGGTGGAACTTATTTTGGCGAGGTTTTGGTCAGCGTGAGATAGCTCGGCAAATTTTGTATCTCGCAATAACATATGGAAAGATGAAAAGGTTTTGCATGATTGACATTAAGCCAAGACCACTAGGAGTCAGATGGTGAAGAAGCAGTAAGATTTTCTTGAACGGCTTTGCCATGAGACATCGTCAAATATGAAGCGGACAAAAATGACCCGCTGGGCGTTGCGGACATCTGCGGGCCGCTGAAAATGAGGAAAAGGATGTGTCCTGTCCTCCCGTCTGGGGCGTTAGGTGCATAATGTTACCTAGAGGGAAGGGAGGCATTGTGGGTCCTGCGAATGCAGGGTTGCCAGGTTAGATATTTTTCAGCAAATCTGAAGTTCTTTAGTGCAATGTCGATACCTTTGAAGTTCATGAAATGCTTCCTAACGTTTTCGGGTTCTGTCTTGTTTTGGGAATGATTATCACATATTTTTAACGGAAGCATGCAAGATGGTTCCAGTATTTTGTAAAGGCGTTATTAAATACAATTTTCAGGGGTTTTGAAAACTTTTCGAAATTTTAGCACTGACTTCACTGTTAAGCTAGCAGAGCCTTGTCTTTTCCCCTTGATGGATTGTGTGTAGTGGATAGAGAGGATAGGGAACAGTAGCGGATTTAGGACTTCATTGGGTGGTGGGGGGGGCGTTAGGGATCTAGAGCCTCCCCGCCATGGCCTCGGAACAGCCCTCAGTAATGCATTTACTATAGGCACACTGACATTTCGGTAGGGGGGGAGCGGTTGAGCCTTCCTAGCCCCTTGTGTCCACTACTGATTGAAAGCCAATGACCAGCTGACAAAATGAGTTGGAAATTATCGCGGCCGCCACGCTGGTTTGTTTTGACAAGATGGTGTAGTGTCAAACGTTCGGAGCAGTTTGAAATGGGTGAAAGCATGGGAAGTTCTAGAACTTGTGTCTAAAACGCAACTAGCACTATTGCGGCTTGGTTCTAGTCAAGTGAAACTACCATGAGTGAACATCCTAGGGAGGAGGAGGGGTCAAGACCCGCCTGGATTGTCTCCCACAGACTTTGTCTAGGGCTTGGGCTGCAGTGCTAGCGTTAAACCATCCAGAACCCCTCCTGGATCGAGAAGAAATCTCCAGCCTTGGAGACATGAATATATCGAAAGCATAGTTGTTAGCAATGCCACAGATGAAATGTTTTGCAGGAAAAGAAGTAAAATAAGTTGTTTTAAGTGTGCAAGATAGCGGAGCGGATCAGGTGCATATCATGATTATGCCACCACAAAATATATAAGACATGAGGATGAGAAAGATGATGTGCTGACCAGCGTTACAATGACCAGTGGCGTGCCTAGAAATGTGGAGGTTCACATTGATGCAACTATGGAGCGCGCTACCTGCTCCAAAGAAAAGTTCGAAAGTTGGAAATGGACCCGTTTGGAGATTTGGAGATTTATCCAGCAAATGTACCCCGGGTGGGGGAGATAACGGATTGAGTTTTCAAAATTTTTCATCTCTATGCTGAATATTACGATTACTCGTTAAAAGCTTAGTGAGCAT
Source organism: Lepas anatifera (assembly GCA_034440635.1). NCBI lineage: Eukaryota > Metazoa > Arthropoda > Thecostraca > Lepadidae > Lepas > Lepas anatifera. Next base: position 224,298 of record JAOTON010001236.1, read on the forward strand.
CAGTCACAAAGTCTGGGAGGCGGAGGAGGAAGGGGGTAGAGACAAGAGAAACGGTTTCCAAAAACCTTTGATATTCAAATTTTTTTTAAATACTATGATGTTCACAATTTTAGGTTATCCCCCGCAAATCATCAGTCTAGGTTAACCACTATTGTATACTATTTGCAAATATTTGCAGTTAGTGTTGTCTTTAATTAAACCTTAAGAGCATAAAACTGTCTAAACATTTTACTATGGCCAAAATACAAGAGGAAATAAAAACACTTCACAAAACTGCCGTAAAAGCGATGCGCATTGGGCCGCTGAGTGCGGTGACTGCGCCGCCCGGAAGCCGGCCACGCAGTGCCAGCCGATGTCCCAAACGCCCAGCGGGTCATTTTTGTCCGGTGTCATATCTCAGAATCTAAAAGTGGTATCGATTTAAAACTTTCGGGACATCTTATTGGGCATATTCTAAACATAGGAAAACATTTGTTTGTCCAATTTGAAAGCTGGAAGTAGGTGCGGGTGTTAATGGGTTAATTGTGCTTTCTTGCTTAATCTTAAAACATTTTGATTACGACACTATCAATTATTTTTTGCATCTTTCGCAAACAATTTTGAGGCCATTAACGTATTGTTACGAACCTTTTGTCTGGGGTTCGTTTGGGGAAAAGCGACGGCAGGAAAACAGTGTGTGTAAAGATTGGTAGCTAATTATTCAAGCAAAATCGTATGGCCAAACGACACGGCATCAGACAAACCAGACCCATTCGCCCCCTAACGGTATTGTGCATACACACCGAGACGGAACATGGCAATAGCACATCAAGCGAGCCAGCAACGGGGCAAGACGGTCGGTAAAGGGAGAAGGATTGAATCCAATCGAAGCCACCAATCGGACCCGGACATGCTAGTTACTATCCAGCATTATGACAAGAATGTAAAGAGCTTGTTTCGATCAAGCCCAGGAGGAAGGAAGCCCAGAGAATCGCCCTGGGCTGTAACCCACCGAATCGTTGAGATCAACTTGGAGGGAGGGGAGGGAGAGGCGGAACAGTGCGACTCACCTGGCCGAGTCCGGTCCTGGACTGACCTCCCGACCCCGCTGGCACACCGACCTCAGCTCGGCTCACGCACGAGGACCAATGAAATTTGACGACACATTAACACGGGGCGGGAACAATTGGAAACCTTCTCGAACATTCTACCCACAAACTAACACGAGAGCTAAAAGCTCAGCGCCCGCTCGGCCTCAAACTCACCATCGCTGAGTAACTGCTAATGAACAGCGCCTTAACCGACTGAGCTAACCCGCGGAGCGACTGGAGACACAGTCCCGACGTATCCAGTCCGCAACACTACCCCCCTCCTGAGAAGTCTGCGACCCGCAGACTTATTTAATAAACAAAAACAAAGCATCCTGAACGCACACCAAATATCGCTTAGCCGTGATGTCTCCCCTTCTTGGATCTGCAACCAAGTTGGGAGCCTTGACTGCAGCCTACGGAAACCGATTGGGGTGAGCTGGACGCCATCGCTTCGAAAGTAACCGTCATTGTTCACGATCTGATGGCTCTTCTTGCGCGGCATCTCTTGAACAAACCGAATCCGAATCAGTAGATAGGTGGATCCTGCCACGGCTCTGAACGAGGGACTCCAGCCAGTCCCAATCAGCAGGGCCCAGCTCCAGATACAGGCGAGCATCAGACGAGGCCGAAATAAATATCCTCCGCCAAGGGATCCATCCTGAAGAAGGAACAGACAGCGGCAGCCACGGAACACGGTGACGAAACAACAAGAGCACTATCAATGCACGACGTGTTGAACTTATGCATATATGTACACGCATGTCTTGGTCATAACAAGACACAAACCTCGTTAAGACGGGCATTAACGCGGAGCAAGACATACCATTAGTGAGGATCAGCCTAATGGGGCACGTAGGATGGCTGTTTTTGTGCGTCACGAGGTCGCAAGTTATAGCGAACTGCGGGAGCACTCACAGGAAAAGCTTCTGGTACCCGTTCGGATGCTTTTCGATGTTTTTGCAGTGGGCTTTGTCCAAGATCCGTTGTGACTGGTGGTTTTTGTGCGTGATCCCAGCTATAAGCGGGCTGCTCACACTTCCACAAGCGGTTGGCGTGCACAACCTTTGCCTTTGAGTGTGGAGCGCGTCGAATTCGGTAAGTGACTTCCGAAAGACAGTTTACCACGGTGTAAGGGCCCTCCCAATCACTCATTAACTTAGGTGATCTACCCTTGACTCTTCTGGGGTTGTAGAACCACACCTTATCGTTTTCATCGAAAACCGAAGACCTTGCCCTTGCGTCATGTCTCATCTTCATTGCATCGGCTGCAACCCTCAGATTCGTCCTCGTCAGCTGGTGGACTTCGGCGAGGTGATGCCACAAACGTCCCACATACGTAGAACTGGCTACCGGAGGCTCCACCTCCGGGGGACGTCCGATCGCCAGATCCACGGGTAGCCGGATCTCATGCCCCATCATCACCTTAGCCGGAGAGAAGTCTGTCGTCTCATGCCCCGATGACCGATATGCCATCAGCAAGAGCGGTAGCTTCTCGTCCCAGTCGTTCTGTGCCTTAGAACAGTACTTGGCCAGCTCTTGGCCCAACGTACGATTAAATCGCTCGACCATGCCATCTCACTCTGGTCTTAATGGTGTAGTGCGCGTTTTCCTAACACCCAGTAAGTCACAACATGCCTTGAACACTTTGGACTCAAAGTTTCTTCCCTGGTCAGAATGTAGCTCGAATGGCACCTCGAACCGTGAGAAAAAGTGATCCACCAGAGCGCGAGCAACGGTCTCTGCCTCCTGATTCGGTATAGCTATCGCCTCAGGCCACTTCGTAAAATAGTCCATAGCTACACAGATATACTTGTTTCCGGAGGTGGTTGTGGGTAACGGACCCGCGATATCGACTGCAACGCGCTCCATTGGAGCCCCAGAAACGTAGAGCTGCAGAGGTGCATTTCCTTTCCTTTGGGGCCCGTTTTTAGCACAGCATGTCTGACTTGCACGGCACCACTACCTGACGTCACTTCGCATGCCCATCCAGTAGAAGCGTTGTCTTAGTCTACCAAGTGTCTTTTTGGTACCCAAATGGCCACTGGATATGCTGTTGTGTTGTTCCTGCAAAACATGTGATCTGAGCTTACGCGGCGTAACAACCTGCCAGTGAACACAGAGACCATCTACAGACTCCCATTTGTGCTGGAGCACACCAGATTTGACCCTGAGGACATTCCAACGAGACCACAAGTCTTTTGCCTCAGGGCTGAGACAGCTAACCTCATCCCATGGGGGTCTGACTTTGTCTTTCATAAGGTGCCGAAGGATTGGACCCATACCTTCGTCCTCCAGCTGGGCTTGGCGTATTTCAGCCAAGGAACCGCCCTCATGTGAAGAGCCACATTCCTCGTTCCCAACAAGGAGTGGCCCTTTGGAAGGCTCCGAATGCCATGCAGTCGGAGATGATGAAGATGATATCGTGTGCTGTAGAGACACAGCAGAAGACGGGCGAGATTTCCTTTTGCTTGCACCCTGAGCATGAAACAGAACCTGATTGCAGTGTAGACTGCAGACTTCTTCCTTTGGGCTGCAGTGGCGACACGCAGTGTCGCAGGGTCGTCGGCTAAGCGCATCTGCGTTGTGATGGGTCTTCCCTGGGCGGTACTGGATCTGGAAGTCATAATGGTCCGTACGCGCGATCCATCTTGCCAGCTGACCTTCTGGCTCTTTCAGGGTTCGAAGCCATTGCAAGGCTGCGTGATCCGTGCGAACGAGAAATTGCCGTCCATACAGATAGTGATGGAAGTGTTTCATGCTTTCAACAATTGCCAATAACTCTCTTCGAGTCACACAATAGCTACGTTCGGGACTGGTGAGAGAACGACTGTAATATGCAATTACATGTTCTTGTCCGTCCAAGATTTGTGAGAGGACCCCTCCTATGCTGCAGTTGCTTGCGTCAGTGTCAAGCACAAACGATGCTGACTCTACTGGGTAAGCCAGAACTGGAGCAGTCACCAAGACCTTCTTCAGAGCTTCAAAAGCAACTTGGCAATCAGACGTCCAGTCAAACTTCTGCCCTCTTTTAGTAAGTTGGTGCAGTGGAGCAGCTATCTGCGCAAAGTTCTTGACGAATCTGCGATAGTAGGTACACAAACCCAAGAAACTCCGAAGCTGTTTGACACCTCTTGGCACAGGCCAATCTTCCACAGCACTTGTTTTCTCTGGATCAGCGGCAACCCCTTCAGGAGAGACGATGTGCCCCAAGTATCTCACCTTTCGTTGAAAGAGAGTGCACTTTTTGGGGCTCAACTTAAGTCCAACATCACGCAGCCTTTTAAACACTTCACTCAGGTTTTGAAGTTGTTCCTGGAATGTTGTTCCCATGACAATGACGTCATCGAGGTACACAAGTGATGTTTTCCACGCAAGGCCATCCAGAACTCGTTCCATAAGGCGCTCAAACGTCGCAGGCGCGTTACATAGCCCGAATGGCATGACCTTGAACTGCCAAAGCTTGGACCCGCTCCCGGCAGAGAATGAGGTCTTCGACTTGTCCTGGTCTGCCATTTTTACCTGATGGTAACCTGATTTCAGGTCCAAGGTTGAAAACCACTGACTGCCAGACAGTGCATCGAGAGTTGTATCGATCCTAGGAAGCGGATATGAATCCTTTACAGTGGCCTTGTTGAGTTCCCGATAATCGACACAACAGCGAAGGCTACCATCTTTCTTTTTCACCATCACGATCGGGAAAGACCAAGGACTGCTAGAGGGTTCAATGATGCCTTGGTTTTCCATGTCTGAGATCATTTTCTGAGCTTCATCACGCCTTCCTAGCGGGATTTTCCTTGGCGGACACTTAATTGGTCGTTGATCACCCGTATCAATGGTATGTTCCGTAATATCAGTGCACCCAACATCCGTGTCATCCTTCGAGAATACATCTGCGTATTGAGTGAGAAAATCCTTCAGCCTCTGACTCTCCGCATCTGTGAGTTCTGATCGACTTCGTTCGAACACGTCTGCGAGGTGCTCTGGCAAATCGATGTCAGGCTCACTGGAGATAGAGCCCTGAACACCAACGCTGAGGATTGGTTCACATATCCCCAAACTTGTGCCTGCCGGTATGTGAACAAACCTGTCCGAGATGTTGGCCATCAACACTGGAATCTGGTCTCTGCCACCATCGCACAGAGTTCTCCCCACTAGAATGCCCCCATCGAGAACCCCAGATGCCTCAATCATTGCCAGATCGGCATTGCTGTTGTCACCTTTTGGGCAGTGGATCACCATCTCCGACCTTGGAGGTATTCGTATTGGTTCACGTGTGACAACTCTGAACGTGTGCTCTTCAACGTCATCATGCACCACCAATAGAACCCGATCGTGACCCAAGATCAGCTGCGAATTTGGGATATCGATTCGGCAGCTGTGTCCAGACAAGAAGTCAAGCCCGATGATACACGGGTCCTGGATGTCAGCCGCGTAAACAGAGACCCGTTTTACAACGCCCTCAATTTCTAGCTCGATTTCGACTGGGCCTCGCAAAGGCAGTGTGTGACCCGCCACTCCACGTAATTCGACATCTGATCTGCCGAGGTCCATATCCTCGAGCAGGTCAGCTCTCACCAATGACTTCGCGGAGCCAGTGTCGATGAGCAGCGGGTGGGTTCTGCCATTTATTGCTCCCATCACCCTCAGGGATCTAACATCGGCTGATTTTGACCCATGCTCAGCATCAGGGCTTGACATCTGTTCAGCTGGTGAACGCCCTTCATCACCAGCTTCACCTAGTTTCCCAACCGGGCTACGCCGCTCGATTCATAGTGATGCATTGGATCGGAAGCTCTATGGCGCTGCTGGCAGTTGCGCTGAATGTGACCAAGTTTCCCACAATGCCAGCAAAACACCCCTGAGCCCCTTTTAGGAGCCCTAGCCGGAGGCTCAGACCGTGTCTGCCTCGATATTCCCGCAGCTACAGTCCGCTTCAAGTGGCCTAGCCTCTCTGAGATCGCAACAAGCGTTGGTGTCGCACCACTAGCATTTGCCACTGCCGTATGAACTTTTAACCCAAGGTTACCACTGAAGCTATCCTTGCGCCCATACGACTTCTGGAGAGCCTCGATCCTCTGGGCGCAAGTCAACGCGTCAAGAAGCGTTGCTGGGTTGGTTTGCATGACAGATATCTGCATGTCTGGGTTGTTCAATGCTTCAACAAATTGGTCACTGATCAGCCGGTCAAGGAATTCAACGGGTGCCCCGGGGTATGCCAGCGTCCCCAATCTCTTGACATCGTATGCGAGCTCAGACAGCGTTTCATTTTGAAGCCTTGTTCTATCTCTGAACTGGGTAAGGAATAGTTCCTCTTGGTGAGGAATCCCAAAACGCTGGTCGAGCGCCTCTGAAAGCATAACAAAATCCAAATTGACACCCTGTGACAGGTGGCCGAGAATCTCTAACGCTGTCCCTCTGAGGCTCGCAATAAGCTGAGTAGCCCTTTCCTGATTATTCCATCCATTCTGGTCAGCAATAGCTTGGAACTGGGCCTTGTAAGCCGCCCATGATATAGTTCCATCATAAGGCTGGGGCACAAAATGTCCCATGCAGCTTGCCACCGGCTTTGTGTCAGACAGGTTCTCCCCGCCATGTTGACCTACATCAACAGCCGGCATGGAATCAGGAAGGCGTGAGCCCATCAAGTCAGTAAGTATCTGGACTTGCCTCTGTAGTTCCTCAAACTGAGAAGAATGGCTGTGATATTGATTCACTACTGAGTCGGGGGAGTGGGCCGCAGAACACACAACTTGAGCTGTCACTGCCTCCACCTTTTCCATACAATTGGGTTCACCAAGTTTTTGGGTCTGACTCCTTGTAGTTATACCCTCACCATCCATAATTGAAAACAAACGTGGGTTACGTGACTACTTCTGACACCAATGTTACGAACCTTTTGTCTGGGGTTCGTTTGGGGAAAAGCGACGGCAGGAAAACAGTGTGTGTAAAGATTGGTAACTAATTATTCAAGCAAAATCGTATGGCCAAACGACACGGCATCAGACAAACCAGACCCATTCGCCCCCTAACGGTATTGTGCATACACACCGAGACGGAACATGGCAATAGCACATCAAGCGAGCCAGCAACGGGGCAAGACGGTCGGTAAAGGGAGAAGGATTGAATCCAATCGAAGCCACCAATCGGACCCGGACATGCTAGTTACTATCCAGCATTATGGCAAGAATGTAAAGAGCTTGTTTCGATCAAGCCCAGGAGGAAGGAAGCCCAGAGAATCGCCCTGGGCTGTAACCCACCGAATCGTTGATATCAACTCGGAGGGAGGGGAGGGAGAGGCGGAACAGTGCGACTCACCTGGCCGAGTCCGGTCCTGGACTGACCTCCCGACCCCACTGGCACACCGACCTCAGCTCGGCTCACGCACGAGGACCAATGAAATTCGACGGCACATTAACACGGAGCGGGAACAATTGGAAACCTTCTCGAACATTCTACCCACAAACTAACACGAGAGCTAAAGCTCAGCGCCCGCTCGGCCTCGAACTCACCATCGCTGAGTAACTGTTAATGAACAGCGCCTTAACCGACTGAGCTTACCCGCGGAGCGACTGGAGACACAGTCCCGACGTATCCAGTCTGCAACAGTATTATTGAAATACGTTAACAGTACAGGTAAAAGGCTGAAACCTGCTCTTTATCTCAGTGTTTTCAAAAGCTATCTAAATATTTTTAAGTAATTGCTTTTGTAAAAAGGCATTTTCTCTTGTATTTGTATTTGCATTTATATTACGTAGCCTTTAAAAACTACAAAATGAATCAATTTTCCCTAGAAATGGAGCATAAAATAATTACTCAAGTTTTCAGTCGTTTCGTGCCTCGGATCTTCAGTCGTTTTCCGTAAAATTCCCAGAATGACGAAACTTTTGCGTCAGATAGGTCACGTGACCCCGGTATGAGAATTCCTAGGCTTCTGATTGGTCAAATGGGGTTTTTTTAAAGTCCTATATTTCCGTTTCAAAAGAGTTTGGGAATGTTTTTTTAATCATTTGTTTTCTGTGATAGCGCAAGGTTTTACACCACTGTTTAAGACAGATATGACCTAGTTCTTATATAAATTGATGGTCATAGCCGAGGCTGCGTCATTTGATCGATGGTGAGAATTATCGATAAGCCGTCTAGAAATGTTGACTTTGAGAGCGATTTTAACCCGCGCCCCACCGGGGGTCCAGCGCCACCTTCGCCCCACCGGGGGGCATCGATGGCCCCCCTCTAACTCCGAAAATATGGGCGTTAGCGCAAATCTGCAAAGTGCAATAGAAAGCTTGCGTGAATTCAGTAAGAAATTACTTCACATGTTTTAGTGCTCAGGTCAATGGTTTGACCTCCAGAGGTCAAATTAGGTCAAAATTGTCTATTTTCACTCAAGTATGTAATGCTTAAGCAAACTGGGCATAACTCTTATGCCATTAGAGCTATTGAGGTCTGGTAAAGTACATTTGATAGAAAATTGTCAGTCCTTTTTCCGCTATGTGAAACGTAAAGAGATCCCGCCAGTGGTTTGACCTCCAGAGGTCACCTCGTGACCTAAGATGACCTGAGGTCACGAAAGGTCCGAAAGTGACCTTGCCGTATATCAAATGAAAGTCAGTGACGAGACAAACACGATGGTGTTTGTTGCAGCGCTCTAGCTTAATTAGGACAAAAGTTATTGTCAAAATACTGTTTTTGAACCTGGTGACCTTGGATAACCTTGGAGAGGTCAAATGGCAAATATGGCCCCTGGAATCCGTGAAAAAGGTGTCTAAGAATGCTTTGCTGATCAAGCTGAGCATTTTCAATCGCTTTTGTGACTTTTAGATCATAAGACAGCTTTTCCCCATGCTTTTCCAATGGGAGAGGTCACCTCGTGACCTGACCTCAGGGCACGAAATCGAAAAATCCCGGATATACATCTTGTAGACCCTGGAGGGGCGATAAAGTGTAGGAAGTTTCAAATTGATCGACTTCGAAATGTAGCTCTTACAGAGCTCTAAAGTTAACGTGAGGTGACCTTGGTTGACCTCGTCTGGTGACCTGACCTTGGGTGACTCGGGGTTAAAAATTTCAGGGATGGTGGGAAAATGATGCAGTGAGAGGCAGGCCATTTTTTAACATGTTAACTGGGGGGCATTTGCCCCCCCCAGTCGGCCGAAATGCCCCCCCCGTGCCCGGAAATTGCCCCTCCCAGTGAAATAGACAGATGACTTAAAATTGACCAAATGCAGACTCGCCTAACGAAAATAAGTCATAGTACTACTCTATAATTATAACTTTGTTCTATTTCTGGTTCCGAATAGGCAATCTCAAAAATTGTGTTCACCTGTGGCTGTATACTTCATCCTGCAAAGACGAAACAAAGCGCGTAGTTACAGGAAATCCCGGCAAAGCAGCCTCAGCATCAACTAATAACAACACTAGAGATGAGCGCTGGCCTACAACCAATCAAACATTCTGTTCTATTCGACCCGAAGCCCACATCCGAGCCAGTACCGTGACATTGCATGATGCTCTCATTTCACACGCAGTCAGTTGTCAGCGCTAAGAGCTCGTTCGTGGATTAGACGGGACACGGTGCAGTCAAAGTGCGTAAGACTGGTTGCTGGTGTATTGGTATGAAGTTATTTATTATTGTGGTGCATAAATAAGGGTCGCCACCGACAAAAAAATGAGTGGGCCAGCCAAACTTCAAGCTGATGCTGACAGAAAACTTTCCACGTTAGTACCAAACACTTTTCGAATTTGGGCTCCTTGTTAAACCTTTTGGTGTGTCTGCGAAGCTTTTCATAATGTGTATGGACTGCAACCAGTTGTTTTGCGGGCTCGTTTTGTCTTTCCGCGCGTTTCTTTTTTGTTCCCTTCTGTTTGCAGTTTTTTTGTTTTTTGTTCTGTTCGTTGGTCTGATTCAATTAGTGTCTTATTCATGATCTCGCCGAACACTTATTGTTTTCTGCTTACTTGCTGGGATGTGTCTTCTCCTTGTTTCGTTATGTTTGGTTTGTTTTATTTTGTATTTGTATTGTCTTTGGTTTGATTACATTATGCTAATAAGTTCGCTATCACTGATCGCATGCTTGGATTATATGTTCTTTGAGTTGTGATAGTTTCCTTTACCACGGAAGTGCTTGTCTATATTTTCTTATGTTTGTTCCTGCTTAATTTCACTTAGTAATGGTTTTGTTAGACTAAACAACTCAACATATGTGGGTCCACTACTTATCTACTGTACTTATCTATTAATAATTTGATTTGTATTTGTTCCTGTCTGCTTTGTTTGCTCTTAACTTTCACTTGCTTGCAAGTGTGTTTTGGCATTATATTTTCTGCTCAGTTCATTTGTTCTGTTTCGTTTGTTTTTATATCGGCTCTTCTCGTTTTTGTTATGTTCTGTCAGTCATTGTTTTTTATTGCGTTTTCGTTTTTTCCTTTGCCTTTTTGTTGTTTCTATGAGTGTTGCTTCTTTGTTGGCAGTTTGGTTTCTTTTTCTACCTATGTTGATCATCTGCAATAAGCTAACTACGTGGTCGCCTGCTTCCTTTTGTTCGATGCTGTATACCTATGTCTTCCTTTTGTTGCTCCTTATTGCTTTGCTCTGCTCATGTCTCCTTTTGCTGTTCTGTTCCCCTACTTCTGTTCCCTATCAATATGTAAAATGAAACAAAAAAGATGATGATGATGATGATGTTGCCTTCCGCAGCGGCTGGCTATACAAATTTCCGGTTTACTCCCATTTTGACTGAGATCAGGAAATTGTTAGTAAAAAATTGGGAGGGAGGGGGGTGATTAATGATGCTAAAAATCTTCTGGTTATGGGGATATAATCATTCGATGGCCACCCGGGGTTGGGGTGGCACCCCTAGCTTCCTATTAGATGGGTAGTGTGCTATATATATCATTCGATCAAAGATATTGCGTCAAGTCGATATCAAACTGTCAACAATTAGTTTTAACACGCGCGTTGACGGAGGTCTGAGCCACCTTCACTTCGACGGGGGGTGTGTAACCACCCCGCCCCCCCGAAGATCTCGAGAACCACGCTAGATAGGGAAAAACGATAAACGGCGTTGGGTAGCCCATATACTTCTCTATCGAAAATATTTGAACCATTTTTGTCGGGTCACATTTAAGGTCACCAGACGTCAAAACATGCCATCATAGGGATAACATGGAAATGAAGGTTTTCGGTCATTACATCTGAACAAGTAATGATGGAGTAAAACATTTTAAACAAATGAAACCTCGCAGCAAGTGGAATCGAATGATATATCATATGGCCTAGCTATGTCAAAACAAGGATTTGACCTGACCTGAGGTTAAATCAAGGTCGAATTAGGCAAAATTCATATCACTAGAACCACAATGACAAGGCAAATCTAATGAAATCAAAATAAACGCCCTATCTTTAACGATTGCTAAGTTATTCACTTGAAACTATTTTTCCCATGCATTTCCAATGGAGAGGTCATGGCTCGTACCTAACCTAAGGTCATCGATATCAAAAATACCGCAACGCATCTTAGAGAACTCGGTGGGCCCATTATGTGATATGAGTTTTAATAGGATAAGTTCACCCTGTTCTGACGTATGCTATCTTAAACTTTTTTTAGGTCAGGTCACTTGACCTGTACTGGTAACCTGACCTGACATGACCTAACCTTAAAATTTTGACAGCAGTTGTAAAAATGATCAGAGAAAAAGTATGCCAAGTATGGTGGCGCTACGCACCGACATTTTTAACATATTAAAAAAACATGGGGGGCGGTTACCTGCCCCCCGTCAATGCGCATGTTAAAAATTGATCCAAGTCGCTTTTTTGGTGGGCTTATGACTTCCGCTAGGGGTCGTTTTAGCCTCAAACCTGGCTTTTGTGATTTTTATTTGGCTATTTTAGAAAAAATAAACTTCTTCCCCTTTTTGGCCCTTTTTCTAATTCGGTTTGACCTTTTCCGCCGAAAAAAACCTGGCAGCCCTGGCTAGCATATATAATCTCTAGACATGGAATAACACAAAAATTGAGAAATATTTTTTAACACTAACGCGTCTAAATTTTTGTTAAACCCCCTCAAAATGGGGTATTGATCCCTAAAGGCACTATAATGGCCAGCACACGAAATGCCCCCCCCCCACTGAGGTTTCCTTAAAAAATGCCCTGGTGAGAGGTAGAGCCCTCAACCGCGGTGCTGCGCCTCTTCGTTTTTCTGCTATCCCGGAAAAACCTTAGGGGGCCATCGATGGCCCCCGGTGGGGCGAGGGTTAAGGCATTTGGAGGCTGAATTCGCAAAAATGAGAAAAGACTGCTGAAACAACTTTTTGTGACCTTTTATTTAGCCAATAATTTTTTCGTGTTTCTCCCTGTAACTCTCGCCCCACCGGGCCATCGATGGCCTCCCCTTAGGTTCTTGGGGATAGCAGAAAAAACGAGACGCAGCACCGCGGTTGAGGGCTCTATCTCTCACCCCATAATTTTCCCACCATCCCTGAAATTTTTTACCCCGGGTCACCCAAGGTCAGGTCACCAGGCGAGGTCAACCAAGGTCACATCACTTCAGCTTTAGAGCTCTATAAGAGCTAAATTTCTCAGTCGATCGATTGAAATATTCCTATACTTCATGACCTCTCCAGGGCTACAAGATGTATATCCGGTATTTTTCGATTTCATGACATGAGGTCAAGTCACGAAGTGACATCTCCCATTGAAAAGCATGGGAAAAGCTGTCTTATGGTCTAAAAGTCTTAAAAACGATTGCAAATGATCAGCTTGCTCACAAAGGCGTTCTTAGCCATCCTTTCGAGGATCTCAGAGGCCATATTTTCCTTTTGACCTCTCCGAGGTCATGCAAGATCACCAGAGGTCCAAAACTGTATTTTGACAATAACTTTTGGCCTAATTAATCTAGAGCGCTGAATCAAACATCATCGTGTATGTCTCGTCACTGGCTTTCATTCGATATGCAGCAAGGCCACTTTCTGACCTTTCGTGTTTCGTATTCCTCAGGTTATATAGGTCACGAGGTGACCTCTGGAGGTCAAACCACTGACGAGAGGTCATAGCGTTCCACATATTGGGAAAGGTCTGGCATTTTCCAATCAAATGTACTTAGAGAGGGGGCCATCAAATGTGATGACTTAGAGAGGGAGCCATCGATGGCTCACGTTGGAGCAAAGGTGGCGCTGGACCCCCGGTGGTGCGCGGGTTAAACAACGCCACCGTTTTTTCTGTGGTGCCCATTTCATCGCAATTTATTTTTTCTTAGTGGCGGTAGAACGCCCAAATTCAAGGGGGCATCATGGACTTTTAAAACCATTTCAATCCAGTCAACGCCATAGAGTTAGTGTTAAAATTTCTGAATTAGCGGGGCACCGTGCCCCGGCCCCCCCGCCTAGTTCCGCCACCGGTCATTTCTATTAATTACTGCCGGGCCTTTCTTGCATCGCAGAATGCTGAAACGCAGAAAAAACAAAATAATAACATATAAATGAGATAGATACAGACTCATTCCCAATCAGGTTGGAATTTAAGCTCTTCCCCATCTCAGCCAGGTCACAAAAATAACGCTATACTCGTCCACCGTCTGGACAAACTGTTAGTTCCCTTTCTTGCCGCCAGGTGTGCGCCGAAGGTCGTTTCATTGTTGAGTTCACCTTCGACGATCTGATGCGGATCAAATCGTGGCACTTCGCCACACGCAGCGTCAAGGAGCTGGTGCCGCGCTCGGTGGTGGCTCTGCACGTGCAGCAGGACCCGACTGTGGTGGAGCAGCTCAGCAAGAACATCACACGCCAGGGCCTCACCAACGTCACCCTCAACTACCTCAGGGTAGGTGCTGTGGGCCAATATTCCACGTCAAGCCCCCACCAACGTAACCTTCAACTACCTCAGGGTAGGTGTCGTGGACCAACATCACCCGTCAGGCCCCCACCAACGTCACCCTCAACTACCTCAGACTAGGTGTCGTGGACCAACATCACACGTCAGTCCCCCACCAACGTCACCCTTAACTACCTCAGGGTAGGTGTTATGGACAAATATCATACACCAACGTCACCCTCAACTACCACAGACTAGGTGTCGTGGATCAACATCACAAGTCAGGCCCCAACCAACGTCACCCTTAACTACCTCAGGTGTATGACTGAGTATTACAACTGAGTATGAGTATATGCAACTGAGTAACTGTACAACTGAGTATTACAGGTCAGTAGTCTTAGCAGCGAGAACCGTGTGAATGATGACATAGCTTTTAAAGTTCACTTTACAGGTCTTCGCGGCACCCGTAGAATGGTCTGTTGACCTCAAATGGAATCATTACTCGCTCAATGGCCCGTTAACGTCAAATGGAATCATGACTCACCCAATGGCCCGTTAACCTCAAATGGAATCATGACTCGCCCACCTTTTGGGAACAGCTGCCATAGTCTCAGACGCTTGAGTGCAAGGTGTCCTCCACAGAGCTGTCGTGTTTCTGCCTCAGTTATGTGTCATCCTGGAGCCGATGCAAGAGCTTATGACGCGCCACAAGGCCTACTCGCTCAGCCCTCGCGACTGCCTGAAGACCACCCTGTTTCAGAAGTGGCAGCGTATGGTGGCGCCACCAGGTGAGCAAAATAAAAAGCTTTGGTACTATCCATCACACTCAGGCAATGCATAGTGAGAACTTCTCCACTTTTAGCCTGAATTTGTTCCTAATGACAGAATCCATGAGTGAATTCTATTGATTTGGCTGGGAATCAGATGACTAGTGATAAAATGACAACATTTCACACTGTATTCAAATTTGGACTTAACACGCACAGAAGAGGGGCTCCTAAAGTGTCCTCTGAGGTCCTGGAAACCAAGAGGGTTAGAAAAACGCCCGTTGGAGTGTGCCTGGCGGCAATAGTGATCAACATTATGACCAAGTTTTATTGACCTAAGAATATCTTCAAGGCCAAACGGGGTCGCTAAGATCAAATATGGGGCCTGCTAGGGGACCTATTTGGAAATTCCGTGATTATGTAGAAGCAGCCGGCAATACACCAAAAGCGGATTAAAACCATATAGGAAAGGTACCACACAATGTTCTCTGGAATTTTTAGGTCAAAGTTATTCAAGGTCAATGACCTATGACGTAACAATATGCCATACCATATTCACAACAATGTACAATTTAACCAGCACTATAGCAGCCTTTTGGTGGGAATAAATTATTTGACCTTGAAAAAGATCTCTGACCTTGAACTGTGACCTTGACCTTGACCTTGTGTAGCCTTAACTATGAAATCGTAGTATAATATTTATACTGAATAATACCATCTGACCGGAATACTGGGGCTAATGACCTTGACCTGTGACATTGACCTGATTATATGACGTTATGACGTCATCACTTGGTCTACAGTGCAGGTGAACTGGTGCGACCGCGCGATTGCAACGGTCTCAAAATGTAGGTGTAACGGGGTTTGCCGCGGCAACGGAATGGGTGTTGAATAGCCGGAACACTGGTGTTGTAGTGTGGCCATCCTCTCCACCACCCGTTACGGAATTTTAAGGAGACAGGCGATGCGGTCAGGAGCTGGGCGCGCCTCCAGGACCGTTAGCGGGACACATAAGACACGCAGGTACAACAAACAATGAGCCATTACATGCACATAGCCAAATAAGCTCCCATTGTATGAGCCAACATGCATATACCCCCCCTTTTTGAAGATTTGGAAATTTTCGCGTTAAGCCAAATACATATCTGCCACAATTTATCTTATTGCCGCCGGCCCCGGAGCACTCCTTCCCAACTAACCCGCTTAGGAGCGGTGACTGGGACCGTCTATGTCTCCTTAAACTGAAATCGTGCTAACTTCGATATCCCTCTCGCTCTGAAACATCTCTTACTTGCGTCGCAGTTTTTCCTTCAAAGCAGCGCACTCTCTTAGCCCGAAAAAATCCATCAGAGCTAAACTTCCTTGTGTATCCTTCGGAACAAAATATCCTACCTTCCCTCTCATATTTCCGTGTTGAACCTCTTTTATCCCTATGTATCAATCACTGAGCGGGTGCGATTATTGTCTAATGTACTTTCCTGTAGTTTAATCCTCCTTTCCTTACCCGCCCCTGATTGTTCAGGCAATAAATGTTCTACGCGACCATATAGGTTCCCCGACGATTTTTGTTTGGTGGAGGGGCTTGCACGGCTTCGGCACTAGGAAGTCGCTCGCTAAAAAAAACAACAAACAAAAAAACATAGCCGAGCCCTGTCGCTGCACGGCTACAAAGTTTTAGCTCCACGCGTCGAGTATAGGGTTGTCCCAGAGTCATGAATGTCGGAAATCGCTGGGGGTGCTTGAATGGGAAATGGTATCAACCACCTAGTAAGAGATACTACGTTTTATATTAATTTTTGGGCCTTCACATGGACTCGTTAAATACGACAAAGCCAAATTAAAGATTGGAAGGAAACCTTAAGGGCCTTTTAAAGCTAACTCAGCATTTCATTGATGATGACTGCGCATCCCCCACGAGGACATGCAAATCCACGACTCTGGTCCTAGTCCCGCCCCCGAGGTAACATTACAGGACAGGGCCTCGCCCCCCTTTCAATACAGGGCCTCGCCCCCTCGGTCCCCCCTCAGGTTCCAAGGCCCCTCGTCCCCCTGAGTCCGCCCCTCGTGTGTAGGGCCTCGTACCCTGGGTCCCGTCTCGACACAGGGCCTCGCCCCCTCGATCCCCTCCTCATGCATAGGGCCTCGCCCCTCGCATCCGCCCCTCGGGCGTAGGGCCTCGCCCCCTTGCATCCACCCCTCGGGCGTGGGGCCTCACCCCCTTGCGTGCGCCCCTCGGGCGTAGGGCCTCGCCCTCTTCCATCCGCCCCTCGGGCGTGGGGCCTCGCCCCTTGCGTCCGCCCCTCGGGCGTAGGGCCTCGCCCCCTTTCATCCGCCCCTCGGGCGTAGGGCCTCGCCTCCTTCCATCCGCCCCTCGGGCGTGGGGCCTCGCCCCCTTCCATCCGCCCCTCGGGCGTGGGGCCTCGCCCCATTTTGCGACCGCCCCTCGGGCGTAGGGCCGCGCCCCCTTGCGTCCGCCCCTCAGGCGTAGGGCCTCGCCCCTTGCATCCGCCCCTCGGGCGTAGGGCCGCACCCCCTCGGTCCCCCTCAGGTTCCAGGGCCCCTCGTCCCCTGAGTCCGCCCCTCGGGCGTAGGGCCTCGCCCCCGGGGTCCCGTCTCAACACAGGGCCTCGCCTCCTCGATCCCTTCCTCAGGTTCCAGGGCCCCTCGTCCCCTGAGTCCGCCCCTCGGGCTTAGGGCCTCGCCCTCTGGGTTCCGGCCTGAGCGGTCGTCTTTCGGGCGTGGCACGGATTTCCTTTGTCGAACTCTGATTTCGGGGGGGCTGATTTGCAGTTTTCTTACTGGGAGCCACTTTGAAGTCACTCGCCTCTGACTGCGGCGCCACCGGTCCTTAATTATCATATACACCCTCACTCACACGTCAGACTTCCTCTCATCCATTCCATTCTTTCATCCATTCCATTCTTTCATGCGTTCCCCATCTTAAAGATGTCAGTTCGCAGCCTGGCTGCCCCAAATTCATCCCTACCCAGCCCTCCGACGGGGACTATCACAAATACCTCCGAGTAAACAAAAAAGGGGGGTAAATGCAGACCATGGTTTCCGGTTAAAAGCTGTAAATAGAACAGTAATGCATGACCAGCGTGCATTCCGGCCTCATCAAAGGAATACACAAATATCAAACAACGGGTATCCGTGCATGCACCCTATAGGCGACCGGTCAACAGTTAACGACCCCAGAAAGGTAAGAGCCTCGCACTTCCCTGTGGCTAACCCAGACCTTCACCGTGCCAGCCCTCATCCTATTTAAATTGCGCCAAACTATTCTCATTCCTCTCTCATTTCCTTTCTCCCGCCGCAAAAAAACACGCCCAATATCATATCCCGCCAATCCAGCTGAAACCTCTTACGACCTTGTTTCAAAGCTATGATCAGCGCTATCCCAACGGTAACGACTATTTACATCCCTACATGTTGCCGGGGAGGTCCCGCCGACTGTGCCCTTTGATTTAAAGTTAGATAAAAAATACATCTCCGCTACTACTCGGTTTAAGTTTCTACCGGTCGCATGATGCCTTCCCCATCCCACCTTGGCAGTGATAATAAAGGGGACAGAAAAAGGAGTGCCGCTCTGTTTGAACAAAAAAAGAAGATTATTACAAAGAGAACAGACTGCTAGCGGACCGCCTGATCATTCGGGACACTATCGACGTTCAACCAAAAACAGGTCAAATGACCATTCGAAAGGATCGCGCCCTGGCCATACATACGTTGAGGTTGTTATACCGATGGTATACCGTACCTGAAAAATATATGGTTCTCGGGTTTGGCAACTTGCGCTCAGCTGAAGGCCTAATTACTTTGTAGTCGATCAAAACAGGCCGCGCCGCGAGCCCGCTCTTCCCAGTCCGGACCCTTTTTTGGGCGGGTCACAGCGTAACAACCGAGTTCGGCTGCTCCCCTCCTGCGACGGCCGTGCCCGCGCGAGAGGGGGAGGGGAGGGAAACGCACAAATATGCACAAATAACCATTTAGAGCGGCGGCGATCTACAACAGCCATCAGGGTGACCGCTTTTCTCGCGACTGGGCGACTAGCGGACGTGTGGAACGCAAAGCGGTCCCTGCATCACACTAGGTTTTCAGGCTCTTGCGGTGCACTGATATGGAGAGGAAACTAATCAATCCTTCAGAATTCCGGCTAAACTTGATATTAATCTTTAAAGATCAATCAAGGGGAGAAACGTATTGGCACGAAAATAATTGGTTCACAAAATTTACCCCTTAAAGCCACAGCACAACCCGGAATAAACTACACCATCCGCCTAAGAATGGTTAGAAGCCTGCGTGAACTCTCTTCATTTGGTCACCTTCTATTTATGCTATTACGTCCGAACCCCACCACGTTAAAAATAGAAATCAGTACAATAAGAACGGAGACATCATCCAACAATGTCGCGTAGAACTGGTTCTAAGGATAGGCGCCACCGTGTCACCTGCTCGAATCTGTACAACTCATACTAATTCGCTGCTAATTTCTATTGCTCCTTTTTGTCTGAACTACTGATTTAATTCTAGCATGAAGTATTTCGGTGCGGTTTGCGAATACTAATGCAAACAATGTGATGATGCCAAGAGACTGTGTTCCCAAACAAGAATTACAGGAATACGCTGACGTTCGGTGAGTACATAATGATTACTCTAAAAGTCGCCCGATAAACCTTAAGTTGAGTGGATTTCGACAGACACAAATGTCGCAGTCAATCTCCTGCCGCAAACGTAGTCTGAATTGCGCGATTAACCTGCATTTTGGCGCCCATGCAAAAAAACATTAATAAGAACAAACGAACGTACCCAATATGTAGTGTGATGTTCAGCTAATCAAAGCATCGAAGGATTCCTGTACATGTCGGTTAAATTTACTTTACATACGAATATGCCGGCCACGAAAATAAACATGGCGTCGAAAATTCTGTCCTCAGCTAGGAACTTTTTAAATTCCGATAGATTTACTAGAAACAGATGGCAAGTAGTCAATTGCTGTTCTATAGAAGACCCGTATAATTTGGCCCAAACATTCTTTAAAATTTATACAAAGCATACTACCCTCCGTCAGACCCTATTCCGCTCAGCTAGTAATATTTCATTTCATCTTCTGTCCCAGACCTTCAGCGGCATCCGTGGATCAGAAGACAATCGAAAAAAATAGCGTTCACATCTTTATTCGTGCACTAATTTGGACAGTCCAGAACATTTTAACACAAAAGCAAAGGGACAAATCTGAGTCGAATCATCTTTCCTTTTCGCCACCATCCCCCGTTTCCGGACAATTTCATAATTTGGCACATTTCGACTAATCTTGCCGGCTCATAGGGGCCCGCGGCGGCACACATTCACATAGTTGCTTCCCTTGCCCTGATTTTGCCAATATGCACAATTCGAACAATGCATGTCATTTGGCTCGGTGGGAGAGATGAAATAAATTTTGAATTTTGAAGAAACGGCTCATCGTTTCTTGTACTTACATGGCTGTTGTGTCAGCGCATGCGCGTCCTCCCAGCCTGCCCTCCAGCGTGTGCCCCCTGGAGTCAAGCCTCCCTCCTCTACGGCCTCCACACCACGAGTACCTTGTCTCTCCTCTCTTCCCCCTCTGGGATCCGGACACCTCTCTCTTCAGCCCTCATTGGCTCTCCTCTCCGCGTCTGCTGTCCCCGAGCAGGGGTGCAGGTCTCTGCTCTGGTCATCACTATCTTGTGACCCATTTACCGCCGCCTTCAGCGGCCAGAACCATGTGAACCATGGCATCCCAAAGGCTCCAACCCACGGGTGGAGGCCAAAAAGTCGGTTGTTCCAGGGGCGCTATCTCAGCTGAGGCCTGGGACTCAGTGCTACATCAGCATCATGTGAGCACCCCAAAAAGGGGACCGAGTTCGGTACCTCGGCTGGAACTGGGAACAAGGGGGAACCAATTTGTCACCTCCAGCGTGCGGCATATCCGCAGCGCTGAGCCTGAAAGGGGGGGGTGCTGTTTACCTCCCACACCGAGCCAATGGCACAGATCGCGTCTACGCAGCTAAAGAGAACCCGGGACCACATCGGCGCAACACATTAACATCAGCTTATATATATATATATATATATATATATATATATATATATATATATATATATATATATATATTTATCCTTACAAACGTATCACTATTTAAACATTACTAAAAACACTGGTTTGCTCATACTCAAACGTATCGGTTTATTCTAAACCTTCGTCAGTGAGATTATGTCGCAATCGTTCGTAAAACTCAAACAAGAACAGACAGCAGGCATGGCAGACATTTTGAAAATTAACCAAGTTTTACAGCGTGAAATAACCAACAGTGCCGCCCCCACAAAAAGAAACACAAAAACATACAATGGCAAAAGGACATAATCAGGATTAATTTATGAATGAGACTATTGAACTACATACTAACAGACGAGAGTAATGAATAGGGCCTTGCATCAAAGTAAAAATCACACTAACCACCAACACAGTAATGCCACCAACCCTCTACAACCCTCCAACTAGTCAACCCATCCCAACATATGTTACCCATACCGCTTGTTTATCCCTCCCGGTGTTTGAAGCTTCCCCATCAAACCTATCCATCTTTTTTCCCTCTCCCTACGATGAAATTGTGTATTTCCCCACACCCTTTTTAGACCCACTACCCTCATGTCATCTATTGTGTGTCCCTGTGACGAGAAATGTGTCCTTACCGGGAGCTCAGTCGGAGGGTTAGACGCCCTTACCGATGACAGGTGGTTCCTGAACCCTGGTATACACCTTATCCCCTGTCTCTCCTACATAGCATACCTTGTCACACTCCCGGCACCAAATTCCGTAGACCACATTGTAGCTCCTGCACCCAATTGATTTATCATACCACATCGAACCCCCCGTTTCCCTGTATCACCCCCTCGCCCTGGTACCATCTTTTGCAAATCACACAATGTTTCCCACAGTCCTCCCTTTCCTGAAATCTTCCCCCCATCGCTCGTGCTGTCTTCTGGTGCACTAACATATCCCTCAAATTACGGCCCCTCTTATATGCTATCAGGGGATCCCGAGGGAAGACCTGTCGTAGGTGTGACGAGCGTTCTATAATGTAGAACGCTCGCCACCCCATTCGCCCCCCCAGTGGCCGCAGCCGGGTCCCTTCTCCCAGTAGTTAATACCCTGTGGATTCAGACGGGCCTGCCATGGATGCGGTTCGTGTAACTGCAACCAGCCTCTGCCATGCTTGCCATGCGGGCCCCTGTGGTATCCCGGGCCCCTATTGGTCTGAACGGGCCTCCTGTCGTCTGTCCGGGCCCCTGTGGTCTGCCCAGGCCCCTGTGGCCTGCCCGGGCCCCCTTGTGCTCCGCTCAGTCCCCTTGTGGTCTGCCCGGGGTCCTTGTGGTCTTCCCGGGCCCCTATGGTCTGCCCGGGCCCCTGTGGTCTGCCCCAGCACCTGTGGTCTTCCTGGCCCCATTTGGTCTGCACGGACCCCTTGTCTGCTAGTGCCCATTTTGGTCTGATCGAGCTCCTTGTGGTCTGCCAGGGCCTCCTGTGGTTTTCCTGGAACCCTTTTGGTCTCTTCGGGCCTCCGTGTGGCCTCTGCGGGCCCCCTTTTGTCCGTCCGGGGCCCCTTTTGTCTGCGCGGGCCCTCTATGGTTTGGCCGGGCCCCTCCCAGTCTGCAAAGGATGGCACTTTCGACGAGATCTCGTGGTGCAGACACCCTTCAGGTGGTGTGAACTTTTGAGCAAACAAATGCCCACTTTTACCGTCTGGTGAAAGGGAGCTCAAATCAAACACCCACAGAGTTCTGAGAAGGAAGAAACTGGTAAAAACATCGAAATTTCCGGGTCAGTGAAATTTCTCACCAGTGTTTGGTGTGAATTTTAGGCTGCTGGTGGTGCGAAAAATCTACAAGGCTGGTGCGGACTCGTCGGGTCTGCTGCCATACTTAGCAGACTGGGGCCCCTCTGTGGTTAGCCCGGCTCCTATGTTCTGCTGAGGTCCCTGTGGTCTGCCCGGGCCCGTTCATCTGTCCAGGCCCCGTGTGGTCTGCCCGGGCCCGCTGCCCAGCCAGAAATTCCGACCGGGCCCAGAGCAGGCTGGGCCGAGCTCTGCCCGAGCCATAAGACTCAAAGCTGAGCCACATAGACTCTGGCTGAGCCCGACATTAGGTCGGGGAATGAAAACTTGCCCGAGCGGTAGAGCCCGGTCTTGCTTGACCATGGGCTCTGCCCAGGCGGAGCGGAGCCGGACCTGGGCTGAGCCCATGTACTCGGGCTCTGCCCAGTCAAAGCCCAGCATATATCGGGCAGAGCCCAGCCAAATTGCTGGCTGTGTGTGGTCTGCTCGGGCCCCTTGTGGGCTTACCGGGCTCCTATGGTTTTCTGGGTTCCTGTGGTCTGCCCGGCCCCTTTGGTGTGCTCAGGCCCTCTGTGGTCTGTCCGGGCCCCTTGTGGTCTAAGAATATCGTGCAGAAACTGAAGCTGTTGTGTTAGTCACGTATTTGCAGGAGTTCCTTATTTGTTAGCAGTTTCGTGCCCCAGGTGGTGTATCCGTGCTCCCTGTTGTCGAAACCGGCCCTCTGCCATGCTTGCGGGCCCCCTGTGGTTTTCCCGGGCAACGTGCGGCCAGTCCCATGCCTCCTGGAACATTCGGGGAGAGATGGATGAAGCGTGACAAATGTTAGGCCCCCATTCCTTTTGTACTGATCCTATATGAGGATTGTAAAGAAAAATAGGCAGTACCACCTATTCATAGTACCCCTTGACCGGTACCCAGTGTTGTAAAATGTCAGTGAACTGGCAAGGTGAATGGATCAGAAAAAGGTGTCTTGATCATGTAACATAAATATCAGT
Organism: Lepas anatifera; assembly: GCA_034440635.1. NCBI lineage: Eukaryota > Metazoa > Arthropoda > Thecostraca > Lepadidae > Lepas > Lepas anatifera. The sequence continues at coordinate 247,791 of JAOTON010001236.1, forward strand.
AGGTTCGATTTCCCTGCTGATAAAGGAATTTCCCACTTCGATCTCTAGCTTCCATTTGTATCAAATTATTCGTGATAATACGATTTCATTCTAGGTGTGAATGTTAAAATGGTTGGACCAGGGGCGTAGGAACGGTTTGAAAAGTGGGGGGGCCAACCTTAGAGGGGGCCCACCTCAAGGGGGGCCCCAGTCCACGGGGGCCTATAATTTTAAAAATGTTAGATAGCTCGTTTAGTGTAATAAGGCATGCATGCACACAAGGATGTCAATATATGGAAAATTGAGAAATTAATTTGTTTTCCTATGATTTCGAGCTGTACCTATTATGATGTAATAAACCATAGTAAAACGCCAAAAAAACTATTTTTGTTTTTTTACCTAGACCCTTTTCCAACACGAAATACATTTTAAAGCTTTTTTTGAGGATTTCAATCAATTTTTACCACGAGCGCGTTTTTTATATTTACAGATGTTTAGGCCCTTTTCATTACATTTACAAAATTAAGAACTGCTTAGACAATGCTTTGATACCAAATAGCCTCACTTCGCTATGCCTAATCAACTTGTATTTGCTTATTTAATGACGAAAATTGGAACATTTATGTAGGTTATTACTGATCTATTCCTTCCATCATTAGATATTGATCTAGGTAAAGGCTGATCACAATGAATACGCCCAGCTATATTTCGATGGCTAAAATGCGGACTTCCAGCCTGACTGCAAGTGCAATGTTGGTACTTGATGGCCAGCTTTGTGATGCCGAGGAGGTGTGAGCATGGTGTTATAGTGGTTAGCAACCCTGCTTTCCACGCGACCAACTCGGGTTTAAGGCACGGCAGATTCCTTGTGCAAGGAGCAATTTGACTCCAAAGAAACCCCTCCAACAGGGAAAGAGTTGGCGACACCATATAACCCTGGCATCGAAAGACGTCGCGCCTTTCGATGGCTCAGGGACGACTGTTGCTTGGCATTTAGTGCAGGGTCCGTGTCCGATTCATATTTTGTGTTGGGATTGATATGGAATGGAGTTTGATTGGGCCCAGTTCTCGGGACTCATTTGGAAACACTCGGGTAGTAGGTTCCTTGGCTATGTTACGAAGCGCTCCTCCTCCAGGGGCTTGTAGGCAGCGTACTACCGAACTTGAACGTTCCCAGACAAGCTATCGGGGCCGTTTGGGTTTCTTGTTCTATATTACAGTTGCTGATATTTTTATATTCGTTGCGGGGGCCCACCTCAAAAGGGGGGCAGTATCCCCCTGACCCCGGTTCCTATGCCTATGCCGCCCAGGAGCCGCCAAATTATCTCGGAGGGCCCAAAAGTCCAGACCATGGCTCAGAAAACCAGATCAGTCAGCTCAAGGGCCCAGACCAGTGCATTAGCTTTGGGACCAGCTTGTCAAGGGACCCTACATAAGCACAGCACCCATAGAAGCTCATCACAGGGGAGCTCCAGATTCGCACAGGGTGCCAGATTAGCTTAGGGGCCCGGTTCAGCTCGGAGGTCCCCAGGTCGACTTATGTAGGGTCTCAAAACAGCTCAAGGGACTTCAAGCTCACGGATCCCAGCTTAGCTCAATGATGCTAGAACAGTTCAGAGGCCCAGACCAGCTCAGGGCTCTTGTTCAGTACAGGCCAGCTCAGCTCAGGGGCCCAGATCGGCTGATATAGCGTCCCGTCTCGCACCAGCTTAGGGGCTCCATTCAAGCTCACGGCCCCAGCTTAGCCCAGGGACCCTAGAAGAGTTCAGGGCCCCCATACCAGATCAGAGGCCCCAGTTAAGCACAGCTGTACCCAGATTAGCTCAGGGCCCCAGCTAGGCTTAGGGGGTCCCAGGGTGGCTGATGTAGAGTCTCAGAACACAGTGGCGTAGCCAGGATTCGGCCAAGGAGGGGTCCGACTACCGTCGGGGCCCCAGGCCGGGGTTCCCTTAGCAACCGGGCCCATATCCTATATCTTTTGTATAGTATTTTAACATTATAACATTCACACGAAGGAAATTTTGTTATGGCTTGTTAAGCATTCATTCTTATTTTGTTTATAGCTTGGTTTTTCGATCCGACCAAGTGTTGGTAAACTAAGGTCACCAAATATTAAGGATGGCCCATAACTTATATGGTAGCGTGGCTATAATAACAGTTTTGAGCCATATTTCGGGAAGTTCAATGTTGATGCGCGCATGATGTTAAACCTGAGTCTACCTCAATTCACTCGGATAATCAGACATGAAGTTATTGGAGGTCAGTCGTTTTGAGTACGAAGAAATTATCTACGGGAAATGATTAGCAATTGTTTCCCGGTGTCGAATCCATGAACTCTTTAATCAGGAAATTTCCAAAGAAACAAAAAAAAACGAATAAAGATACAAGGGATATGGGAGTGTGTCCTGAACGTTACATAACCTCTATTCCGTCGACAGATCCTGTTGAGATCCAGTTACTTTCTTACCCTTGCTATCTTGTAAACGAGCAAATTACCAAGACAAAAGGCGCCCAAGATATCTATCGCTTTGGCTCACTCTGTTATTGTTATTTTCAACCTTGCATACCTATTTTTCTTTTTGGGATTATGCTCATCAATTTCTGTCATTACCCTAGTTTGTCTGGTTTCCTACGAAAATATTGGAATGTAATGAGGAATGTATTTATTGGTGTTAAGCTACTCGATTAAAAATTGACTAGCCATGTTCGATTTGCTGTTATGATAAAATTATATTAATTTTTACCTCTCCTTTGATAATGTTGCCTGATCGACATGTTTCAATTTGTCCTTTCTTAGTACGCAATAGGGGTAGGTACATTTTTTCCGAGGCATATGATTTTGAAAATTTTTATTTGAGCTCTGGAGCCACCTAACACCAACACTGGGCGGCACTCTCAAAGATAATTTTCGGCCGCTCTCCCGTTTATATCTCAAGGGATCTCTGAGAGTGATTCACGGCGCCTCTTGATCAAAACTGGGGGCCCCTGAGAATCTCTCGGGTCTCCTGAGATTAGTTATCGGCAGCACCTCTGAGACTAATTATTGGGCCCCCCAGATTTGCTCTGGAGGGGGAGGGGCTGAGACTGACCATCGTGGCCATCCAGATTAGCTATTGGGGTCCCCTGAGGCTGTCTTTGGGGTGGGGGAGGGGCTGGGAATGACTTCTTCCGACAGCCCTCTGAGACTTACTCTAAGGCGCACCTGAGACAAACACCCGGGGGGGGGTGGAATCACCTCTGAGACTGAGTCTTTGGCGTTCCTGAGACTGACTCGGAGGCTATAGATTAGCACACTGGGGCAAATGGCCTCCAAAACCGGCCAAAACCTCCAATTTTGACATCTTCAAAATCGGACTTAGTCATTTGGCTCTGACAGAGAAATGTCCAAAACCTTGGAAAAGCATAATTGTATCCATTTTTCTCTTCTTTAGCCGCTTGCACAGATGCTGGAACACAGCGCATTAAACACGCTGCAGCTCGGCGTCAAGTTGACTCGAGATGAGGTATACTTTCTGATGCATTATCAACCATGGTCGCAGTCACAAAACCGTTATCTTTTTATATCAATGGAAAGCTGGGAACGCCCTGAAGACACTCAAGGTTGAAAAATACGAAATTTGACAATAAGAGCCTGATAGTACTTGTAACTATTAGGACATGTAAAGCTTCCTACTTATTCTCAAATCCTAAACTTTGTTAGACCTGCGAAAAAAAAACGCACAGCGAGTTTCACTTAGAAATTTATATGTAGTGATGTCATGTTGTGTCCTCTAACCAGCCGTGAAAAAATTAGCTCGGCATCAGTTGTCCCAGGGGAGATATGTCACTTTTTGTGCGGCAATGTAGTCCAAGTAGTGCGGTGAGGCCGGCGACTACGGCGGCCGTCGGCTCATGTTGCGCGGCACGGAGTAAGGACGGCTGACAGGGCGCCGTGGTCGAGTCGTGACGTGGGAAGGTGGACATGCAAGACGCTGGGCAGAGTCAATCTGTGCAAAAACCGATTTTAACACGCGCACTGAGGGTGAGGGAAGATCAGAGAAGAGTCGCCCATTTGTTCATGGAGAGCTCAAAACTACGACCAGAAGGACGCTGTTAAAAAACAAAAGATATTTACAGGAATGTTTTCGTGCTACCATGAGTCTGGTCGTCGATCAGCCAAAGGCGGGAGGGGGGGCAACGGCACAGCTAATGAAGGAAACACAACCCGCCGTTCTTTCGGGAACGTCCGACAGTTCAGCGAGGTTACTGGGGTAAGCCTGGATCTGCTACAAAGGTTTTCGTTAATATTAGCCGCACTATCATCATCAGGGGCGTAGCCAGGATTTCACTCGGGGGGGGCGGCACCCCGAAAAGGGCCCCTGCGACAGCGCCAAAAGGGCCCTGATGGGTAAAAAGGGCCATGCTTGTTACAGAATCGTGTCCTCAGGGGAACCTTTCGGGCCCTCAGGGGGCGGCTGTCCCTGCCCCCCTTGGCTACGTCCCTGATCATCATCATCAACAATCGACATTGAGAAGTATCCGGCCTATGCTCTAGAGACAGCGAGGCTGTTTGTAAACGTGTACCCATGGTACAGCATGTCGGCAACCATACATAATGTGCAAATGCACGAGGAAGATGTTTACTGAGAGCAGGGGCGTCGCCACCGGGGGGGCCAGGGGGGCCTGCCCGCCCAATTTTTGGCCAAAAATTTCCTGATCTCAGTCAAAATGAGATAAAACCGGACATTCTTATAACCAGCCGCTGCAGAAGGCAACGAGGAGCCCAAATTCGAACAGTATTTGGTCCTAACGTGGAAAGTTTTTTGTCAGCGTCAGTTTGAAGTTTGGCTGCCCCCCCCCACTTCTTTGTCGGTGGAGACGCTTATGACTGAGAGCCTGAAAGTTTCCATAGGAGCATACATGGAGGAGGCCCAGGAGGCAAGGAATAGAGATCACCTTGCATTCAGGCAATATCATACCAGAAAGACAACCATAGTTGACAATCACTGATCAGTACCAGTACCTGCTTATCACCAATAACCTCGTGGTAACATGATCTCCAATGATATAAAAATCCAGAAGGCCCATGACAACGGAGGTTTCGAGCCTGAGTAACCCTATTTATAAGCTGAAAGATAGTGCCACTAACGATTAATAATTCTATGGTGCGTGAGTGGGTACTTGGATGTGAGACTGCTTCAAGAACTTACCTCGACTTCAAGGAGAATTCTCGGGGCTAATGGATAGCAGACTGGATAAAGGGACGCGAGATATTAAATGGGAGAGTTACACAAAGATGCAAAAGATGTCGCATGATTTAATGAACATTCCCTGTGAGTCTAATTTATTGTCTGTTTCCGCATGTTTGTGCTCATTTTATGAGAAGAGTGAGGGTAATCATTCCCTGAAATCGCGCTTAACATTATTGTGTCAATAAATGCAGCTCCCGCACATGACCCGAGAAGTTTCGATATGGTTCGGTACTGGACTTAAAGATGTCGAATAGTGAAAGAGTGAATTTGTGCCATTATTTATCATGTGGTACTTAATAGTTGAACCAGAGTGAAGGCTAAGCAGGACATCTGACCTATGATGACCTTGAATGTGTCGGATCGGTTTTTGAAATATTACTTTAGTTTTTTTTACATTTTAACCGTCACTGGACCCGCCTTATCTGATTCTGTCTCATTGAGTGTTTGCAAAACTGGAAAGAACGAAATCGAATTCTGATATTTATAAACCTTGAAAAATAGTTTATCTGATATGACCTGGTGTAGATACCCAATGTTTTGTGGCTGGGTAATGAAGTTCAGAGCAACAGCTTTCATTTGAGCACAAACAAGTATTCCTAATCAAAGCATTTTTTTTAGTTACGAGGTTTTGGCCTATTTCGTAGCCCAGTTGCCCCAGTGTGGGGCGCCCCTGAGACAAACACCCGGGGGGGGGTGCAATCACCTCTGAGACTGTGTCTTTGGCGTTCCTGAGACTGACTATTGGAGGCTCCAGATTAGCTCTCGCGGGCCTAAGGCTAACTCCGGGCCCGTGAAACCAAAAATCGGGAGCACCTCTGGAAATTACTCTCAGAACCCTGAGATTAACTCTCGGATGTCTCTGAGACTGACAACCGGGAGCCCTCTGAGACTAACTTTTGGGTGCTCCCTGAGATTGACTCTTGGGGCCGCTTATACCACAACTCGGGGGGGGCGGCACAGCCTGAGGCTAAATCTCGAGGGCTCCCAAAATTACCCCTCTGGGGCCCCCTGAAACCAGCACTCTGCAGATCAAATTGGACTATCTCTCGGACCCCCGGATTAACTCTCGGAGCCACCTGAAACTAAATGTTGACTCCTGAGAGAGAAACCCGTGAGACTATGAGGGCCCCCTGAGACCGATTCTTGGGGTGCTCTGAGACTCACTCTTGTGGTTCTTTGAGACAGACTCTCACGGGGACCCCGAGACCGAATCTCGGGGTCCCCTAAGACAGACTCTTGGGGTCCCCTTGACCGACTCTTGGGGTTCTCTGAGACTGACTCTCAGGGGCCCCTCTGAAATAGACTGTTGCAGGGCCCTGAGAACCACTCTCTCGATATCAATAGTCGGGGGCACCCCGAGGGGATCCTGAACCCCTGAGACCAAGCTCGGGGGCCCCTGAGACCAAGCTCGAGGGGACCCTGAGACCAAGCACGGATGCTCTCTGAGACCAAGCTCGAGGGCCCCCTGACACCAAGCTCGGGGGTTCCTTGAGACCAAGCTCGAGACCCCGTGAGACCAAGATCGAAAGGCTCGTGAGACCAAATATCGAAAGGCCCATGAGACCAAGCTTGCCCCCTGAGACCAAGCTCGGTTGTCTCCTGAGACCAAGCTCGGGGCCCCTGAGACCAAGCTCACGGGCCCCCGAGATCAATATTCGGTATTCCAGAGCCCTCGATACCGATGATCGGGGGCCCCCTGAGACGAAGCTCGGAAGACCCGTGAGACCAAGCTCGGGGCCCCTGAGTCCAAGTTCAGGGTCCCCTGAGACCACGCTCGGGGGCCCTGAGACCAAGCTCTGGGGCACCCTGAGACCAAAATCGAAAGGCCCATGAGACCGAGATCGAAAGGTTCGTGAGTCCGAGCTCAGGGGCCCCTGAGACCAAGCTCAGGCGTTCCCTGAGACCAAGCTCGGAGGGCCCCTGACACCGAGCTCGGGGCCCCTGAGACAAAGCTCGGGGGGCGCCGAGACCAAGCTCGGTGGCCCTCTGAGACCAAGATCAGGGCCCCCGAGACCAATGCTCGTGTTTTCCAGTGCATACGGTCAGCCTTATGCATCAGATGCCCTCGGATGCCCCCTGAAACCAAGCTCGAGGGCCCCTGACACTAAGCTCGGGGAGAGGGGGGCCTGAGACCAAGCTTGGGGACATCCCTGAGACCAAGCTCGGGAGTCCCCTGAGACCAAGCTCGGGGGTTATTTGAGACCAAGCTCGGAGGGCTCCCTGACACCAAGCTCGGGGGGCCCCTGAGACCAAGCTCGGGGGCCCTGAGACCAAACCCGAAAGGCCCCCTGAGACCAAGCTCGGGAGCTCCCTGAGACCAAGCTCGGAGGGTCCCCAGACACCAAGCTCGGGGCCCCTGAGACCAAGCTCGGGGGCCCCTGAGACCAAAATCGAAAGGCCCGTGAGACCGAGCTCGGGGAGGAGGGGCCCTGAGACCAAGCTCGGGGGCCCTGAGGCCAAGCTCGGGACCCCCTGAGACTGAGCGCAGGGGTCCCCAAGATCAATATTCGGTACTCTGGAGCCCTCGATACCAATTGTCGGGGGCCTCCTGAGACCAAGCTCGGGAGGCCCCCCCCCACCGAGACCAAGCTCAGGGGCCCCCGAGATCAATTTTTGTGTTTTTAGTGCATAAGGTCAGCCCAAGGGGGTCCGCGGACCCCAGGGACCCCCCTCCCCTGGCTACACCACTGTCAGAACATCTCAAGGGACCCATTCAAGCTCACGGCCGCCAGGTCAGTGGCTGTAAAGCCTTATAGGGGTCCCAGACCATCTCAGGGGCCCTCAGTTCAACACAGAGGCCCATATTAGCTCTGATGACCAGATAAGCTTAAGGGCCTGGATCATCCAGGGGCCCCTTGCCGGCATATTTGGGGTTTCAGAACAGTCCAGGGTTTCAATTAAAGCTTATAACACAATTTCAAAGCAGGGGCCCTATTCCTGTGCAGGGGCCTCAGATAAGTTTAGGGTCTTCTGTGCATCACAGGGGATCCAGATTAGCTCAAAGGACAATATTAACTTTACCGTCACGGCTCAGCTCAGGGGCCCCCAGGTCGGTGGATATAGGTTTTGGCCAACTCACGGGGCCCTGTTTAAGGTTACGGCTCCTAGCTCAGTTTAGGCATCCTAGAACAGTTCATGCTGCCCAAACCAACTCCGGGGCGCTCAGTTCAGCTCAAAGAGCCCAGATTAGCTCGTATGGTATCAGAGGCCAGTTCAGGGGCCCCGAGAAGGTCAGGGGGCCTTAAAATCAACTCATAGGACCTCAACTTAGTTTAGGGGCACAGGTAAGTTTAACGGGGTTCCGGGGCAAGCTATCGGGCCAGTTTGAGTTTCTTGCTTGATATTACAGTTGTTGATATTCTTACCTCCGTTGCGGGGGGCCCATCAGAGAAAAGTGGGGGGGGGGCAGTGGCCCCCTGGCCCCCCGGTTCCTACGCCTATGGGTTGGACAGTATAAACATAAGCCGGGTTCACAAAAGTGCAAAACAAAGAACATTCAAGACCGACAGGGTGCTCTGGCAAAACTACCCAAACTTTCTTCATTTTCAGGTAGCCTATGAATCTAGAATCGTCCTGCTAATTTTGCAAACTGTTATAAAATGACCCCGATCATATTTGCATTTAATCTCTAGCAACGTACGCGTCAACTTGAAGTAGTTCATATCACTGCTATGTTTGGTACTATGCTCTACCTTCATCTATCGACCGCAAAAATTAAAACTCCAATTTAAAACTAACTCGGAAAAGTGCAATTTATATAGTTTCCAGCAAAACGGTAAAGTATGGATGTAATTCAAATCCTTCTTTTCCTGATCATTGCCTTCCTCGGCCACGCCACCAGTTGGATCCCGTTTGCTAAAAGACCCTCCAGGATCCATCCCTCCTGCGTCGTCCGGGGCTGATCCCGTTGTACCTCCGGAGGAGAGCTTCCGCGTGGACGACGAAGACGGTAAGTAGACACCAACTTGTCCAATATCCTTACATACTTTGGCAGCTCATTCAAAAGATTGGATCTTCTGACTACTTTTTGGGCTAAATAGTGCCAATCATGAACAGCGACGAATAGCGCGCTAAAAATTGTTATTTAACCTTTGCAGTCAGTTTTTGACAACAAACGGTCGAAAATAAGTTTTTTTCGGTCACATTTTCATTAACAAAATACGGGCCCCGATCATTTACGGGTCCCCTTTCGAGCCGGGTGCCCCCAATCGAAAACATAAAGTTGCGCCCCTGATCATTACGCTAAAACAATTTTCACACGCCGACCTACTCGATGAATCAAGTTTTAGGCATTTACAAACTGTTTACAAACGACATAAGACAACGAATGTTTGGGGATATTTGAGGCCCTCTTGCGAAAATCAGAGATCTTTTGTTGCCAGACATTTTTTCAGGAAATACCAATTGGCCTTGAAAAAATACCCAAGTTAAATGACATAAGAAAATGTAACGAATGCAATATTATTGCCTTATTCTTGGTGATGACAATTATGACTCGCGTGTTTCAATCCCTTGCATCATTTGAGTTGGGTAATTTCTGACAAAGCACCTGGCATCAAAAGCTCTCGGATTTTCGCAAGAGGAAAATCCCCATATCCAATGTTTTCGACAGTGAAAAGTGACTTCAATGTTCAGATTTGCCGTCGGGGCTGGCCGGGCCCTGTATATTCGGCAAGTCTGGCTGTCGCCGATCGTCTCTGTCGTATCCACTGTCGAGGTCATTGCTCTCCGCAGCGCTGCCGTAGAAAAACAGCAAAAGAACGTGACTACTAATTGGACAATTGTGATTCACCCATTGTATTCGCCAGAAAGTCTTATCTATTATATCGTCTATCATGACATGGGCGGATCCAGGATTTCCGACCGCGTGGAAAAGGGGGCATATAAGCTGAGGCACCATCGGGACCACGAGGATTCCTTTTTGTACGGAAAAAAGCTTATTGTGGGGGCGCGATACCTGCATACTGAAGGGGTGGGAGTGGAAGGGGCATTTTAGGTGGCGCCATAGATATGTCAGGGGTCTGTGACCATTTCAGATGGAGACGAGGGTTTATGGGAGTGTGTGTGTGTGGGGGGGAGGGTTCAAATGCCCCCTTGCCTCCTGGATCTGCCTGTGTATCGATATTTTTAGCAGCGTCAAGAACAGCTTCCTGGGAGCTTTTTTGTTTTCTCGGCGGCTGCTGGAGTTCCGATTTGGTAGACATTATCTGTCGCACTGAATATTTTCACTAGCCAAGTTCTGTCGCAAGCCCTGGTTGGCGAGTTGGCGGGTTTTTCCGCCCCTGGCTTCGTCGTGTTCCCACGCAACAAAAAACAGAGTGTATGGCACCGTGCCAAGGCTGGCTTTTGGGGGGTTAGTTGTAAGATTGGGCTTCAGCACGAATACCTGTTGCTTTTACCTGAACTCATATTCCATCTTTTAAGAACACAAAATCCAGTGTCGCCTTCATACCCTACTCGTCTTAACCCTCGCCACGGTGGGGGGATATTTGAACACTCCCTCTCGGGTTTTCTGGCGGCACGAAAAAACGGCAGCGCTTCGCGCTGCCGTATTTTTGCTCACCTTATCATCAATCGATTCCGAAAATTTCTACAAAATTTTAAGGTTAGGTCATCTCAGGTCAGGCCACTAGTGCAGGTCAAGTGACCTCACCTCCAAAAATATTTAAGGTGGCATAAGTAAGAAAAGGCGATTCTATCGAATTGAAACTTTTACCACACAATAGGCCTACCGAGTATTACAACATATATTCCGGGATTTTTCATATCGATGACTTAAGCATAGGTACGGATCATGACCTCTCCGTTGGGAGACATGGGGAAAACAGGAATTGGACTGTGTATGCGTAGATACAGCTGACAATACCGTCATATTCTCCAAATTGTAGTATCCTGGGCTCCTTTCTAGGTTCATGCTGCAATTTTTGACATGTGACCTCTGAGAGGTCATCTGGGCTACTTAAGCAGATTTTCAGACTTGGGTCAATAACTTTTCAGGAAATGACGATAAAGCTTTTATTTTGATACGTTTAGCTTGCTATTACGAGCCGACGGATGTCCATATTGAGTATGCCAGACCAGGTAGTGACCTTGACCTGACCTCAGATCAGTGCATTTGTTTTGTTTTAACCTGGTATAGTCATATTATATATCATTCAATTTTCCGTAACGAGAGAAATCGAATGGTGCCTAAACACTTGTTCTAACTCAACTCTTTCAGACGCCAGAGCCCCGAAACTCTTCTCTAGCATGCCATCTTCTTTGACCTGTCCTGAGACCTTAATGTTGACCTGACCCAAAAAGTGACCGATGTAGTTTATTGATGAATCTGTATGAGCTATTCACCAGCGTTCGAGTTTTTTAGCTATTCAGCATAGCAGCCGAGGTCGAGGGGAGTGCTTGAACCCCTCCCCCACCATGCCGAAGCTGGTTCGGAGGCCCACCGCGGCGGGTGTTAAATCGGAGCACGTCCTTGGCTTTCTATTGAAGAAACCGCCAACTGCACTGAATGCAACCTCCAGACTGGCAAGTCATTGTCCGACCTTGCCGTCGCATTCGAGAACGGATGAGCTGCATTAATGCCAAGCGTGACAATTAACTAAGATTTGGTAAAAAGTAATCGCATGTAAAAGGACTTCTAACAACTCCTTGCCACCGACTCTCCCGCGGAAAAGGTGTGCCTCGGTGACGCCTCTCTGGTACGGCTGCGGCTACCTTTACCGACAGCCTCATAATGTGACTGCCTGCCGATAAGAACGTCTACTATGGCTTCCAGTGCGCGATTAGCCTGCAGGTGTCGGGTACAGACTCCGGCCCGGAGGATGTGGTGGCAGAGCGCAACAATCCGGTGAACTATATGTTGGTGGACTACGTCACGGACGCTACTACATACGCGGATTCCGGGGGCTAATGGGGGCAGTTGTCCCCCCCCCAGCTCGACCCTCCAGTATACCCTGAAATGATTACGGCGCGCTCTAAATATCGCTTCCCGGCCCACTCCCTCAGGATGCAAGTATCCACGCTCCTGCGGTAGGCTTTGGTGCCCACTGGTCCAGATGGCGGGCCTTTCCGAATAAGTGCCCCTCCCCCGATCGAAAATCCTGGATCTGCCTATGCGCTACTGAAGACCAGGAACTGATCAGGTCAGCATTCCGAGTGTTCGATAATCCAGTCATAGACGGGGTGCGGCCGCGGCGCCTCCCTCGCCGTCAACACAGACTAGCGGACAGCGGCTTTTGTTGCAGCACATCTCACAATATTGTCAAGGATGTAATGTTCTTTTAGTCCTCATTGTTTCCGTCGCAGTGACAATCTCGAGTGTCAACTTCAGTTTCCTATAGAATTGGCCTAAATTGCCAGCAGTATTTCTACACGAAGAGTAGAAGCTCGTCTGCACATGACTAGTTTTATGGTCAGCAGTAACTGCAATCTATATTTTTGTTTAAATTTCCGTACTCGTGCCGTAAATTCATGGCCGTTATTCACCGTGGGCATGAATCCTTCAACTTAATCTACATCTCCATGACAGGTTTCGCTATGCTAAAAGCATCTGGAAAGTCCCTGTACAATCTGGGCTGGCGAAGGCTGGGAAACGAGTCCCGCGATGGAAATTGTACGGACTTAAGAGCGGAATTACCATCCAGGGAAGACTATTTGGCACTGGTTCCATGTGAAATGGAATTAAAGGCTAAATGTGACAGGTATGTGATCAGAAATCTACGAGTTTTCTCGGTGTTAGTGCGGATTGTGTTTCCCGGACTATATTCAGGTATGCACATGTGGTTTTGCCGTCATATATTGTAGTGTGGACAGGACAAGGGTGACGGCAGGGGTAGAAAAATCTGCAAACTCGATACCAATGTTGGGGTAAAAAATATATCAATTCGGCAAAAGAATGGAAGATTGTGCTACCCAAGAGTTAGAAGTCCACGCAGAATCTGTCAATACGATTTTTTTTAGATTTAAAAGGATTCAGAGGCTCTGCCAAAGAATCCCTTTTTGGTGCCATGCCTTAAAATTTTCGGTCAAACATTCTTGGTGTGAAATTCTGTTGGTGACCGACACTTTTTTCGTCCTTACGCTTATATTTAAGGATCGCCAGAACTGTAGGGTTGCAACAGATCACCTGCATAAGAGACCATAAGCGTCGTCACCGACATAAAAGTGGGGGGCCAGTGAATCTTCAACCTCCTGATGACAAGAGACTTCCCTCTGTAAAACCCGTTGGCTTCTTGTTTTCTTCCCCACAGACAGGTTACAAAAACTTCCCATTTTTTGTTCCAATGCTCTTGAAATCGGGTCATTTTGCGATGTGCGGAATCAGGCCCTTGGTGACCCCTTTCGGAAGCGTAAGTTATGGTCCGAGTGGTGCTGCGATAATATCATGTAATCCGGATGATATGTCCAGACGTCCCACATGGAGGTCAAGGTCACAGGTCAAGGTCGTTGCAGGATTTTCAAGGTTACTGACCCCAGGGAGTACGGTCAAATGACGCCGCCCGGTATGGTATACCCATATCATGCACGTCATAGTTCAGGTGCCTACATGTCAAGGTCAACTTCGAAGATCGTAGGTAAAATTCAGAAGCTATGGTTCACGGTTAAAGGTTAATTTCCGGTTCTACTGCTGCTTATGCGTCAGTTACAGGCAAAGGTAGTGGAACCAGGGGAGGGGGCAACAGGGCAAGGTGCTCCCTCTCCTTGAATCGAAAACTGTCGACACTGGCTCCACGGCGTTGACTGGAGAGAAATGGGTTGAAAATTGCATGTGCCCTCTCAAATTTGGACCCTCCACCGCTTCTGGTGATAGCGCACATCATGGGGAATGTCCCAGGTTAAGAGGTCATAGGTCAATGACCTTGAATTACTTTGACACTTAAGTATCAGAGAACGCTTCATGGGACCTTCGCTCCATGATCTTGTCCGTTCTTAGCGTATTCATGACTTTTGTCTCATAATAACATGATATGCCCCTCCGGATATTACTCCATCTTCCGTTACCGTCATACTTCTTAATCCCTACCTCCCATACTTTTTATAGGAAGATCCGAGGGAGGGCATGGTAGGGGGCATTTCCTCACCCCATCAACCCTCCGGCGCCCCCGGAAAATGTAGCGGTGCCTCGTGAAAGATCGAAAATTTTCTAAAATGTCACTTTCCATCTTTCCCTCTCCAAGATGCAAGCATCAGAACCACACGATAGGAGTTGGCGCCCACCTGATGAGATTTGGCAACCCCCCCCGTAGTCTGGAATTCCCCTTACAATAGGAAATCCTGGATCTGTCTATGATATTTTTCATTACTTCATATCCACTACACAAGTGCTTGAAAGACACCGCATGCGTGGAAGTATTCACAGCAAATGCAAACTACACAGTAGGCCGAGCATGGTCCAGATAGGAGCGTTATGTTAAAATCTGGAACACACTTGTGTGTTTGAGCTCTATGTTACCTAAAACTCATTTGACCCTGAAGATGTTGACCATGATGCAGATCACTGTAGGCCCCAATAGTATTCGTGCAAAAAATCTTCTGAACCTTCTTGGCTTTTGAGATTTGAAGGTTGTGCTTCGGGAGCCCCTCCAATGCGCGTTATACGCCAGACCCTCCTCCAAAGCTGGTGTTAATAGTGTGTTAACAGTGCAAAGAACTCCATGCATTAACAGAGCCATACGTCAGGTGGGGTGGATTGCATTGCACGGACGCCACTGACTACAGCCTCGCAGATCTGTTGATGCTCCACCGGTGACCACACCTACAAAATAGTCGTATTTGCGCACTGCACTCTTAGAATTTGACCATACTCTAATATTTTGTTACATCATACTCATAGACTAATGACAGGACGTGATCAAAATAGCATTGGGGACAGAATGACGTTTTGCAAAATGATTTTCCTGTCAGATATCCCACCTCAGCGTATAATGCATCCGAAAATACTTCAGTTTGTCCGTCTCAGAAGCCAACAACACGTGTTAACAATCCCTTTAACGGTGGTAATATTGAACCTGGTTTCATTTCAAAGATGTCTAGGTGTTGGTCTGGAATCATGAAAGCCTACCACGATCTATACATTTGTTTATTTTATTATTATTACGGCCACTCCCAACAGACACACCTGCCCAATTACAGGGAGTATTGGCGTAGGTGTTTAAGGATCCTCTCCACCGGGTCAGATCGGACACGGAAGGCGGTTTCCCGTCGTGGGGATTGAAACCACGTTAATCCATCCTATCCGATCTGAAAGACTGGCAACGAAGCCACTAGGCCACCCCAGCCCCAAAGAGTGTATTTATGTAACTTCACAGTCTCCAAAAACGCACGGGGATTTCACCCTTTTCCAGACGGGACTGGTGGGGAAAACCACCACCAGTGCTGGAAGTACCCAGACGATAAGGAAATTTCAGACCATTGCGGTCGCTGCATGAGAATGGAGCAGTGGTGGGAAATTTCATGCATTGGTCTTCTTTGTCTTCTGTGCATCGAAAGCCGGTCGGTTTTATTGAAAGTCCCAGAAACTGGAGCCATCGGGTTCGGTGACCGCCGAAGGTAGTGTGACCACCAACCCTATTGGCTCACTGATGAAGATTCCGTGTCGAAGAGGCAAAAGAGTCGTCATCCGGGGAGGAATGCTGGCAGAGTGAACGACATGGATCGGCCATTCCCTCCACTTTCTATGAATTCAAACATCCAGGTCTAGATCATGCTGTTTTTAGATCGTTGCTTCGTCACTGGATGGTTTTATTGATGTTGGGCCCATGCTCTTTGTGTGAAGCCTTTCTGTGTGTAGGCCCGCGCAGTGGACAAGCCTTGCTCGGAATTTGTGCGGCCTGACCGCAAAGGTGAGCTACATTTTGCTGAAATATTTCGCACAGCATCCTTGCAAAGTCCAGAAGCACGTCTGCCTGAGCCTGATCAGCTTGTGGGGCATCAAGAGCACTTTACAGTTAAGGAGGGCATTAGCTTCATTTTCCCGTTACAGGGTGCTCGCCGTTTTTAGAAAGGAAAGACGTTAAAGGTCAGAAATCCACAAAAGCTGCAAAAGCTCCATAGACAGAGACAAGCCTAGGATCTTTCTTAACAACCCAAGACTTCCAGTAAATGACACTGGCTCATTGCTTTCAAATTTGAGAACGTAGAAGAGCACTATTTGCAGTAGTTTCTGAAATTGGTGCCGACGTTTCCTATAACGTTGTCGAGTGCATTAGACACACGTGCGTAGCCAGGATTTTGCTCAGGGAGGGGCGGCGCCCCGAAAAGGGCCCCTGCGACAGCGCCAAAAGGGCCCTGATGGGTAAAAACGACCCTGCTAGTTACAGAATAGAGTACTGAAGGAGGCTTAAGAGGGTTCTGTGTGACATGAAATTTCAAATTTGACCATAGAGCATAGTGCGGGCGAGCAGGGTTTTACGCGGCCAATGTCCGCACGGGGGCCCTTCGGGCCCTCAGGGGGGGGCGGCTGTCCCTGCCCCCCTCCCTTGGCTACGCCCCTGGTTAGACAGGACTTGTGTTGTTATATCTTGTACGCAGAGCACACAGGAACACAGATTTCACAGTGTTCGCACCGCGAACGCGATTTCCCCGCTTCCCGCCCATGCCCTGTTCTGAGTGCAGGATTCCTGCCGTGCCGACGAAAGCGCAGTCACCTGTTATCGGGTCCGCTCCGTCAATGACAGCCAATCAGAACGCGGCGCCACACAGCTGCGTGTGGGGGAGGACACACAAGCTATGAATAAACTGCGGGAAGGTTTCGCTTAATATTGATTCCACCGGGTACTCACAATTTTTCCAACGAGCCGAATACCGCTCATTTTTTTAGGCCCACAAAAATTTGACGGTGTGAGATCAACGAGAGTGTTTAATTTTGGGGCCGCTCTCCTGCTGATTCGGCACTGGGGAGAACAGAAACACCAATCTGACAAATGATGTGTCGACAGAGGGATAGCAAAAGCTGGCCGACATGCTTCATCAAAATAAAGAATGAAAGCCAAATGGAAGGGACGGGAATTGAAAAAGTGAAAAATGACAGTAGCGATTATTGCGATCGCAAGCTTCAATGATGATGCAGTCATGTAGGGGCGAAAATAAGGTGAAGAGGCTATATAAATCGGAAGTGGGTCGAAAAAGGTGTGTTCCGCACGATCATAGAATGAGACACTTCTGATCAAAGGAACCGCGTGAAAGCTAAACTAACACAATCATTCTATGTTTCGCCGCTGAAAGTCGCTGTCTGTTCTTGTTTGAGTTTTACGAACGATTGCGACATAATGTCACTGACGAAGGTTTAGAATAAACCGATACGTTTGAGTATGAGCAAACCAGTGTTTTTAGTATATATATATATTTATATATACATAGGAAAAGAGTGGGCGGGGCAAAACATGCACTACACAGAAAATGTCGCTACATAGGTCTGACTTGGAAAGCCTGTAATTCGAAAAATTACTGACCGATTTTCAAATTTTTTTCTAAATGGACGCGCTCATAAACTTTCTCAAATGTAACCGAGAAACATTTTTCGGTAGAGAACGGTTCTCTGGACAGCTTGGAAAAATAGGTGAAGGGCACTTTAGGGTCCCCTCCACTGCATGTGTTAAAATTGTATTATTCTATCATTTGTTTTTGCTGTAAGAACCACTAAATCCATCTCCGATAAAAGCCGGCAGAGTATCATACAAGTTCTGGCGTGGTGCCGCACGTAAGCGTATTCCAGAGATTTGATCGAGAACACTTGGTCGGAGGGCGGCATCCGGACCACGAGGTTGCCAATTTTCTGCACGTAAAACCATCAGATGGAAACAAAAAATTATCAGGTGCGCACCAAATTCTATTGCAGGTGTCGATACACCCCCCCATAGTCGTATCTTGGGGGATATGGATGAGAAGTGATATTTTAAGGGATGGCATCGGATTTTCAAGGGGTGACGAAGCTCAATCGAAGGGGAAGTGCCCCCACTTTCCCCTCTGGATTCGCCTATGGTGACACCACCTACCTACATCCATAATTATTGCTAAAAAGTCCATAACTCCACAACCTCAGTGCCATTGTGGCTGCATAGACACCGCGCCGGCCAGGCGCATTGCGGTAAAAATACAAACGTTTCTCCAAGAATCGCAAAAAGTCGCAGGAAATTTTTGTTGCTTCGTAGTACTTCGTACCTAGAATTGTATGCCGTGTCCTAATTGATACATTTCCGTGCGCCAATCGACATCACTAGTAGTTAAACCTTACACATTTCTTGGAGGCTCGAAATTGAAAGTCGTTTGAAACAAGGTCTAATATATCCTTATATAATTATATTCCTAGGATATTGTTTACTAATCTGACAATTATTTCGGACATAAAAAGAGTCAAGCTTTCCAAAAATACAAAATTTGGTACACATTCAGCAATATCGGACGTCCCACTTGCGTTTGTATCTTGCCATCATTTTCTGGCGTTGAAACAGGTAACACTGGATGTCCAACTTTCTTCCACTTTAAATACATTTTTTCATCCACTTTTAGGAAAAGGAGACAAAATTAATCTTCACCATAGTAAAATGTGGATAATTGAGAGCACATTTTGTCCAAAAATCTAATTTTTAACTTTTGATTAAATTCTGGCTACTAGTGGAAAAGTTCCTACTGTGCAATGTTTTGTAAAAAGCATGGGTTTATTCCATTTGAGCATAAGATTGCAGTAATCAAATTTGGCGGAAGAGTGGTTGAATCTACATCACATGATATTTTTAATCCCTCAGGAATCAGACTTTGATTTTTTCAATAGCGCTGCATGAGAAGAATTGTCCATGATACCATTTGCTTACCTCCAAGGCTGGAGATTCTTCTCGACTCAGGAGAGAGGTATTCTGGATAGGTCAACGCTGGAACGGCAATACAAGTCGCATACAAAGCCTATGGGAGACCTTAAATTCAGGGGGCCCTGATCTCCCCAACCCCTGGATCTCTACCCATGCTCACCTCCTATATTCTAGGCGTTCGTTCGCCTATGATGCAAACCGAAGGCTGGAACGAAAAATTCCTCGTTGAGGATGCATTACAATCCCCCTTAAGCATATCAAATGTTTCCCTGTCATTCGATAATACATCAGAATTTGGCTTCACCTGTCACACTGCACTGTGCGTGGTCCGCTGAACTGATAACAGTTCAGAGGACGGACGTAGGTGCGCCGTTGGGGGGGAAACTCGGGAGAAATCGTAAAAATAGTGTTTTTAATAACATCGGCCAAAATTTCGCCATTTTGGAGGGCCATGGACGCTTGGCTCCCTCCTTGCGTCCACCAGTGCATCAGTGCAGCAGTTACCGTATTATTTACGAGACGCATCGATCTCTTGGCGCCGTTTCGCTCTCCTGTGACCTAACACCCGGAAATTGATCGGCTTCTGCAGGGAATGATATTCAGTTGTACAACACAAAAGTTAAGCATTTATGTCTTTTTGTAGATTTTGCATTTCAGAGGTGTACAAATAAATTCGACAGGAACACGTGTTCTCCTGATGAAGAACAATGATTCTTTAGAGACCAACAATGCCAAATCTGAGCAAGTAGAACCAAAAGTTGTCAAACCTCTTGCAAATCTTCAGGATTCGTTGATGAGCAGTGAAGGGATCAGTCTCCTGCTTTATCCCCAGTCTGAGGTAGAGAGATACGTTATTTGTTATAATCAGTCCACCATACTGCACATAGGCGCTGCCTACTTTCTCGTTTTGGTACCGATTCGAGCTTGCTTAGTGCAAGCTCCCTAGATATTTTTATAATGTACTGCTGACGTTCTGTAATGATAATGTAGCATAATATTATAACGTATGATGACATATAAGGTGTGCTCAACATGGGTTGACAGAACATGAGAGCCTCACCCTAGAGCGCCTAACTGTAATACAAATTATTCAGCGGCTCCACTCAAAGCGAGAAAAGTCTCCATTTCTATCTTATTATACAAACTCAGGAAAGATCTTCATCAGAGTGTTAGCCCAAGCCAGACCCATCGAACTGTACGTGATAACCTCTGAGGAGGATATACTCCCCAATGTTGGGGGCATGGGGGTCTCCTGACCCTAGGCGGGCCCACGAGTCACGGGCCCACGTAACTAACATTTAGTCTTAAGTTCCCTTCCTCTATATTCTTTCGAATTGTCATATTTGTCACGTAAATATAGCACGTATTTTATGACGCAAATAGCGGAGCTTCACATTCGGCCACACATACATAACACACGCTCACTATCTGTTTGGCTCCGACCCAAATATCTGCTCTCACTGTGGAAACCGACTGAGCATTGAACATGTGCTCGATGATAGCGCTGGCTGCGCACAGATTCGTAGAATCCGCACCAGGTTCTTCCCACCAACACCGTTGACTGACGTATTCGGTGACAGTGCAGCTGTAGACATCAGTAGAGTCCTACAGTTTTTAAAAGAGATCAAGTTCCAGATCATCTACAACCCATGCTAAACCGGCCTTACCTAAAAAGATGCGCTTTCTTTTCTTCTTCTTTAACTAGCTACATATGAACATGCTTCACAACTACATCATATACTTTTAGTCCTAACACACCCAGTGTTGCACTGGAAATGATTTAATCAGATAACGATGGGCACATATAGCCTCAGCAGCTGAGGTGTCCAAAAACCCCAATAATCATCAAATAGCGGAGCTTAGTTTTGATCTAGGAGCCAATACTCCCGAAAAATGTAAAGGGGCCACCACACAGGTGGCACTGGCTTGCAGTGCCAAAAGTACAGCAGCTCTCCGTGCGGCAAAATCGTCCTTCGCTTTTCGTGAGAGACAGATCATGGCATTTATAAAAATCGACTTCATAGCCTCATGGCTGAGCTTATGACACCAAGTCAAATCTATGTGAGCAGGATATGTTTCTTTGCTGCATGTAGTCCTTACTTTAATACGCACATTTTACGGAGCCAGGTACCCACCCTCTAAGGTTAGCTCAGATCAAGTCACCAGGTCAGGTCACATGACGTCACCTCAGCAAAATGTTCCCACTGTTAGCAGTAAGAATAGACTCTTGAACTAGTGTTAACGGGTCCAAAAACTAGACTGGAAAACGAACAATTAGTCCAACACTCTGTAGCGGTAGGATCTTCTGTGTCGATGACCAAGGGTCAGAAAAAGACCACTGACCTCTTCGTGCTAATGTAAGGAAAAAATGGTTGAAGTTAAAATTCCACAGGGTTTGACAACCTAACCTTTGGTCAGAGCATTCTTTGATTTGGCCTAGCAATGCCACATGATACATCAAGGTGGCAGAATTCCGCTGATGCACACGTTTTCGCATAGCTGTTCTAAGTCAGACGTTATGATGGAAAAGCTGTATGTCCATTGCATCCTGATGGTAGCATTCTTATCTCTCAAATGGCTTCATATTTAACCCGAAAGATTGTATGAAATTTTGTGTGGAGATGACGTCAGGGTATCAAACGACCCGCTCCACTTTTCACTGCCCTGCGTATTTTTCGAGATCGAAGCCCCTTCCCCTCATTGGGCGTACATTCGGGTGCCGTGACACTGGTCAGCAAAATTTGACTTTTTGTCGTGAATCCAATGCAAAATAGTCCGTTTGAATGGTCATTTTTAGCGCTGAACACGACTCTGGCAGCAGAAATGCCGTATCAGATCAGAATTTTGAGATCCAGTATGTCTATGTGTCGTCTTTGTGCAAGCCCACTTTGCATCAGTGACATTGACAGAGCAAAACCCAAGATGTCTAGGAAAATGAACGTTTGGGGGCTTGTGGAGGCTAGGGTATTCTACCCTAAACCCGATTTTCATAGGCCTAGGTCAATATATTCAAGGTAAAACGAGGCCATATAGGTCAAATTCTGTATGTGCAGGGTAGCCATTGAGAAATGCCGAGATTATGCGATGAGAAGCCGGATATGGAGAGAAAGTGACCTTAAATAACGGATGAAAGGTCTGAGGCAATGCTCTCTGAAGCTTTTAGGTCAAGGTCGTTCATGGTCATGACCTATGACGTCAAAATATTACATTTGCCTATAACGTATACTACAGCTAGCACTATGGCAACCGTCGGGCGGGAAATCAGGTTTGACCTTGACCTATGACCTTTGACTTGAACCTGAGACGTTGAGCTGAAGATTGAGTGACCTAGCCTATGACGTCAGAACATAATATACGTCATATTAGGCGACGTCATCTGACCGAAGGCACTAAGGCCAATGGCCTCAAAATGGTAAAAGCCTTGTTCAATGTACAATGTTCATGCACTTGAGTGCAAAGTAGTCTTCTGTTGCAATAAATTCATGTGTATAGTGATAAGCTGTATTGTCTGGGTGCAGATAATCCGGGTTCTCGACATCCTTGATCTATATTTTTCCACAAAAGGAATGAAAGGCTCATGACTGTGTATGGAAAGTGTAGGGGCTTTCTTCCCCAGAGCATACACCAGGTGTGATGGCAAAAAACGGTTACTAAATTTGAAATCAGCGGTATCGAAATAGGTAGAAATAGGCGTTCACGTGCCGGATCCATTTTGACTGTTGACCAATGATTATCAAGTATTTGAAGCCTTCTTTAGTGTAGCAAACCAGTCAGAGTCTCCTTTTATGGCAGCACAAAACTCTGAAGCTGCTGGAGCCGTTAAACGATAAAGGCCTGTGTTGTAACCGGGTTCTACTTGCAAATATGATTGTGTTAGTTTAGCTTTCACGCGGTTCCTTTGATCAGAAGTGTCTCATTCTATGATCGTGCGGAACACACCTTTTTCGACCCACTTCCGATTTATATAGCCTCTTCACCTTATTTTCGCCCCTACATGACTGCATCATCATTGAAGCTTGCGATCGCAATAATCGCTACTGTCATTTTTCACTTTTTCAATTCCCGTCCCTTCCATTTGGCTTTCATTCTTTATTTTGATGAAGCATGTCGGCCAGCTTTTGCTATCCCTCTGTCGACACATCATTTGTCAGATTGGTGTTTCTGTTCTCCCCAGTGCCGAATCAGCAGGAGAGCGGCCCCAAAATTAAACACTCTCGTTGATCTCACACCGTCAAATTTTTGTGGGCCTAAAAAAATGAGCGGTATTCGGCTCGTTGGAAAAATTGTGAGTACCCGGTGGAATCAATATTAAGCGAAACCTTCCCGCAGTTTATTCATAGCTTGTGTGTCCTCCCCCACACGCAGCTGTGTGGCGCCGCGTTCTGATTGGCTGTCATTGACGGAGCGGACCCGATAACAGGTGACTGCGCTTTCGTCGGCACGGCAGGAATCCTGCACTCAGAACAGGGCATGGGCGGGAAGCGGGGAAATCGCGTTCGCGGTGCGAAAACTGTGAAATCTGTGTTCCTGTGTGCTCTGCGTACAAGATATAACAACACAAGTCCTGTCTAACCAGGGGCGTAGCCAAGGGAGGGGGGGCAGGGACAGCCGCCCCCCCTGAGGGCCCGAAGGGCCCCCGTGCGGACATTGGCCGCGTAAAACCCTGCTCGCCCGCACTATGCTCTATGGTCAAATTTGAAATTTCATGTCACACAGAACCCTCTTAAGCCTCCTTCAGTACTCTATTCTGTAACTAGCAGGGTCGTTTTTACCCATCAGGGCCCTTTTGGCGCTGTCGCAGGGGCCCTTTTCGGGGCGCCGCCCCTCCCTGAGCAAAATCCTGGCTACGCACGTGTGTCTAATGCACTCGACAACGTTATAGGAAACGTCGGCACCAATTTCAGAAACTACTGCAAATAGTGCTCTTCTACGTTCTCAAATTTGAAAGCAATGAGCCAGTGTCATTTACTGGAAGTCTTGGGTTGTTAAGAAAGATCCTAGGCTTGTCTCTGTCTATGGAGCTTTTGCAGCTTTTGTGGATTTCTGACCTTTAACGTCTTTCCTTTCTAAAAACGGCGAGCACCCTGTAACGGGAAAATGAAGCTAATGCCCTCCTTAACTGTAAAGTGCTCTTGATGCCCCACAAGCTGATCAGGCTCAGGCAGACGTGCTTCTGGACTTTGCAAGGATGCTGTGCGAAATATTTCAGCAAAATGTAGCTCACCTTTGCGGTCAGGCCGCACAAATTCCGAGCAAGGCTTGTCCACTGCGCGGGCCTACACACAGAAAGGCTTCACACAAAGAGCATGGGCCCAACATCAATAAAACCATCCAGTGACGAAGCAACGATCTAAAAACAGCATGATCTAGACCTGGATGTTTGAATTCATAGAAAGTGGAGGGAATGGCCGATCCATGTCGTTCACTCTGCCAGCATTCCTCCCCGGATGACGACTCTTTTGCCTCTTCGACACGGAATCTTCATCAGTGAGCCAATAGGGTTGGTGGTCACACTACCTTCGGCGGTCACCGAACCCGATGGCTCCAGTTTCTGGGACTTTCAATAAAACCGACCGGCTTTCGATGCACAGAAGACAAAGAAGACCAATGCATGAAATTTCCCACCACTGCTCCATTCTCATGCAGCGACCGCAATGGTCTGAAATTTCCTTATCGTCTGGGTACTTCCAGCACTGGTGGTGGTTTTCCCCACCAGTCCCGTCTGGAAAAGGGTGAAATCCCCGTGCGTTTTTGGAGACTGTGAAGTTACATAAATACACTCTTTGGGGCTGGGGTGGCCTAGTGGCTTCGTTGCCAGTCTTTCAGATCGGATAGGATGGATTAACGTGGTTTCAATCCCCACGACGGGAAACCGCCTTCCGTGTCCGATCTGACCCGGTGGAGAGGATCCTTAAACACCTACGCCAATACTCCCTGTAATTGGGCAGGTGTGTCTGTTGGGAGTGGCCGTAATAATAATAAAATAAACAAATGTATAGATCGTGGTAGGCTTTCATGATTCCAGACCAACACCTAGACATCTTTGAAATGAAACCAGGTTCAATATTACCACCGTTAAAGGGATTGTTAACACGTGTTGTTGGCTTCTGAGACGGACAAACTGAAGTATTTTCGGATGCATTATACGCTGAGGTGGGATATCTGACAGGAAAATCATTTTGCAAAACGTCATTCTGTCCCCAATGCTATTTTGATCACGTCCTGTCATTAGTCTATGAGTATGATGTAACAAAATATTAGAGTATGGTCAAATTCTAAGAGTGCAGTGCGCAAATACGACTATTTTGTAGGTGTGGTCACCGGTGGAGCATCAACAGATCTGCGAGGCTGTAGTCAGTGGCGTCCGTGCAATGCAATCCACCCCACCTGACGTATGGCTCTGTTAATGCATGGAGTTCTTTGCACTGTTAACACACTATTAACACCAGCTTTGGAGGAGGGTCTGGCGTATAACGCGCATTGGAGGGGCTCCCGAAGCACAACCTTCAAATCTCAAAAGCCAAGAAGGTTCAGAAGATTTTTTGCACGAATACTATTGGGGCCTACAGTGATCTGCATCATGGTCAACATCTTCAGGGTCAAATGAGTTTTAGGTAACATAGAGCTCAAACACACAAGTGTGTTCCAGATTTTAACATAACGCTCCTATCTGGACCATGCTCGGCCTACTGTGTAGTTTGCATTTGCTGTGAATACTTCCACGCATGCGGTGTCTTTCAAGCACTTGTGTAGTGGATATGAAGTAATGAAAAATATCATAGACAGATCCAGGATTTCCTATTGTAAGGGGAATTCCAGACTACGGGGGGGGTTGCCAAATCTCATCAGGTGGGCGCCAACTCCTATCGTGTGGTTCTGATGCTTGCATCTTGGAGAGGGAAGATGGAAAGTGACATTTTAGAAAATTTTCGATCTTTCACGAGGCACCGCTACATTTTCCGGGGGCGCCGGAGGGTTGATGGGGTGAGGAAATGCCCCCTACCATGCCCTCCCTCGGATCTTCCTATAAAAAGTATGGGAGGTAGGGATTAAGAAGTATGACGGTAACGGAAGATGGAGTAATATCCGGAGGGGCATATCATGTTATTATGAGACAAAAGTCATGAATACGCTAAGAACGGACAAGATCATGGAGCGAAGGTCCCATGAAGCGTTCTCTGATACTTAAGTGTCAAAGTAATTCAAGGTCATTGACCTATGACCTCTTAACCTGGGACATTCCCCATGATGTGCGCTATCACCAGAAGCGGTGGAGGGTCCAAATTTGAGAGGGCACATGCAATTTTCAACCCATTTCTCTCCAGTCAACGCCGTGGAGCCAGTGTCGACAGTTTTCGATTCAAGGAGAGGGAGCACCTTGCCCTGTTGCCCCCTCCCCTGGTTCCACTACCTTTGCCTGTAACTGACGCATAAGCAGCAGTAGAACCGGAAATTAACCTTTAACCGTGAACCATAGCTTCTGAATTTTACCTACGATCTTCGAAGTTGACCTTGACATGTAGGCACCTGAACTATGACGTGCATGATATGGGTATACCATACCGGGCGGCGTCATTTGACCGTACTCCCCTGGGGTCAGTAACCTTGAAAATCCTGCAACGACCTTGACCTGTGACCTTGACCTCCATGTGGGACGTCTGGACATATCATCCGGATTACATGATATTATCGCAGCACCACTCGGACCATAACTTACGCTTCCGAAAGGGGTCACCAAGGGCCTGATTCCGCACATCGCAAAATGACCCGATTTCAAGAGCATTGGAACAAAAAATGGGAAGTTTTTGTAACCTGTCTGTGGGGAAGAAAACAAGAAGCCAACGGGTTTTACAGAGGGAAGTCTCTTGTCATCAGGAGGTTGAAGATTCACTGGCCCCCCACTTTTATGTCGGTGACGACGCTTATGGTCTCTTATGCAGGTGATCTGTTGCAACCCTACAGTTCTGGCGATCCTTAAATATAAGCGTAAGGACGAAAAAAGTGTCGGTCACCAACAGAATTTCACACCAAGAATGTTTGACCGAAAATTTTAAGGCATGGCACCAAAAAGGGATTCTTTGGCAGAGCCTCTGAATCCTTTTAAATCTAAAAAAATCGTATTGACAGATTCTGCGTGGACTTCTAACTCTTGGGTAGCACAATCTTCCATTCTTTTGCCGAATTGATATATTTTTTACCCCAACATTGGTATCGAGTTTGCAGATTTTTCTACCCCTGCCGTCACCCTTGTCCTGTCCACACTACAATATATGACGGCAAAACCACATGTGCATACCTGAATATAGTCCGGGAAACACAATCCGCACTAACACCGAGAAAACTCGTAGATTTCTGATCACATACCTGTCACATTTAGCCTTTAATTCCATTTCACATGGAACCAGTGCCAAATAGTCTTCCCTGGATGGTAATTCCGCTCTTAAGTCCGTACAATTTCCATCGCAGGACTCGTTTCCCAGCCTTCGCCAGCCCAGATTGTACAGGGACTTTCCAGATGCTTTTAGCATAGCGAAACCTGTCATGGAGATGTAGATTAAGTTGAAGGATTCATGCCCACGGTGAATAACGGCCATGAATTTACGGCACGAGTACGGAAATTTAAACAAAAATATAGATTGCAGTTACTGCTGACCATAAAACTAGTCATGTGCAGACGAGCTTCTACTCTTCGTGTAGAAATACTGCTGGCAATTTAGGCCAATTCTATAGGAAACTGAAGTTGACACTCGAGATTGTCACTGCGACGGAAACAATGAGGACTAAAAGAACATTACATCCTTGACAATATTGTGAGATGTGCTGCAACAAAAGCCGCTGTCCGCTAGTCTGTGTTGACGGCGAGGGAGGCGCCGCGGCCGCACCCCGTCTATGACTGGATTATCGAACACGCGGAATGCTGACCTGATCAGTTCCTGGTCTTCAGTAGCGCATAGGCAGATCCAGGATTTTCGATCGGGGGAGGGGCACTTATTCGGAAAGGCCCGCCATCTGGACCAGTGGGCACCAAAGCCTACCGCAGGAGCGTGGATACTTGCATCCTGAGGGAGTGGGCCGGGAAGCGATATTTCAGAGCGCGCCGTAATCATTTCAGGGTATACTGGAGGGTCGAGCTGGGGGGGGGGACAACTGCCCCCATTAGCCCCCGGAATCCGCGTATGTAGTAGCGTCCGTGACGTAGTCCACCAACATATAGTTCACCGGATTGTTGCGCTCTGCCACCACATCCTCCGGGCCGGAGTCTGTACCCGGCACCTGCAGGCTAATCGCGCACTGGAAGCCATAGTAGACGATCTTATCGGCAGGCAGTCACATTATGAGGCTGTCGGTAAAGGTAGCCGCAGCCGTACCAGAGAGGCGTAACTGAGGCACACCTTTTCCGCGGGAGAGTCGGTGGCAAGGAGTTGTTAGAAGTCCTTTTACATGCGATTACTTTTTACCAAATCTTAGTTAATTGTCACGCTTGGCATTAATGCAGCTCATCCGTTCTCGGATGCGACGGCAAGGTCGGACAATGACTTGCCAGTCTGGAGGTTGCATTCAGTGCAGTTGGCGGTTTCTTCAATAGAAAGCCAAGGACGTGCTCCGATTTAACACCCGCCGCGGTGGGCCTCCGAACCAGCTTCGGCATGGTGGGGGAGGTGTTCAAGCACTCCCCTCGACCTCGGCTGCTATGCTGAATAGCTAAAAAAACTCGAACGCTGGTGAATAGCTCATACAGATTCATCAATAAACTACATCGGTCACTTTTTGGGTCAGGTCAACATTGAGGTCTCAGGACAGGTCAAAGAAGATGGCATGCTAGAGAAGAGTTTCGGGGCTCTGGCGTCTGAAAGAGTTGAGTTAGAACAAGTGTTTAGGCACCATTCGATTTCTTTCGTTACGGAAAATTGAATGATATATAATATGACTATACCAGGTTAAAACAAAACAAATGCACTGATCTGAGGTCAGATCAAGGTCACTACCTGGTCTGGCATACTCAATATGGACATCCGTCGGCTCGTAATAGCAAGCTAAACGTATCAAAATAAAAGCTTTATCATCATTTCCTGAAAAGTTATTGACCCAAGTCTGAAAATCTGCTTAAGTAGCCCAGATGACCTCTCAGAGGTCACATGTCAAAAATTGCAGCATGAACCTAGAAAGGAGCCCAGGATACTACAATTTGGAGAATATGACGGTATTGTCAGCTGTATCTACGCATACACAGTCCAATTCCTGTTTTCCCCATGTCTCCCAACGGAGAGGTCATGATCCGTACCTAAGCTTAAGTCATCGATATGAAAAATCCCGGAATATATGTTGTAATACTCGGTAGGCCTATTGTGTGGTATAAGTTTCAATTCGATAGAATCGCCTTTTCTTACTTATGCCACCTTAAATATTTTTGGAGGTGAGGTCACTTGACCTGCACTAGTGGCCTGACCTGAGATGACCTAACCTTAAAATTTTGTAGAAATTTTCGGAATCGACTGATGATAAGGAGAGCAAAAATACGGCAGCGCGAAGCGCTGCCGTTTTTTCGTGCCGCCAGAAAACCCGAGAGGGAGTGTTCAAATACCCCCCCACCGTGGCGAGGGTTAAGACGAGTAGGGTATGAAGGCGACACTGGATTTTGTGTTCTTAAAAGATGGAATATGAGTTCAGGTAAAAGCAACAGGTATTCGTGCTGAAGCCCAATCTTACAACTAACCCCCCAAAAGCCAGCCTTGGCACGGTGCCATACACTCTGTTTTTTGTTGCGTGGGAACACGACGAAGCCAGGGGCGGAAAAACCCGCCAACTCGCCAACCAGGGCTTGCGACAGAACTTGGCTAGTGAAAATATTCAGTGCGACAGATAATGTCTACCAAATCGGAACTCCAGCAGCCGCCGAGAAAACAAAAAAGCTCCCAGGAAGCTGGTCTTGACGCTGCTAAAAATATCGATACACAGGCAGATCCAGGAGGCAAGGGGGCATTTGAACCCTCCCACTCCCATTGCTTTAACAGACTAACGTAGCTTACCCTCACACAAAATTCTAAAATTCTCCCACACACTCCTTTAGAGGCGGGCAAAGGTGCTATGCACAGAACGCCTAATAAAAAGCCATTGACTGACTTGAACCCTCCCCCCACACACACACTCCCATAAACCCTCGTCTCCATCTGAAATGGTCACAGACCCCTGACATATCTATGGCGCCACCTAAAATGCCCCTTCCACTCCCACCCCTTCAGTATGCAGGTATCGCGCCCCCACAATAAGCTTTTTTCCGTACAAAAAGGAATCCTCGTGGTCCCAATGGTGCCTCAGCTTATATGCCCCCTTTTCCACGCGGTCGGAAATCCTGGATCCGCCCATGTCATGATAGACGATATAATAGATAAGAATTTCTGGCGAATACAATGGGTGAATCACAATTGTCCAATTAGTAGTCACGTTCTTTGCTGTTTTTCTACGGCAGCGCTGCGGAGAGCAATGACCTCGACAGTGGATACGACAGAGACGATCGGCGACAGCCAGACTTGCCGGATATACAGGGCCCGGCCAGCCCCGACGGCAAATCTGAACATTGAAGTCACTTTTCACTGTCGAAAACATTGGATATGGGGAATTTTCCTCTTGCGAAAATCCGAGAGCTTTTGATGCCAGGTGCTTTGTCAGAAATTACCCAACTCAAATGATGCAAGGGATTGAAACACGCGAGTCATAATTGTCATCACCAAGAGTAAGGCAATAATATTGCATTCGTTACATTTTCTTATGTCATTTAACTTGGGTATTTTTTTAAGGCCAATTGGTATTTCCTGAAAAAATGTCTGGCAACGAAAGATCTCTGATTTTCGCAAGAGGGCCTCAAACATCCCCAAACATTCGTTGT
The DNA here is from genome assembly GCA_034440635.1 of Lepas anatifera. Lineage (NCBI taxonomy): Eukaryota > Metazoa > Arthropoda > Thecostraca > Lepadidae > Lepas > Lepas anatifera. The sequence goes on from JAOTON010001236.1 coordinate 278,687, forward strand.
CTTATGTCGTTTGTAAACAGTTTGTAAATGTCTATAACTTGATTCATCGAGTAGGTCGGCGTGTGAAAATTGTTTTAGCGTAATGATCAGGGGCGCAACTTTATGTTTTCGATTGGGGGCACCCGGCTCGAAAGGGGACCCGTAAATGATCGGGGCCCGTATTTTTTAATGAAAATGTGACCGAAAAAAAAACTTATTTTCGACCGTTTGTTGTCGAAAACTGACTGCAAAGGTTAAATAACAATTTTTAGCGCGCTATTCGTCACTGTTCATGATTGGCACTATTTAGCCCAAAAAGTAGTCAGAAGACCCAATCTTTTGAATGAGCTGCCAAAGTATGTAAGGATATTGGACAACTTGGTGTCTACTTACCGTCTTCGTCGTCCACGCGGGAAGCTCTCCTCCGGAGGTACAACGGGATCAGCCCCGGACGACGCAGGAGGGATGGATCCTGGAGGGTCTTTTAGCAAACGGGATCCAACTGGTGGCGTGGCCGAGGAAGGCAATGATCAGGAAAAGAAGGATTTGAATTACATCCATACTTTACCGTTTTGCTGGAAACTATATAAATTGCACTTTTCCGAGTTAGTTTTAAATTGGAGTTTTAATTTTTGCGGTCGATAGATGAAGGTAGAGCATAGTACCAAACATAGCAGTGATATGAACTACTTCAAGTTGACGCGTACGTTGCTAGAGATTAAATGCAAATATGATCGGGGTCATTTTATAACAGTTTGCAAAATTAGCAGGACGATTCTAGATTCATAGGCTACCTGAAAATGAAGAAAGTTTGGGTAGTTTTGCCAGAGCACCCTGTCGGTCTTGAATGTTCTTTGTTTTGCACTTTTGTGAACCCGGCTTATGTTTATACTGTCCAACAATTTTAACATTCACACCTAGAAAGAAATCGTATTATCACGAATAATTTGATACAAATGGAAGCTAGAGATCGAAGTGCGAAATTCCTTTATCAGCAGGGAAATCGAACCTACTGATATTTATGTTACATGATCAAGACACCTTTTTCTGATCCATTCACCTTGCCAGTTCACTGACATTTTACAACACTGGGTACCGGTCAAGGGGTACTATGAATAGGTGGTACTGCCTATTTTTCTTTACAATCCTCATATAGGATCAGTACAAAAGGAATGGGGGGCCTAACATTTGTCACGCTTCATCCATCTCTCCCCGAATGTTCCAGGAGGCATGGGACTGGCCGCACGTTGCCCGGGAAAACCACAGGGGGCCCGCAAGCATGGCAGAGGGCCGGTTTCGACAACAGGGAGCACGGATACACCACCTGGGGCACGAAACTGCTAACAAATAAGGAACTCCTGCAAATACGTGACTAACACAACAGCTTCAGTTTCTGCACGATATTCTTAGACCACAAGGGGCCCGGACAGACCACAGAGGGCCTGAGCACACCAAAGGATCCGGGCAGACCACAGGAACCCAGAAAACCATAGGAGCCCTGGTAAGCCCACAAGGGGCCCGAGCAGACCACACACAGCCAGCAATTTGGCTGGGCTCTGCCCGATATATGCTGGGCTTTGACTGGACAGAGCCCGAGTACATGGGCTCAGCCCAGGTCCGGCTCCGCTCCGCCTGGGCAGAGCCCATGGTCAAGCAAGACCGGGCTCTACCGCTCGGGCAAGTTTTCATTCCCCGACCTAATGTCGGGCTCAGCCAGAGTCTATGTGGCTCAGCTTTGAGTCTTATGGCTCGGGCAGAGCTCGGCCCAGCCTGCTCTGGGCCCGGTCGGAATTTCTGGCTGGGCAGCGGGCCCGGGCAGACCACACGGGGCCTGGACAGATGAACGGGCCCGGGCAGACCACAGGGACCTCAGCAGAACATAGGAGCCGGGCTAACCACAGAGGGGCCCCAGTCTGCTAAGTATGGCAGCAGACCCGACGAGTCCGCACCAGCCTTGTAGATTTTTCGCACCACCAGCAGCCTAAAATTCACACCAAACACTGGTGAGAAATTTCACTGACCCGGAAATTTCGATGTTTTTACCAGTTTCTTCCTTCTCAGAACTCTGTGGGTGTTTGATTTGAGCTCCCTTTCACCAGACGGTAAAAGTGGGCATTTGTTTGCTCAAAAGTTCACACCACCTGAAGGGTGTCTGCACCACGAGATCTCGTCGAAAGTGCCATCCTTTGCAGACTGGGAGGGGCCCGGCCAAACCATAGAGGGCCCGCGCAGACAAAAGGGGCCCCGGACGGACAAAAGGGGGCCCGCAGAGGCCACACGGAGGCCCGAAGAGACCAAAAGGGTTCCAGGAAAACCACAGGAGGCCCTGGCAGACCACAAGGAGCTCGATCAGACCAAAATGGGCACTAGCAGACAAGGGGTCCGTGCAGACCAAATGGGGCCAGGAAGACCACAGGTGCTGGGGCAGACCACAGGGGCCCGGGCTGACCATAGGGGCCCGGGAAGACCACAAGGACCCCGGGCAGACCACAAGGGGACTGAGCGGAGCACAAGGGGCCCGGGCAGGCCACAGGGGCCTGGGCAGACCACAGGGGCCCGGACAGACGACAGGAGGCCCGTTCAGACCAATAGGGGCCCGGGATACCACAGGGGCCCGCATGGCAAGCATGGCAGAGGCTGGTTGCAGTTACACGAACCGCATCCATGGCAGGCCCGTCTGAATCCACAGGGTATTAACTACTGGGAGTAGGGACCCGGCTGCAGCCACTGGGGGGGCGAATGGGGTGGCCATCAGGGGGGGCGAATAGGGCAGCCACTCCCTAAGCCCAAGAGCCTCTGAGTACGAAATGCCGCCCCCAAACCCTCCCCTCCCCCAGGATGCGGCGATTGGTCGCCCTTTGAGTGAAAAGTGCGCCCTACGGTTGGCTAAGTGCCACCCTGCCCCCTGAGGCTTTGCCCCTCCCCCTCCCCTTACCCAAATTCTAGATACGTCAATGGTGGCCATAGGGGACACAAGATTCTCCAAATATTGGTATTTAGCCATCAGTGGAGCCGGACAAGAGATCATCACTCATTAGGGAATTAGCCCTGACAGCAGCTAATAGCAAACAATCACTTCACTTGCCATTCAACACCGCGCATCGGAGCACGATATAGATTGACACGAAAAGCCCACACGTAAAATCCAAATCAGAGCCTAACGAAACTTTTCCAGAGCAGACACAAACCGATTGAGTGATAAGCATGCCAATTTTACTGCTAAAAGTAAACTTTGTGCAAATCATTCGCCTCGGCGAATACGGCAAGAGATCCAGGAGCATGCCTTAGCTTCCTTCGCGCTGCGCTGACAAGCCCAGGAAATTAAGAGGCTACCATTCGCCGGTGGACGCACATTATTTGACCCAGATTTGACGACAAGATATAATACACTTTTTGACGGACAAATTTAAGAGTCTTAAATTTGTCTGCATTTAAAATTTTACTAGAACTAACAAAAATGGATAACTTCATGCACATTTCTGACAAAAAATGCTTAGAAATATATTAATGAAGAAAAGTAATGCCGACGGAGAGATGCCAAAATAACAAGCATGCCAATTTATTAAACCAGTACTTATCGGAAGGGGCCCGGCTGCGCACGGTGGGGAGTGGTGAACTGCGGGGGGTCGTAAGCAAGGCAAAGAGCCCGGCTAGAGCTAGAGCTAGTGGGAGGAGTGGAGTCAGGGGCGGATTCAGGCCGATGGTGGGGGAGGGGGCAACGGGGCCCCAAATCGTGAAAAACATATGGTTTTTGTGTGAAGAAAATCCGTAAAAATCGGCAAAATCGGGGGATTTGGGGGTTCACCCGTTTGCACCCCCCCTCCCTGGATCCGCTAGTGCTGTGGTTCCTTGCAGACCACAGAGACACGGACAAACCATAGGAGCCCGGGAAAATTGCAGGGGGCCGGGCAGACCGCAGGGGGCCTGGTAGACCACAGGGGGTGCGGGCATACCACAGGGGGCCCGGGCAGACCACAGAAGGCCCGGGCAGACTAAAAGGAGCCCAGACCGCCCACAAGGGACCCGGGCAGACCACAGGAGCCCGGGCGGACCACACAGGACCCAGGCACACTACAAAAGCCCAGGCCACCTACAAAGGGCCCGGGCAGACTAAAAGGGGCCAAGGCAGAATACAAGGAGCCCGGTTGCAGTCACAGAAGGCCCAGCTGAACCAAAAAGGTCCCGAAACTGCCAGAAATAGGAGCCTGGATGCAGTCAAAATGGGCCTGAGAATATCGTTAGGGGCCCGTTTGTGGACACAGCGATTATGGGTGGCCCTAAAGAGGACCGCACCCAAGCAAGCATGCCAGGGATCCCGACCGCAGCCACAGCAAGCCCAGATAGACCACGGGGCCCGCACTCATGGCAAGGGCCCGTCCGTGGCATTAGAGGACCCGCGCCTCCTGGACCACAGGGAGCCCGGTTGCAGTCACAGGTCCCGGTTGCAGTCACAGGGGGCCCGGGTGGATCACAGGCGCCCGGTTGCGGTGGCAGGGGCTCGGGCAGTTCACAGAGGGCCCGGTTGCAGTCACAGGGGGCCCGGGTGGATAACAGGGGGCCGGGTGGATTCCAGGGGCCCAGTTGCAGTCACAGGTAGCCCGGTTGGAACACAGGGAATCCGTTTACAGTCACAGGAGGCCCGGGTGGATCTCAGGGGCCCGGTTTCAGTCAAAGAGGGCCCGTGTGGATCACAGGGGGCCCAGGATGGATCACATGGGGCCCCGGGTGGATCACAGGGGGCCCAGGTGGGTTACAGGGGGCCGGTTGCAGTCACAGGGGGCCCGGGTGGATCATAGGGGGCCCGGTTGTAATTATAGGGGGCGGGTGGGTCACATGGGACCCGGTTGCAGTCACAGGGGGCCTGGGTGGATTACAGGGGGCCTGGTTGCAGTCACAGGGGGCCGGGTGGTTCACAGAGGGCCCGGTTGCAGCCACAGGGGACCCGGATGGATCACAGATGGCCCGGGTGGATCATAACTGGCCTGGTTGTAATCACAGGGGGGCCAAGTGGATCACAGGGGGTCCGGTTGCAGTCACAGGGGCCAGGGTGGATCACAGGGGGCCCGGTCGCAGTCACATGAGGCCTGGGTGGATCATAGGGGGCCCGGTTGCAGTCACAGGGGCCCTGGATGGATCACAGATGGCCCAGTTGCAGTCACAGGGGGCCCGGGTGGATGACAGGGGGCCCGGTTTCAGTCACAGGGGGCCCGGGTGGATCATAGATGGCCCGGTTGCAGTCACAGGGAACCCGGGTGGAGCATAGGGGGCCCGGTTGTCATTACAGGGGGCTCGGGGGATCACAGAGGGCCCGGTTGGATGACAGGAGGCCCGAGACTGCCGGAATTAGGGACCCGGCTGCAGTCAAAGTGGGCCTGAAAATATCGTTAGTGGCCCGGTTGCGGACACCGAGGTTAAGGGTGGCCCACAGGGGACCCGCAAGCATGCCAGGGAGCCTAGCCTCAGTCAAAGCTAGCCCAAGTAGACCACTGGGGCCCGCAATCGTGGCAGGGGCCTGGCTGTGTCCGCAGTGGCCCGCAACTTGGGATTAGGGGGCTCATCAGGTCATTGGGGGGCTTCTCCGAGCGTTGGGGGGCTCGAGCTCCCCAAATACATGGAAACTTGCGCCCCTGTAATGATATTAATAGCAGAAGACTGGAAAGTGCCGCTTTGGGTCCCAGTGTTGGACGGAACTTGCTAAAAGTGCCCAAAATAAAATGCGGCATATTTGCCTTCGTGCATGTAGGTATCTTCGTACTGCCTTCGTACAGCAGCAATCTGCGACCGCACACTGCTAAAGGAAGGAAGATAGGTAACTGGATGGGAGAGCAATTCGAAGTTGCCTTAACTGCCCCCAAAAAGGGTAAAAGCTACCCCAAACTGGTTGATCCTCCCCAAGGCTGCCCCAATGAGCTCTTGTCAAAACCTGCCATGCAGTACAGAACCTGCCATGCTGATTCGGCCATGACCCCCAAAACAATTAAAGGGTCCAAACCCTCTTCTGGCCTGTTCCCTAGCCAACTAGTGTTTCGTAATTGATTAATTGGAGAAATGTTCATCAATAAAACTATTTTTTTATTTTTTGTCCATTTGCAAGTTATCTAATTGATAGTGAAAAATTTATTGGCTGCACCAGATAAATTCTGCCTATTGACTCGGTCAGTCAGTACTTTCTGTAGAAAGTATACTCAAGTATACTTGACCTATTCTCATGTGGATGGGCTTGGCTTCCCCTAAGCTACCTGCTGGATCTGCACCTGTTTAGGCAGTATTTTACCCTCCTTCGTGGAGAGTTGCCGTGCAGGAAATTGTGACAAACATTCCCAACAACCACTTTACCCAATAATGGGCCATTTGACACATGTTAGTTCTTAAATGTGAAAACTCTCAAGACCGGTTTAACCTTCGCCCGGGTGGGGGTCTTTTTACCCCCTTGGGTTTTCCAAAGTGACCAAAAACAGCGGCGCGCAGCGCCACCAAGCTTAGTCTAGCTGTTCCTTCATTATTTTTACATATTTCCTGAAAATTTTTGCTCAAGGTCATATCAGGTCAGGTCACCAGACCAGGTGAAGTAACCTCACCTAAAAAATGCTTAGGACTGCATAGCTAAAAGGAGGGTCAATCAATCAAGTTGAAACTCATACCACATATTGGACTCACTAGGAGCTACAATATATGTGCCGGGATTTTTTATATTGGTGACCTAAGGTCATGTGCAGAGCATGACCTACCCATTTTAAATACATGGGGAAAATCACGAAATGAGCTTTTCTCAGTAAGCTTGGATGGAATCAACTTCAAACATCGGTTACGACTTGCTCTTAGCCAATTTCTGAAGTTGATGCCAAAAATTTTGGCTTGTGGCCTTTAAAAGGTCACCTTAGGTCAAATAAACATTTTTGGTGTTTCATTCTATAGATTTTGAATAAACAAAGATAGAACTTTTATTTTGTCACCAAAGTGTTTGTATAGTCACTGCAAGTCAAATGATATACATAATGACTATACCAGGTCAAGTTGGGTCAGACCGTTGGCCTTGGTCAGTTAAAATTTTTACATTTGATTTGGCATAGCAATATTATATATCATTCGATTTGTATTGACGAGAGGATTGCAATGGTGCATCAACTATGGCTGTATCTTGTTTGGTTTAGAAGTTATTAGCGAAAAACGAAACGCCCTTATGCATAGGTGGCTATGAACATTCCCAAGACCATTCCCAATGTTCAGTGACCTGTAGCTCCCCAGGCTTTGACCTGACACAAAAATTGTTGCTACTGTATTGAATGAGCAACTCAAGAGATTTTGAATGGTGTTTAAAAAATGTGTCTAGCTATCATATTTTCTGAGATACATGAGATTTTCTTAGTACACCTTATGTTGGCGTTTTTGACCTATTTTGACCTCTGGTGACCTTGATATTGACCTGACGAGAAAAATGACCGAATTATTTTCGATATCATTTTTGAAGAGCTTTCGATTGCCGTTTTGCGCTTTTTTCTAGCTTTCTTAGTTTTTGAGATCGTGGGAGTCTTTTAGCCCCCACCAGGGCGAAGGTGGCTCGTACCCGTCACCGGGGCAAGGGTTAAAGGGAACATGGCACCTTCTTAATATGATCTGAACTGAGAAAGCCATGTGATATGACATGCCAAGAAACCACTTGATGACATGCCAAGAAACCACTTGATCATTTTATTTGTCCAACGTTTTACTGTTTGCAGAAAAAGTGAATACATTTATACCTATCGACCCTGTCCTCCCCGGTCATGTTTACACTTTATGACACAATGTTAGGCAAGTTATGGTATGCTCAACCCTGCTGCACATGCTGAGTGAACATTTTTTTCATTTTTTTGGTCATCTTAAAACCCATATGCTAAACATACCACTGGTACTATTGATTGTACATACATGAGTATGTATAACCTGATTATTGACTGTACAACCTGCCTATTCACTGTGTTTAAGCTTAAAATATGTTTCAATATTTCAAGAAAAGAGAAGAAATGTATACGCTGCTTTGGTTCCTAATGGTAACCTCCTATAGCTAAAAACATTTTTTTAGCATTTATATTTATTATGGGCCCTAATCAAATAGGTAAATAGCATTACCAGCTCATTGGCCAATTCTATATCACAGTAATTTGGATACTTTTCATTACTAAAGAGGAAAATTAACTCAAACAAAATATAACAAAATATTCGTTCTAGCAACACCATGTAATACTGGCAGTTGATGCATAGTTGAACCCTACCAATTATTTTTATTGAAATATCAGTATCAGTTTTTGGCAGAAATGGGCCAAAGTAATTATTTTCACGATGAATTGTCCCTAGCAGCACTACAATTTTGAATTATTCCAAGGTGTGACCTTTCCTTCGAAAAAAATAAACTTAACAGGCCATCAGGAAATAAAATGGGCTGTCCCTGTCTGTCCTGGTTTAGTTGTACTCTGCAAAATTTTCAGAATCTTTACTTGAGTAATAAAGCCAGCGGTGAAATTTTCCTTTAAATATTTGTTTGGAATTCACAAAATTTCTTCTTAGAAATGTGGTTAAACCACATTTCCAAATGTCGGTGAACCATATGTGTAGAAAACATAACAAAATATCTGTCTTAGTGACTACAACATGCTAAGGAACTTGGCTTAACTGGAGTTTTAGGCAGATCTACAACGGACTTTCCAAGCTTTGTATGTTGTGTTGTACCAGCATGCAACTTATCCTTGGTGCAACAGTTTTGCTCATATGAATTCTGGTTGGCGACAGTTTTGACATTTTTTCCTCCCCGGGACGAAGCATGCCGGCCAAAGTGCCTGTTGACCGGCCTCAGCCGAGCGTGGGAATTGTCGATTGCCTGGTCAACGTCAATGGCCTCTTAACAGGACTAGAGCTGACGTAATGTACTGACCTGGAAGTCAACCAAAACCGCCTCCTCAACAGCAACCGCACAGAGTGAAAGCGCGCTTCATGCTCGTGTTATACTGTATTATTTCAGAGTGCATTCCTATCGGGCAGTACACTTAGGTAAGTACCTACAATGACCTGCATGTACCGCGAGTGTCATTACCCTGACAAGCACTTCCCCTTCCCTGCAATCGAAAATCCTGGATCCGCCTACCCGTGACAGATTGTGGCATGTTGACTCCATGTGTGCTGACAGTACATGTGTTTGTGTTCCTGAGCAGAGAGCCAGAGGCCGCCAAGCAAGCGGCGCAAAAGGAAGGGCGCGGCCGGCGGCGGCGCCGGAACCAACAAGAAAGGTCGACCGCCCATTAATCTCGCCGGCCAAGTCAGTGTAAGGGTTCTGGAACAGAGCTGCATGTGTAGTCTTGCCAGACCGTGATCACCCATGGAAATTTTTCCATGCATGTAAAAATGTAGTAAGATGTAAAGTCTGCGGTTAGCCCACGTATGATAACCGGAATAAGATCGCAGATAATTGATAGCTTCAGAGCATGTATGTATGTGCGACTGGGTGACCATGACTCTTTCGGATATATAATATTAAACCATTAAGCATCAAGGTGCCGCTGCACGATAAGATTACGAACATTACACTCTGCCCTTCCCTTTATATATATACACACACACACACAAACTGTTAACACACGCCCTCCTGGGGTTCCTGGCATGACGCGGGGCGTATTTCGCCTTTCCCCCTCCGTATCTCATTTCCCAGGAAAGCTAAAGAAAAATTAGGACCGTGTTCGAAAGCTCTTCACGAGACAAAGAGAAATTATCAAAGCATTTTTATGTCAGGTCAATATTGAGGTCAGCATAGGTCAAAAATGGTTCCATAGGCTTAAACAGGGCAGTATACGTTTCCACTTCTAGATATTTACTCAGCAAAGTTAGAGAAAATATTCATGCATCATTGGATTCCCCTCATCGTGGCAAATCGAATGATGTATAATATGACCTTGCTAGGTCAAATTGTGAAAATGACCTGAACTCGAGCTACGTCAGGGTCACAGGGTGACCTGGTATGGTTATGTTGCATATCAATCGATCGACCCCCGTGACAATATAAGCACAATGCAAGCAAAATAAGAGTCAAGAGCTTTATCTCAATTCAGTGAGAAGCTATTGGCAAAACAATCACTGTATGCTCCTGTTACCTGGCATGACCTTTGAGAGGTCAGAGGGTCAAAAACTCAACTTTATGGTCAAGATCGTGGTAAGAATACACAGGGTGGGGATTTTCAGCTTTATATATCCAGTATTTACTGAAAACGAGCCCTTTCAATTTTTCATAATAGACTTATGATGGGGTGACCAAAAATTGACCCCACCTTAGGTCAACAATATCAAAATTCTGAGAAAGCAGATTTGTAGGCCTGAATGTCTTTATCATATTGTGAAAGTTTCAAACAGACCGGTTGGCAAATGTTCCTTAGGCGCCGCTTCAAACTCGTGATTTTAGGTTTTGTGGTCGGGTCGCTTGACCTTGAATAGCTCCTTGACCTGACATGACCTGGACTAAAAAAAGTTGGCCAAATGCGTAAAGTTGATCAGAGATAAGGTACTGTAAGTTTCGTTGTTCTGCATTTCTTCATTTTTGCGTTATCTGGGGAAAACCAGGATGGGGAATTTTGCCCCCAGCGGGGTGCGTGTTAACACCCGTACTGGAGGCACTAACGCGCACTGGAGGGGGCTGGTAGGCTCCCCCTAAGATCGCGGAAACTAAAAGGCATAGAAGCACGAAATTTGAGAGGTGGGTGGGGGTTATAGTGATCTACATCATTATTAATTTTTATTGACCTAGGTCAATATCTTCAAGGTCAAACGTGGTCATAAAGGTCAAAACTTGGCCATGCTGGGGACCGACTGGTAAATGCCGTGATTATGCGGGAAAATGCCGGGAATCAGTTAAAGGTGGACCAGGGTCATATAGAGAAGGTCTCAAAGAGCCTTCCCTTCCATTTTGGGGTCAAGGTCATTCAAGGTCATTGACCTGTAAGGTCACAATATAGTATACTACTTATAATGTACACTTTGACTAACACTATAGCCACTGTTTGGCGGGAAATGAGGATTAACCTTTGACCTTGCCCTTTGACCTTGACCTTGTTATTGGGGTACCTTATCGATGACGTCATAGCATAATGTACGTTAGACCGGGTAACGTCATTTGACTGGAAGCACTGTGGTCAGTGACCTTGAAAGTGCAGATATGACCTTGACCTGTGACCTTTGACCTTGACTTTGACCTTCACATGAGGTGACCTTGACATATAATCCCGTTTATATGGTGTTATGACTTCAGCACTCGGTGTCCAATGCAAGCTAACTGGTCCGACCGCGCGATCACGGCAATCTCAAAATGCAGGTCTGACTTTAAATGCCTATAAGTCGAAAAATTTTGGACCCATTTTCAAAAAAATTTCCACCAATTGAAGTGTTATTAAATTCTGTTTAATGTGGCAAAGTGTCGTGTTTCGGCTACGAGCGGTTCTCCGGCCACCTCGGAAAAACAGGTGGGGAGGGGAGCCTCCGAGGCCCCCCCAGTGCGCGTGTTAAGAACGCTGTTATATGAATGATTCTGTCACCTGACAAAATATCCAAAAACCTTATTGGTAATATTTTGAACATACCGAAGCGCCAACGGCCAGGGCCATATCGCGTCGACTACATTTTTCTTGTTGGATGCAACAGCCTAATCTTGAATCTATTTTGCATTTCTTCTTACTTTCCGTTTCTCTCCAGGTTGCAGAAACTCTCATATATGTATTGTACTGCAGTGCTGTGAGGCGCTCGGGGACTCCCTCATGTTTCCTGAAACTCCCGTATGGGATTACCCTGCACGCACCAAATTGCTTCACTTGTTATGAAATGAGCAATGATTGACGGTTACGCAACACCTTTTTGGTCTCTAACAGCTGTTTGCTCCTTGATATAACGCAGTGACATTTTCAGAGAACCTTCTGAATTAACAATTATGAGCGATTCTGAATTGCTGGTAGCTGATTCACGTATATAAGTGCTTTTTGGCATGGACCTTGAAAGTGGGGGTTGTCGTCCCCAGTTGTTGAACCAGCAAGATAGATATCAATCCCCCCACCCCCCAACTTACTGAAATAAGTAAAGCATGCGATTGGCTATTTTAGCCTTTTATCTTTTCTCCCGCTCTGCTGCATTTCTGTTCGTTAATACCATGCCATGACAGGACAATCCGAGGGCCTGCTATACCAATAGTATTAAGATGCAATAGGTTACCAAAAGTGTAAAACCTGGTTGAATGACTATTCATTGCATCACCCATAAAAAAATCAAAATTTAGATCGTATCGTTCCAAACATAAAACACTGATCCCTTATTACTCTTGAATTCCCCACCTGCGCCTGCACTATTCCCCACCTGCACTTGAAAAATCCCATGAACTACCCAACAAACTCCCTTAAGCATTTGGGTGAGCTAATTAAAGCTGCATGATCCAGAACCTGGTTTAACCTTTACACAAGTCATGTCCTCTTTTCGACTGATGTCTCAGAAACTGTTTGCCCTGTCGCTTTGTCGGTTTCTTTCCTCCAAGCGTGAGTCAAAAAATGAAAATATCGCGAGAAAAATGAAGCAAGAACTCAAGAAATTGCACTAAAATTATCAAAGAAAATAATTCTATGTTGTATGACTGTTTGATATCGGAGAGCAGCCACGGATGGGGGAGCAGATAATCAAGCCAATAGAGAGCAAAGCATGGCTGGGAGTGTTTAAAAAATACGATTTTAGTGTACCTCCTGGCTCATGGTTTAAGGCTCTAGCACTTTCATGGAGAAATATCCGCTGACTTCTTGCAATACAAACGAACGCACCTCCACCAATCAGCGGCCGCCATCCGCTGGGTACCATTTGCCTGCAGGGCACGGAGGTTAGAAAGGTCACGCGTGGTATAGCTGACGCCGAGTTCAAGCCTCGCTGGTGGGGTCGCGAGGCATAAGCCTACAGTGTGGCGTTGGTGGTTGTGCCTGCTGTGGGAGTGAGGGAGGGGACCGGTGTAGGAGACACGTGAGTGTATATATTTGGGTTAGGTGTTTGTACAATGTGCGGTGTCAAAAGCACTGACAAAAAATCAGTTCATTCAATGAATTCGGCATGTGAATATGGTTGATGGGAAAAATTACATGCACCTATTTCAAGTCTTTAGAATTTTTCGGCATCAGAGTACGTGATGTAACTTTTCAAAACTTTGTTTTTAATCGAAGCACACTTATTGGCAATACACCAAAGTATGTACGTGCGACATGCACGCCTAGCTGATATTTCATGCGTATGCAAACTGAAGCCTGAGTTTAAGATCCTAACATAATAATCTGAGGAGGAGGGTCCTCAGATTATTACGCAGATTTTCCGCAGATTACGCAGATTACGCAGTTTTGGTCGTGTAAACAAGGAGGGTCGAAGGCAATCATAGGGTGCACGAGTCTTTTAACTGAGCATATATATTTTACTGGCGTGAACATCACCCTATTCCTGTAGCACGTGCCATTCCCTTATCATATCCTTTCGATGCCGCCGCCAGCCGGCCTCCAGATAGCATAAGTCAGAACAACGTGAACTTAACCGATTGAAACTCCTACCATATAATGGGCGCACCGAGTTCTCTAAAATATGTCCTGGTATTTTTTATATCGATAACCTAAGGTCAGTTACCAGCCATGACCTCTCTATTGGAAATACATGGTTGGTATTAACTAAACAATTTAGTATCGGATGGTGATAGAGCTTTTATTTTGACTTCATTATATCGGCCTTGTCTTTGCAATTCTAACACATATAGCCAAAGAAGCTGAAGTGCCCTCAAACACCAATCTTTGCAATTCTAATGATATGAATTTTGGCCTAATTTGTCCTTGTCATTTCATCTGAACAAGTAAAGATAGATCAAAACAATTTTATACCATTGGAATCCTCGCCGTAAGCCGAATCGAATGATATATATGACCTTGCTAGGTCAAATCAGGTCAAATGGGGATGAGGTGGCTTAGTGGATAGCACCCTTGTCTTCTAAGCCACCGGTCCCGGGTTCAAGTCCCGGCGGAGCCTCTGAATAAGTCGATCTGATCCCCAAAATCCCTTCCAACAGGGTCTGGGCAATTACCACATTTGACCTGATTTAATAATTGTTCGGGTTTAACGACGCATCAACTGCCAGGGTCATACGGCGTCGCCAACTCTCACCCTGTTGGACGGGATTTTGGGGATCACACCGACTTATTCAGAGGCTCCGCCGGAACTTGAACCCGGGGCCGGTGGCTTAGAAGACAAGGGTGCTATCCACTAAGCCACCACATCCCAATTTGACCTGAATTGACCTAGCAAGGTCATATACATCATTCGATTCGGCTTACGGCGAGGATTTCCATGGTATAAAATTGTTTTGCTCTATATTTACTTGTTCAGATGTAATGACAGAAAACCTTCATTTATGACGGTATGTCTTGACCTCTAGTGACCTTAAATGTGACCTGACAAAAATCGTTTAAATATTTTCTATAGACAGTGGACGGGCTACCCAATGTTTTTTTACCATTTTTTACTATCTAGCGTGGTTTTCGAGATCTTAGGGGGCGGGTACCCAGCCGCCCCCCCCGTCAAAGCGAAGGTGGCTCACACCCCGTCAATGTCAATTCGAACAATGAAGGCCATTTCTTTCCAACTACACATGTCGCGTGATGAATGTTGACCCGCGCCCCACTGGGGTCCGGCGCCACCCTCGCCCCACCGGAGCCATCAATGGCCCCCTCGAACTCCGAAAATATGGGGGTTAGCGCAAATCTGCAAAGTGCATTAGAAAGCTCGCGTGAATTCAGTAAGAAATTACTTCACATGTTTAAGCACTCAGGTCAATGGTTTGACCTCCAGAGATCAAGTTAGGTCACGATAGGCTATTTTCACTCAAATATGCAGTGCTTAAAGGAAATGTGGCACCTTCACAACGTGATTTTAACTGAGATAGCCAAGTTGTAAAGCAAGTCGGAATACCCGGTACTCCATATTTCATTTGTCTTGGAACTCGATATTTCCGTAGAAAAAAAAGCTAAAACCTACCTGACACCAGCCCCCCATCAGTCCGTCGCCGGGCGGCCATTATTGTGAGCTACTGGTGTGACGACATATGCTGACGTCACGATGAGCATTAGCCAATCGAAGCCCTTGAAGCGTTTCAAGTATGGTAGTGGTTGCCAGATCGTGACATCATCCACAGGCTGATATTTATTTCTATTTCTAGAGAAGTATTTTTAAAAACAAAATATTGAGCTTATACATTTTTCAGAGAAATCATGAGCTGTTTCATTATTTTTGGCTAAAAGTACGCCTAATTGCACTAAATTCCAGGATTCGGCCAAGGTGCCACATTCCCTTTAAGAAAACTGGGCATAAATAAATAGGGAAAATGTCAGATAGGGTAAATGTCAGACCTTTTTCCGTTATAGGAACGTAATGACCTCCCACCAGTGGTTTGACCTCCAGAGGTCACCCCGTGACCTAATATGACCTAAGGTCACTAAAGGTCAGAAAGTGACCCTGCCGTATATCAAATGAAAGCCAGAGAGGAGACATAAACGATGGTGTTTGATTCAGCGCTCTAGCTTAATTAGGTCACAAGTTATGTCAAAATACTATTTTTTGACCCTGGTGACCTTGGATGACCTCGGAGAGTTCGAAGGGGAAATATGGCCCCTGTGATCCGTAAAAGGGTGTCCAAGAACGCTTTTCTGAGCAAGCTGAGCAGTTGCAATTGTTTTTTTGTGAATTTTAGATCATAAGACAGCTTTTCCCTATGCTGTTTCAATGAGAGAGGTGACCTCGTGACCTGACCTCAGGTCCCGAAATAGAAACATCCCGGATATACACCTTGTAGACCCTTGTACCTAGGGTGTAATTATGACCCTTCCTTTTTCTTACTACCCAGGGTAGTAAAAAAAGTGATGTCGGAAATCATGGATTCACCTATGGTAGGCAAGCGTTCTTTGATTGGGGTGCTGACCGGGGATGCTTCTGCAGGATGTGATGACAGTAGGAGGTTTCTTGACTGGGGCGCTGACCGGTGATACTTCAGCAGGGATGGTGGTGAGCGGATGTGTGTTGATTGGGACGCTGACTGGTGGTGCTTCAGCAGGTGTGATGCTGGTGAGCGGGTGTTTGTTGATTGGAGCGCTGATCTGTGATGCGTCAGCAGGATGTGATGATAGTGAGCGGGTGTTTGTTGATTGGGGCGCTGACCGGTGAAGCGTCAGCAGGATGTGATGATGGTGAGCGGGTGTTTGTTGATTGGGGCGCTGACCGGTGGTGCTTCAGCAGGATGTGATGATGGTGAGTGGGTATTTGTTGATTGGGGCGCTGACCGGTGGTGCTTCAGCAGGATGTGATGATGGTGAGCGGGTGTTTGTTGCTTGGGGCGCTGATCTGTGATGCTTCAGCAGGATGTGATGATGGTGGGCGAGCCGTCACTGATGGGCGGCGAGTTCGGCGACGAGGACGAGCGGCTCATCACCAGACTAGAGAATACCCAGTGTGAGCCGACGTCGGCGGCGGCGGGGGCCACAGGGGCGGCGCCTCCTGCGCCCGTTCTTCTGGAGGAAAACAACTTCACCTCGTCACCGCTCACCTCAGGAGGCAGCTGGACCAGCGGGGAACGACCACTGGTGGCGCCGCAGGCCTCCACGCCCAACTCACAAGACTCCGACAAAAAGTCCCCCGCCGTCGGATAGTGAATAATACAAACATGATCCGGGTATATTGCGTCCGATGTTGAAGTGCATGAATTGAAACCCAACACTTACCACGCAAACGTTTGCAGTAAATTATTTAACCTCACGGGTCAGACATCAGTGAGTTGTGCAGGTGTGCTGTGTTGAGTGTATCAAAGCGTGTGTATTCAGTGTAAGCCATGGCGTCTTTGTTGAGTGACGCTGTGCCGTCATGGTCGCCCAGTCAGTCTTGTGTCTAAATGTTTATTGTTCGCCGTGATGAATCTCACAAACGTCTCTGGCGCTCAAAGTGAATCCGCATGTCGACATTGAGGAACGCACGCGCTGCAAGCGGAGCGAATGACCTCACGCTCCCACCAGTCCCTACAGATATAGCTGTCAAAACGTCGCCCGTCACGCTCGGAACGGGGGCGGAGACCGGCCTCAGTCTCTCAGCGGGCTGTCACTCCGGTCACGTGTGCTACCAAGTCATCACCGTCATCCATTCCGTTTGGTCCCGCCCGGTGACATGGGGCCAATTCAATTCGGCTCGCCGGCGCCGCGCTGCCACCCCTCCCGGCCCCGTCGTGTCTATTTATTCGACTGTCGCCCGCGCTGCCACACAGTGACGGCGCCCCGTATCGTCACTCATATTCTGTCGTCGACGACGGCGGGTCGGCCGCTGCGCCGCGCGCCGCCTCTATCGTCGCGATCGCCGCCTGGTGACGTCACGCAGACGCGTGCGCCGACATTGTGTTTGTTGATACCGAACACTGTACAAATGGAGGGGAAAATACACGTGCTGTTCCGGCGCTGGCGCCTTGGTATGGGTGGCGTACCGTGCGCGTGTTGCGACGCGCAGGCTGGCGCGTACGCGGGCCGCCCCGGGCAGCGACGTGTCGGGGTCGACGCAGATGGATGTGTCGTGTGCTCGTCAGTCGTCGGCGAGCGCTGCCCGGCGGTGGCGCGTCGCTGTTCGCGGATGCCCTCTGTCTCGTCGCTCACTCACCGGTGGCGGCAGGTTTGGAGCGGCGTGGATGCGTCGACACGCCTGTGCCGCATCCAATGTTTAGCCGCCGTTTCCGGGTCTCCTACGAAAACGCCGGCAGTCAAAACACAGTCCGATTTTATTACCTTCACTGGAGTCGGCGAGTGGCGCCGACTGAGCGAGCGGCGGCACATCAGAGGCGAGCCGTCGTCAGAAGTCGCCGCCGCGCTGCGGCGCCCCTTCGAAGGCGGCGTGGGAGGGCGTTAGGTCAGGGTGGTGCCGGCTGGTCGCTACCGGTGGCCGCGTCCCAGTCTGGCTCGGCCCCCTGCGGCCGCAAACACCCCAATCGTGTCATAAACCGGCGAAGCTTCCCAATGGCGTCCTCCTGCATCAGTGAGAAGCACATGGCGATCAGCGACATTCCCAGAAGCAGGTACAGCGCGCAGATGATCAGCTTCACGTCCACGTAGCCCTCGCTGGTCTCGTGCACGGAGAAGCCCGGAATCAGGTCACCGAAACCCACCGACACCAACGATATGTAGCAGAACCACGAGCCGTCCAGGTAGCTCCAGCCCTCCCACTGTCCGAAGAGAATGCCTCCTGCCAGCACGTAGACACCCATGACCAGCACACAGCCGGCGATGGGTACCGTGCTGGGCTCTTGTTTAGCCGCCATTGCGGCGAGGGCGGCCAGACCCTCCTCCACGCTGACGGAGGCTGGCCGTGCTGGCATCGACATGTTGGAGTAGCTGATACCGAGCTCGGATGGCCGCCGACGCCTGCCGACACAGAGCCGGGAGAGCGGGTCAGCAGGGGGACACAGGACCGGGAGAGCGGGTCAGCAGGTGGACAAAGGGCCGAGAGAGCAGGTCAGAAGGTGGACACAGGGCCAACATAACGAATCAGTAGGTGGATACGGTGCTGAAACAACGGATCAGCAGGTGGACACAGGGCTGGGATGACGGATCAGAAGATGGACACGGAGATGAGATAACGAATCAGTCTGTGGACACAGGGCTGAAATAACATATCAGTGGGTGGACACAGGGCTGAAATAACAGATCAGTGTGTGGACACAGGGCTGAAATAACAGGTCAGCAGGTGGACACAGGGCTGAAATAACGGATCAGTGGGTGGACAACGCGTCAAGATAACTGGTCAGTAGGTGGACACAAGACCAGTAGAGCGGGTCAACAGGTAGACACAGGGCCGAGCGTCAACCGGTAGTCAACGTGCGCACGAGTCAGCAGGCGGAGAAGGGGAAAGACAGATCAGCGTGTGTGCACAGAAACAAGGAAAATCGAGTCAGCAGGTGGACCCAGGACCTAGAGAACGTCATTGGGTGGAGCTTCGGATCGTCAACTTTCCCGCCAATGTTTTAATTCACCTAAATAAGGAACACTTTCCCGTCATCTGGTACTGACCGTACTGATGTCACTTTGACGTCATCTGGTACTGATGTCCCTTTCCTTTCATCTGGTACTGATGTCACTTTGCCATCGGTCATCTGGTACTGATGTCACTTTGCCGTCACTGTCGTGTCACTCTAAGGAATAAGAAGCCCTGCTGCCGGACATTGTCCATTCTAATAAGGCCAGCTCAAAAAAGGCTAGATGCTTCGATCCTCGCTAAGAAAAAGAGATATGCAGGCCGGGGCTGGAGATCTCTTCTCGATCCAGCGGTGGGGGGTGGGTTGAGTCCTGGGCGGGTTACGGTGATACGGCAATGCCAGCCCTATACAAAGCCTACGGAGAGCCCAAAATCCAGGGATGTTTCTGACCCACCCAACCCCAGGGATCTCCAGCCATGATGAAAGCGCATTTTTACATCAGGGTTAACACGCGCCCCGCTGGGTCCCTGACATGACGCGCCCCGCTGGGGGCGTATTTCGCCCCCTCCGTATCTTATTTCATAGAAAATTTAAAGAATAATTACGGAGAGCGTTCGAAAGCTCTTGATAAGGCGGAGAGAAATCATACGAAGCATTTTTATATCAGGACAATATTAAGGTCAGCATAGGTCAAAGAAGGTTCCATAGGCTTATAACAGGGCAGTGTACGTTTCCCCTCTAGATTTTTACTCAGCGGAGCTAGAGTCATGTTGCGTATCAATTGACTCCCCGTGACAATACAAGCACATTGCAAGCAAAGTAAGAGCTTTTTCTCAACTAAGTGAGAAATTATTGGCAAAATAATTACTGTATGCTCCTGTGACCTGACATGACCTTTGAGAGGCCAGATGGTCAAAAACTCAACTGTATGGTCAAGATCGTGGTAGGAATACACGGTGTGAGGATTGTCAGCTTTATCTATCCAGTATATACTGAAAACGAGCCATTTCAATTTTTCACAATAGACTTATACCAAAAATTGACCCCACCTTAGGTCAATAATATCAAATTTCAGAGATAGCAGATTTGTAGACCCTGATGACCTTATCATATCGTGAAAGTTTCAAACTGATCAGTTTGAAAATTTAAATTTTTATGTTCCTTACGCGCCGCTTCAAACTGGAGATTTTAGGTTTTGAGGTCGGGTCGCTTGACCCTGGATAGCTCCTTGACCTGTCATGACCTGACCTAAAAAATGTGTCCACATGCGTAAAATTGATCAGGGATAAGGTACTGTAAATTTTGTTGCCCTGAATTTCTTAGTATGCGTTGCAGCCTCTTGCATTATTCATATCTCACCTGCACTAAAACAAAAGAAACCAAACGACGAAATTTAAGCCTTCAGGGTGAATAAACCTCCAGCAGCTTAACACACGCACTGGAGGGAGGCCTCGGAGGCTTCCTCCTTGCCTATGTTCTTAAGGTAACCGTTAGTAGACCCACAAAACACATAGCTTTATTATATTTGAGATAACTTATGATCACGCCGATTGGTGAAAGAATTGTGAAAATTTTTCAATATTTGTTTGACTTGTAGGCAAGTCGGACCGATATTTTAAGATCCCCACAATGGCGCAGTCCTACCAGCTCGTCTGCATTGGAACCGAGTGGTGACGTCATAACGCCATATAAACGACATGGTAAATCAAGTTCACTTCACATGAAGGTCAAATCGGGTAAAAGATCATAGTTCCAGGTAATACCAATATTTTTAAGGTCATTGAACCCAGTGCATGCGGTCAAAAAACGTTAAGCATGACATATCTCACATTATAACGTCGTATAATAACGTTCAAGCATCTAAATTTTAAGGTGAAGGCCAAAGCCCAGGCTCAAAGGCTATGGGTCAAGATCGAGCCTCATTTCACTCCCGACGGTTGCTATAGTGCTTCTTATAGAGCACATCACAGGGACTATATAATATTGTGACGTCATAGGGCAATGACCTTGAATGACATTGAGTTCAAAAACTCATGAATAATGTTCTAGCCCTTTCATCTATGCCTTTAATCGCTTTCAGCTTAACCTATTCCCGACTTTTTCAACAAAATCACGGCATTTCCCAATCGGTCATCGGTTTCGTCGATTATTTTTTTATAATGTAGAGTACTACAGCTCCCCCACTCCCCCAAGCAGGCATTTTTTACTTGTGGTTTTGAGATTTCAGGAGGCCTATCAGGCCCCCTCCAGTCTACGTTAGTGCCAGACCACTCACCAGTGTGGATCTTAACTTGTGGCTTAGGTTTTCTTTAAGAACATAACTTTTCTACCTCATCTCACCTGATAGCCCTATGCTGAAACTAGTGGCGTTTCCACCAACAATAAATTTTCCATGCACGTCTCATTCCCTGCAAAAAACGAGGTTTAGATCCCGTGTCCTAGCGTGACTTTTTCTTCGTGCAAAACTCCTGCACAAGGAAAGTTTTGTCTGAATAATCAAATTCCCCAACCCACAATCCTAAGTCTATTTTTACAAGCAAGGGAAATTAGCTGAAAGCCAAACGTCTGGATAAAACCAAGCCACGCCGAATGGAATTCCATTGATGTCATTAACAAGAAAGGGAGGCATTGCACGAAACGACATTAGTGGATGCGTGTGAGATTCTGTAGATGTTAGGAATTCTTCACCGACAAGAAAAGTAAAGGACTCTGAACTTCCGGCTATATTCTACAAGCCTTCGTAAGTGTTAAGCTTAAATCTAAAACACACTTAGACAGCCAGATACAAAAAAGTTGAAGAAAAAGATTCATTGAAACATGCAATATAATTAAAAATACCTACCCGAAAAGGCATTGTAATCACGCATAAATATCATTACGTTTTAAGATTGAATAACTACTGTCATGCATTATTACATGCTACCATTACACCTACCAGCAAGTTTCATAAAAAGTACGTTTCACAAGTTACGGGTAACTATGGTAACTAAGTATAATAATAAGCAAGCCTACATCCGGACAGTTTGCCACCGCCGCAAGACGGTTCTCACATCACCCAATGATGACATCAACCGGAACTATTAGAGCAGGCTCCATGGTAGATGCCTGCCTATTATACAGACTTCCTGTGCCAGAGCATCTCATCATGACCCTTAGATTACCTTTTCATTGATTTTCTCGATCAATTTGGTTAGAGACGGCCTTAGTGAAACGTTTGCGGAACGGCCTAAGCCTTACACATCATATGATCCCATATGACCAATTGATCACGGGTCCTCCTTTTTAATTTGATGTTAAAGTTTTTTTTCAATTGTTTGTTGATTTTCTTATTAATTGGACTTCAAGTTTTTTATTTGGACGTCAGGTTTTTAATTTGGATGTCAGGTTTTGTTTTTAATTTGAACTCTAGGCTTTTTAATAGTGTTCATCTTTTTAAATTGAAAGTAAAAAGGGGTAGTTCTCCAACCTGACATTAAAGGTGTATATAGATGGTCTAAGCCCATAAAGATATGTATCAATTGCAAGCTCTTTTGACGGGAAACTCTGGTATTTGCCACAAATGCCAATCAAATTCCGATCAAATGCCAATCACGAGAGAGTAGTAGCAGCCCCTCTCCCTCTCCCCTCCCATTTGATAAGCGTAGGCGTGGCGAACTAGACATTGTCAAAAGCAAGTGTATATTGGTGGTGCTGGTGACCCCATTTTCTTAGTTTCGCTAAAAACCCTTACACGTGGATGTACAAATGACTGCCCTGTATCAGCACCTAAAGTCAATTTCTAGGCAGCTTTAACAGCATCGATCTAAAAAAGCAGCAAATAAAAATGCATTTTGAGTCAGGTAACTCACTTGGATTGTTAGTCTGGAAAGCAATGAAACGCTTGACCCAATTTGTTGAGACCGAAGGATATTTTGACTTGATGCGAGACACAGATCAAGCCAACTACAGATTCCTTATACTTTAAGCTGCGCCTTTGATGCATGTATTTAGCGAGAAAATGGGACGTAAATTTTGCACAAAGCCACTCCAACCTTACATGAATCCATGGATGAAGGCCACTTTCTAAAAATACCTCATGAGTGATTAGTTACGTCGTTTGTGCATGGCGGAAGCCTTTAAACGGACACAAATCCTTCCCATGTGCATGGCAGTAGCCGTCACCTGTCACAGGCTGCAGCTTTAGTCCCACGCTGCCCAGACTGTTTAGGCATCGCGCTGCAGTTGCAGTCAGAACTTTACATAACATGCAATCTGTTTGCATTGATCAGATTAATGCAGTTCAGCCTCATGGCTTGAATTTGTGGGCACAATGGAATATAAATATGCTAGAATGTTTTTTTTTAAGATGGCACGTGAACCAGGCGTGAAATTCCAGATCCTCCGAGATTCCAGAATGATTAGATAAATTGATGTATTATGTGAATGTAGGCAGCTTGGCCAAACTATGCGAAAACCAGGGGTTGCGCTCCGGCTTTTTAGCATAGGCCAAAAATGGCAACCTCAAATCTGGCATTCACCATGGTGATGACGTCAACGATTGCCTAGAGCTGCTTAGCAACGCATTGTCGCTGGGTATTGCAGAAGACGGGGCTATCAGGAGATAAGTTGCGTGTTAGGGGCAATAATGCTGTTTTTTTGTGGACGTGGGGTAATAAATTCTGGGTCTACCCCACGCCAGATGCATTTTGAAACCGTACAAACACTCAAAGATCCGTAGCCGATTTACATTGCATGAATGGGCGGCTCCACCTCGAGAGCAACTGCTGACGTCACACACGTAAAAATCTCTAGAAACAGAGGTTGCCATTTTTTGAGAGTGCAGCGTTCTACCTCTACATTTAAAGGCCTTGGCGAAAACTGTTCATTGTGTGATCAACTGTAGCAATGGACTACGATTAGGTAGTCCATGGTACAACCGTCCTGAATTAAAAATTAAAGAAAACCATTTCATTCATTGAAGCAGTTAGATTCCAGCATGGGTTTCAGCCACAAAAATTTTGCATCATAACCTAGCTTTGCAATTCATTAACAGCAGCTCCTATTTTTACATCATCAGGTCATTGATGTTATTGTGACGATGGTGTCGCCTCTGAACCATCACCCCGCAGTGGGGACGCTTGAACGGCCTCCTCCTCCCGCTTTTCTCCGAGGTTTCTCTAAGGAGTGCGGCAAACAGTGGTATGTATTTGCATGACTGATCATATTACTTGGCCTTTTTATCTTATATTAGGCTACCAGACCAAGTAAAGTGATCTCATGTAAAAAAGCAAGCGTTGGCAGCGAAATAGTTTTATATTACTGATATGAGATTAACCCTCGCACCGGTGGAGGAGAGGTGTTTGACCCTTTCCCCTTGGGTTTTCTGAAAGCACAAATAAACTACGGCGCGAAGCGCCGCTGTACTTGGTGCACCTTATTCCTGATCCCTGTAGCAACATTTCCCACAATTTAAGGTTGGATCATCTCAGGTCAGGTCACCAGTGCTGGTTAAGTGACGTAACCTCCAAAAAAGATAAAGATGACATAAGAGCAGGATGAATCTACCCGACTGAAACTCATATCTCATGAGGCCACCGGGAACTACAAAATGCATTATTTTTCATACCGATGACCTAGGGTCAGGTACAGATATCATTACACTTATTCTACCTATTAAAACCTATCATACAATCTATCCCTTGGAAATGCGTGGGAGAACAGAAATTGGCACCAACTGCTATATTTTTGTAGATCCGGCTTAGAATACCTTCCAACTCTCAGAATCGTAGTATCCTGGGCCCTTCTCCAGGTTCGTTTTGCAGGTATGGACCTGTGACCTCTGAGAGGTCATCTGGGACCATTTAAGTAGGTTTTCAGACTTGGGTTAATAACTTCGCTGGAAATGACGCTAAAACTTTCATTTTGATGCCATGGCGTTTGTATTATTATTGCGAGTCGATTGGTTTGCATCTTGATTGTGTTAGGTCAGATGGTGATCTTGACCTGACCTTAGGTCAATTCATTTTTTACTTAGTATGGTCCTATCATACATCATTCAATTTGCCGTAATGAAAGGAAGTGAATGATGCTTAAACATTGATTCTAACTCAACATTTGCCCTTTTGACCAGGCATGACCTGAGCCAAAAAGAGACGGATATATTTGCATTATTAGTTCTTATCACCTATCCATTAGCCTTCGCTTTATTTCGTTATCCCATAGAGGAGCCGAGATCGGGTGTGCGTGTTTGAGCCCCCTCCCCCCACCCCATTGGGGCGAAGGTGGAATCGATGGGTGGTTTCCATAGACCAATCCAGATTATCTGCCGAAGTCTTTTACAGTCTCTTAAGAATTGTTCCTGGTCGTTTGAAAAGGAAATATTGTGAGAAGTATTCCAGCAAAATATTCCAAAGGTACCCGAGGAGATTCACTGTGTGAGATGCTTGTTCAACGTACATAAACCAAAAGCCAACTCTATGACGTGTCAAGGGTCTTGACACAATCCTTTCATCAAAGATGAAAGCATTGTCTTGACTCAAGACAATCCTTTTGTGCTTAATTTACCGGGACAAAACATTCACCGTTAGGTATAATACCTAGAGTTGCATGGTTAAAGCTAGAAAATCATAGATAGAGGCTCAGCAACAGAGATAATATCTGCACCGAAATTAAATAAGGATACCCTACCCACTGAAAATGAGTTCAGTTGTAATAGCCTAAAAGGAAGCTAAGTCACATATCATGTTGCTGGCATTAGTTTCCAGTGAGTGAGTAGGGATTTCATACAATAACAGTTGTTATCAATTTTTTTTGCATTAAATGCGTTCCTCGCTAGTTAACCCCGACATTATTCACAGAAAATATTCAAAGAGAGCTTAAAAGCCACGCAATGTCTGCAGCCAAAGCCTCATTACGGAGTTTTCTGTTAATGCGCTGCGTTGATGCTACGGGAGCATAACTGGACAGTTTGTGAGCTTTTTTAATTGACAGATTGGGGGCCCAAGGCTGCAAGGGTGGCTTTACGTTTCATCAGCATTACAAGCGTTTTTTCCACAGACATGTATTATACAACAAATAAAAGAAGAATGCGACCACAGAACATAACACCATGCGAAGTCTGTAATTCAGCATTACAAGCGTTAATCTTTTTTCACTCCTTCATTATGCATGATTGAGCATGAACAATTACTATGTTAAAGAAATAGTTACGGATAATAATACAAAGCTTAAAGTTATTGCTTAAAGTCCTAGAGCACAATATAAAAGCTAGAGGTTGGGCTAATTAATTATGAAATGGTTGAAGTGTGTGATGTTGATGAGTGACTATTTCAGGTATTTGTTTCGATAAGGTCACTATATATCGCTCTTGTTAGTACTTGCTGGCTTTCTATTGAACAAGTACTTGTTTCTCTTCGATTGTTATCAAACCGATTTCGAATCTTACATTTGGTGCCAATACAGTTCTTTGTTGGACATGATGGTCGTTAGCTAGATTTTAAAACGTGTGCATAGTTGATGTTCATGTCAAAAGTCAAACACTGCAAAGTGATTTAATAATTTCAACCTGACTAGGCCTCCAATTAAGCATCTATCAATATGTGCCAACCAAAAAACAATTTAGGTTCAGGTGAGCCACCCCACTAGCTCAGTTTGTGAAGCGTTGGGCTCCGGCCCGTTCATGCCCGTTGCCGTGCAGTGACAGTGCACCGGTGAAAGCTTGGGATCGGTTCCCTTTGGACGCTCCGGTGCTCAATGTTTACCCAACGTAGATCGGCTGGCAATTGACTGGTGGGAAGGTGACCTGAGCAGGGCGGCCGTCCCTGTGCTTTGCGGGACGCTAAACTTTGGCTTCTGAATTAACCCTTCAGTGCGGGAGTTACTCGTTCAGATGGTCGGGGTCTCCGTGGCAAGATCAGTGTGACTTAAGTGAGACCCCGACTCCTAAACCCGAACTTGAAACAACTTGGCCAAAATTATAAAAAAGATAGGTACGATTTGCTTTCTTTTCTCAACTCAAGCCTTCGAATTTCTAACACTTACCCAGTGACAAAACCATTTTCTGCATGGCTCCACTGAATATATCTAGGTGACTGATCGTATACTATCCAATGACGTCATAGCAGAGATAACTCACTGTAAATGTAGAGGTTAAGGGTATAGGTCAGAGGTCATGTGTCAATGTTGATCCTCATTTTTTGCTCAACGGTTTCTATAGTGTTGGTGGTGCTGGTTATAGCCTACATTATACGGAATAAAACAAATGTGACGTCATAGGTCAACGACCTGAACACCCGCACTGGAGAGGGGTCTGGCACTAACACGCAATGGAAGAGGGGGGGCTGGTAGGCCTCCTGATATCTCGGAAACTAAGAAACGTAGAAAAATGGCGATTATGAGATGTTTGAGGGCTGTGGTAATCTACATCATAGTTAATTTTTATTGGCTTAGGTCAACATTTTCAAGGACAAACGAGGTCAAAAAGGTCAAATCTTGGCCGTGCTACAAACCTATTAGGAAATGCTGTAATAATGCTAGGAAACGTCTGGGAATATGCTAAAGATGGACCAGGGTCAGACAGAGGGTCTCAAAAATATTTCCTGAAATTTTGGGGTCAAGGTCATTCAACGTCATTGACCTATGGCGTCACAATATAGTATACACCCTACAATGTACATTATAACTAGCACTGTAGCACCCGTTGGGCAGGAAATGATTGTTGACCTTTACCCATGACCTTTGATTGACGTTTGAACTTGATCTTTGACCTTGACATTAACACTGAGTTACCATAACTATGACGTCATATATACGTCAGACAGTGTAACGCCATTTGACCGGGAGCACAGGGTCCAATGACCTAGAAGGTACTGATATAACGTTGACCTCTGACCTTCGACCTTAACCTTGACCTGCATGTGAGGTTATCCTGACACATTATCCCGCTCATTGTACGTTATGACGTCACAACTCGGTTTCGAATGCAATCGGACTAGTCCCAAATCGCGATTTATTGTAGTTCTATTTTATTAGGGCCACTCCCAACGGGCACACTTGCCTAATTATAAGGAGCATTGGCATGGGTGTTTAAGGATCCTCTCCACCGGGTTAGATCAGACATGGAAGGCGGTTTCCCGCCGTGGGGATTGAACCCACGTTAATCCATGCTGTCCGACCTGGAGACAGGCAACGAAGTCACTAGGCCACCCTGCCCCCTTGTTTTAGATTGTGGCGATCTAATAATCTGATCTAAGAATCTATGAATCTAAGAAGATCTAAGGTCTGACCAGTGGCGGATCCAAGGAAGACAAAAAGAGCATTGCCCCCCATGGAAAAGCTCGGGGGCAAAACTATGTTTTTGCCCCCCCAAAATATCGACCTCCTTTTTCCCCCGACTGCTTTGTAGTTTATAAGCAAGATTTTGGTACTTCAACGTTAAGTTTAGTGTAAATATTGTGCCTTGGACTGAGAAAGTATCTCGAGCCCATATTTTCATCCCGTGACGTGTTTTTTCTTTTGCTTTTCGCCTCAAATACCCAAAATTGTACCGGGAAGTGATATTGCAGCGCAGCTTTCACGGCATGGGTTTCTTCAACTTTTGACTTTGGTTTGCCCCTCCCAAACCGACTGGCTAGATCTGCCACTGGGTCTGACTTTGAAAGACTTTAGGTAAAAAAATTGACAACCGATTTTCAACACTTAGGTTTTCAAAATTTGAGCACTCGATGGGTGAAAGCGATCGACGTACCATCAAATTTGGTCAAATTCGGCCGAGCATCGTTTTTCAGCTACGAGCAGCTCTCCCGCCACCTTGGAAAAGTAGGTGAGGTGCTGCTATTGTTGTTGGCTATTGTGTAGTTGGCTATAATGTAGATTACGAAAGTCCTCACACACAGCCCACAGTATCGGATTGTACTTACACACCGAGAACAGATAGTTTTTCCAGGATGCTGACCTGATCCTCTGAAACCGCCCTATCGGCTATCACACTCTCCACAGAATCCGAAGAACTGTGATTGCTCATCCCCTAATGTGCCTATGTTTTGATGTGGTAAATAAAGAGGTAAAGTCCTTGGTGCGGTCGAATTTCGTGGACGGCCCAGATGCTATCCTGGAGGCTGATCTGGGACGAATCTGAGCTGCCGGAGCCTCTGCAAACACGGGATTTTCACCCGAGCTTTCTCGTAATCTGGCCATGTTCGGGACACGTAACGCAAACGGATGTAATACTAATAGACAGAGCAATAACAATACTATTCAATACTATTGATAATAATACAAGTAACAATAAATAATTCTAATCATGTTCAATAACAGTTACAGCAGAAATAAAGGTTGTCAGTAAGTTAAGATAATACATAATCACTGCCGAATATGTTACATACAATCGTTTGGCCGTGTCACCTTTGAGGTTGCTCGAGGTCACAGTATTTCTTACAGGAACTAAGTGGAAACCTAAATTTTGTGGCATAATAGGTGACAGAGGAGAGCCGTAGAAAGAAATGTTCAGCACCATTGGAACACTCTTGTTGAGCCCAAACGGATTATGTATCATATAATATTGCCTAGTCAAATGCCAAAATTAGCCTGCTTTGACCTAGAGCCAGGCTTAGGTCTGTATGGTAAAAAGAATATTAATTAAACTGCAGTGGCAAGCCAGACACGACAACGTAAAAATAAAACCTCCATTGCAATTCTCGACAATTCTCAATTCTCTCAAGTTATCAAAATTTACCAATTGCCCCATGCATTTCTAATGGAAAGATCATGACCCTGACCCTGCTTCCGGTTATCGACGTAGAAATCCTGCTACGAAAAATTATCTTGCTCGGCGACCTTACTAAATTTGAATCTAACCACAATAGGCCAAATTTGATTTTATTGATGTACTTCCCAAAGTTTTTTCGAGGTTAGGTCTCTTGGGACCTGGGTTGGCGGTTTGACCTGGTATGACCCAGACCTAAAATTTTGCCAGAAGCTGCAAAAATTTCGAGTTAGAGGTACATGATGTACGGTGGCGATGCGCGAAGGTGTTTTTTTACTACCTGTTGAAACCTGAAGAGGCCGGTTGCCACCCCCTTGTGTGGGCGCGTGTTAATTCTCATATATTTTGACACTTGCACGATGAAAATTTCGTAAACACAATGCCATATGATTGCAAGCAACCGATTACAAAAGCAATCGCTTTGTTTGCGGTGTTAAACATAAGGCTGTACTACCGCAGTGGTAAAAAACCGTCTGCATACCTACCTTAGTTGCTAAACATTTGGAACTTATAGCAAGAACGCATTTTTTTTATTTTTTCTATCGAAAGATATTTTATGAATCAAAATTTTTGAGGTGTCTAAAATGGCAATTTCAACTGCGAAAATGTCAAGCTAAGTAAAAAAGAAAAGGTCAAACAAATTAAAAGTCAAACAATTTCAAATTTTGAAATTTTCTTTTTCAAAATAAAGTATAGTTCAAGACAAGTTCAATGATATACAGAACTTGTTAATCAGGCTATGCATTTTTGAGTTATGAAGCATCAAAGATGAGTCTACAGGGTGACCTCCCGAAAATGCCTCGGGCTATAACTCGGTCACCGTTGATCGGAGGGGGCTAAGATTCTCACAGGCGTGTTTCTGGCCCAAAACTACCCCGGATACAAAGTTTCAGATTTTTTCTAGATATGGTGGTGTCAAGGCTTGGTCGATCTGTCCTGGATGCTGTCACCAAGATGGGCTCTTTGGTGTGGCTGTGAATGATGGTTGCGTAGCGGTTAGGACCTTTTCGTGGGCGATGAAGATACTTTTTGTACTAAGTCCAATTTATTTTCCCACGTTTAGCCTGGCGTTGTGAACAGGCCGTAACTCAGCAGCAGTTCCAACACTCTGCACTGTCAGCAGCCTCCTCGTCACCACTGGTCACATGTCACGGAGCTGACTGGCAGAACTTCCCCGTCGCAATGGCGAATGCGAAACACGACTGTCTACTCAGCGCTGAAGGTGTTTATATACGGTTTGATACCGGATGCTGACGAGTTGACTGAGAACATTTCATCATCCAGAAATGAGGGCAACTGTGGATTTCCGAGAATACTGGGTACCAGAGTACGCCAGGTGTCTGCGAACTGGGGTGTGATGGGGTCCAATCTTAATGCAATATCCTGTCGGCACTTCAGATCTGCATAGCACTAATGGAAGTCCATTAGTTTTATGGGCGCTTTGAACTCAATGACTGCCATTCCCATGCCAAAGGCACGAGGATTTGGCGTCTTGGCCTTGAAGCGGTCACCTCTAAGTAGGGTTAACGCTCGGTGCGGCCACGTGGATTGGCACATGTCGGTGCAAGTTTGCGAACACGTCGGTGCAAGTACTCTAGCTTGCTCTGACTGGGTGTAAAGCATTAGGTTTGACTATGGAGAGGGCTGTTTTTAAGCTTTATGAATTCAGAAATTAGTAGGTTCAAAGGGGTGAATAAAATCTTTATTACATCACAGCGCGAGGTCCTTTAGATGAAATTTTGATGTTCTCTTCAAAATTTTCGTCTCTGTCTCAGTCATCTCATCCGATCCAATACCATTACAGAATTCAAATAACCTAGAGTATTTACATTATATGAATATATGACAAGACAACGAGCAGTTATCTTCAATTCCGGTGAGCTTATACATGACATACATACATATATCACTGCAAAACATACAAACATGTACATACTGAAAGTTTAACCTAAAACAGACATCTCATCAAAGCATGTGCTAAATTACCTTTCTGATTGACCACTGTCAATCTCACATTTCGGAAATAACCTAATTATGGCCATACTAACCATATGTCTCGCCATCCGATCACATCTGACATCTTGTCAAGGCGTTTGCATCTAATAGTGAATCAATTTCTATCAAATGTCTGAATATTTCTTTATGTCCAAACTCACATTTCACTCGCAAGTGAAGAACACGGATTTACGTATCACATATTACTTGAATAGCATGGCAGCCATGTTTGCCATATTTGCACTGAACAGTTTAAACATTTCCATTCTCTGTTCATTACTCAGAGAGGTACTGGAAGTTGTCGCATCGCACTTATTACCGTTAATTACGTTCTCTTTATCAACAGTTTTGCATTGTGCAACATTACTATTTATATTATTTACATCAATGTCTGATATATCAGAATCAGACGAGTCATCTGCAGCGATGACTTTATCAGGGGGACTATCGTCTTCCGAATCTTCCGAATCTATTTCTCGGTCACGCTTGACCGGCACATACTCTTCTGCGTTGGGATTAAGATCCGAGTCCATTGATTCACAGGCACGTTTGGCATCAGGTAACGACGATTCTACGTTACGTTTTGAACCTAATTCCTTTTCATCCTGAAGTTGCTTAGCCAATTTTGCTAATGGAATGTCATCTTCTTCATCTGAGGTGGGGTTATGCATTCTTTTTGCCAACCGAGAAAGTGGAATGTTATCCTCATCTTCAGAGGTTACATCAGATTTTGATCGGCCAGACCTAGTACTAAACTGAGGATCAGGTGATGCGGGTTCTGAAATCCTTAATGGCATTGGAATTGTATCCATATCATCATCATAAGAAAATTTCGGACTACGTGGTGGCTGAACTCTAACAGGGATCTGAGATTTTGATTTCTCATCATACTTCTGATTAATGTGAGTCGGTTCGTTCGAAATGTTACACCACGGTGTATTGGGATCTGCCATTCTCAGGTTCTGAGCGTTTACAGTTTTTGTACCACCTTCTAGTTGATGCTTGATCACAAATGTTACATCGCTAAGCGCTTTTACGATACGATAGTATGGGCGCCAATGAGAAGTCAATTTAGTAGTTGAACCAGGGGCAGTAGATGGATCTCGAAAGTAAACCATGTCGCCAATTTTGAACTTGATAGGCTTTGACTTGCGATCATAGTATAATTTATTTTTCTCGTGTCCGAGAGCCAGATTATGTCTAACTTCATGATACGCGCGGCTAATATTTTCTAACATAGTGGGAACGTAATCCTCACCTTGATACCTGTACTTGGGTGAAAGCAAAGTGTCCATTGGGAGAACAGGGTCACGACCATGTACAATGTAGAATGGACTATGCTTGGTTGTTTCGTTTTTGCAGTACGATAGGCCGAAAGTATTGATGGTAATTTTGTATCCCAGTCGCGTTGGTTTTTGCCTACTAACTTTGCTAACATATCATTTTGAACGCGATGGTACCTTTCACAACGTCCGTTTGACTGCGGGTGATATACAGAAGTCCGAATGTGTTTGATATTAAAGAAGGCTGAAATTTGTTCTATTACTACGTTACAAAATTCTGTTCCATTGTCCGAAGCGATGACACGTGGGCATGCGTGTCGAGGAATAATGTGTTCTATGAGTATTTGAGCAACTGTTTCTGCGCTTTTGGAATCAGTAGCGAACGATTCGGGCCAACCTGAAAATAAATCAACTATATTGATAATAAAACGATTTCCATTGTAGCTTTGTGGGAACGGACCACAAGTATCGATGGCTATCATCTCGAATGGATATTTCGGGATTTGCATTTCCTGAAGAGGTGGGCGTTGCTTTTTGAGTTTCCGCATATTACACGCTACACAAGTTTTCAAATGATTCACTACGTCACGATACATACCAGACCAATAATAACGGGATCGAAGTTTATCATACGTTTTGTCAATTCCTAGGTGACCTCCAAAATAACCTGAATGAATTTCTTCAACTAACGGTTTCTGCAGAAATTTGGGGATGCACAATTGAAGACCGGGATGTGGAGTGCATTTAGAAGTATCTGTAATACGGTACAATATACTATCTAGTACTACATAGTGTTTAGAAATATCACTATGATTTGGATCGTCTGGGTCTTGCAAGATTTTTATGATCTTCTGGATTTCTTTGTCCTCACTCTGGAGGGTTTCCAAATCAGGATGCTTTGCCAGAAATTCCTGGAATTTCTGCTTTGGATCTGAACTTTCATCAGAGGGGCATGATTCAACTGTGGCGTCCAACTTCACACGTGGTGCATGGTCGGAATCTATGATATTAATATCCATTGGTTCATCTCTCTGAGGTTCCAATCTAGAGAGGCTATCGGCCACAGTGTTTTGTCGACCCGTGACATACTTGATGTCACATCCGTATTCGTCGAGTATAATTGCCCAACGTTGAATTCGGGGATTCCTCATCTCTGCAGTGAAGAGATGCTTGAGCGGCTTGTGATCTGTAATGATTGTAAACTTTGAACCGAGAAGGTAGGGACGGAGTTTTTGAACGGCATACACGATGGCGTATCCTTCTTTTTCTATGACAGGCCAGTTGAGTTGTGATTTGTTGAGCTGATGCGATACGTATTGTATCACACGTTCACCTTGATCAGTTTCATGAACTAGGGCAGCTCCGATTGAATGGTTCGACGCGTCTGTGTACAATTTATAGGGTTTTCTGGTATCTGGGTAGGCCAAAATAGGGGCATCTGTCAACACTACTTTCAAAGTATCAAATGATTCCTGACATTGGTCAGTCCAGTGAAAACGTGCATTTTTCTTTGTCAACTCTGTCAGAGGCTTTGCAATTTTCGCAAAATTTGGAATAAATCTCCTATAATAAGAACACATACCAATGAATGAGCGTACTCCTTTGACTGCGGTAGGTGCTTTGAGATCTCGAATGACTTCTACTTTAGACTTGTCTGGCTGAATGCCACTTGCTGAGACTACATGTCCAAGATATTTCACTTCCTATTTGAGGAAATCGCATTTTGAAATTTTCAGCTTGAGGCCGGCCCTACGCAGCCTGTTGAACACGTCCTGGATATGTTCCAGATGCTCTTCGAACGTTTTTGAGAATATTATGACATCATCGATATACGCGATTGCAAATTTGTGTTGTATGCCTTGCAAAACTTTGTTCATGAGTTCCGAAAATAGCGCAGGAGAATTTGTTAATCCAAAAGGAAGAACATTCCAGGAATAAAGTCCCAAAAAACATGTAAAAGCAGTTTTATCATTTGAGTCTTGATCGGCCATGGCAATTTGCCAATAACCACTTTTTAGGTCCAGAGACGTGAAGTACTGTGATCCTTCAAGCGATGCTAAGATATCATCAATACGCGGCAGTGGGTAACTATTTTTGACAGTGATTTGATTAAGTTTTCGATAATCTACGCAATAACGCTTACCACCGTCCTTTTTGTCAACAATTACAATGGGACTAGCCCAGGGGCTTTGGCTAGGTTGTATGACACCTGCTTTTAGTAGTTCCTCAATATGGTCTTCTACCATTTGCCTTTGGCTAAACGGCAGACGATATGGTCGTTGCTTGATTGGAGCATTGTCTCCAGTGTCGATTTTCATTGTAACCAAATCAGTACGGCCTAAATCTGTTTCACTTTTGGCAAACAAGTCTGAATTTGGTTCAATGAGTTGCTCAATGAGATTTTTCTGATGTTCCGGGACGTGAGAAAGATCCGCTTTCTGAATTTTCATGGCAGGGTCCCATTCAACTTTTGAAGCTACGTTAATCTGCTCACTTGGTTCGTACACATCCTACATATCAGACATTCTTCGGGGACACCCACCTCCGTATAGTTGAAACTGGGTCGCGTGCTGCGGCTCGCCACCCGGGAGTCAGAGTTCGCGCCCTATTAGCGGAGGCTTATATTAGCACAGACCTTGTTGAACCATACGACCTGCCTGCTATCAATCCATGGCTGATCTCGAAAGCTAACACAAACACAGACTTGCTCGAGCGTTGTAGAGACTCGTCTCCTGAAACAATGCGCCAGCTTTTCATGGAACTCTGCTCGGAAATGTATGAAAGCCATATTCACTTCTACACGGACGGTTCAAAATGTGACAGTGGTACGGGATGTGCGTATGTTTGTGGCCGCACTGAAAAATGTTTTAGCCTACCCCAGGAAGCATCTGTTTTTACCTCGGAACTGTATGCCATCTTTCGTTGCCTGGATGAGATATCCAAACGAAGGGCAAGAAAGTTCGTGGTCTTCACGGACTCACTGTCCTCTCTACAGGCATTGGAGTCCTTTTACTTCCACAGTACATCATCTTCTTATCTCCTGACCCCAATAAGACAGAAATTGCACAACCTAGGGCAGAAAGGAAAAACTGTGGAGATTGTTTGGGTGCCAAGCCATTGCGGTATAGGCGGAAACGAACGGGCGGACAGGCTTGCAAAGTCCGCGGGTGAACGCGCTTCTCTCCTCGGCCTCCGTGTTCCGTTCTTTGACCTATATGGTCTTACCAAAGACTATGCTATTCGTGTCTGGCAGAGCAGGTGGGATGGTGATCCCAAAGGAGTTAAGCTTAGAGGCATTAAACCAAAGCTAGGGGTGTGGAAATCCAGCAGTGCGGGCCGCAGAAGAGAGGAGGTTATCCTCTCCCGCCTGCGGATCGGCCACACCCACGCCACACACTCCTTCCGCTTGGGTGGCGGCGATCCGCCAAGGTGTTCACGATGCGGAGAGCCGCTTAGTGTTAAGCATGTTCTTGCAGACTGCCAGAATTTTGAGGTGGAAAGACTGCGGCATCTTGGAGGATCGCCATCACTGCATTCTCTTTTGGGACAAAATCGAACCGTGGAGCTCTCCGACATAATATCGTTTCTAAGAAGTGTTGACTTCAACGTAATTTACTCGCCGACATAGACATATAACGTGAACCAGTATCTTTTGACCCTCGATTCACACATGTCACTCTACAAGTACAGCACCTTTCAAGACACAGTGACCTATCTTACTACCTGACTCGAAAAGTCTCGTTATATATCTACACATCTTTCCTATGTGCGCAATATGCTAAGTTATGGGCGCAATATGACCACTGCAGTCGACGCGCCCTTAAACCCCAACTATGATGATGATGATCACTTGGTTCGTTTGATTCGCTTGGTTCGCTCTCTTGAACAGCGTTGATTTCCGATGCATCAAGAACTTCAGCAAGTCCTATGACTTGTCTGGAAGGCAGAGTGTGGTCACGTGTGGTAGTGTTTACAATCACAGCTGGTAGGTGACCTTTTTCATTCGGTCTACTCACTGAGTTGAGCAGTATGAGGCCAGGTTCGTCGCAAAAGTATGGAGTGTTACTCAACGGTTGTATCACACAATCCTGATCGATCAACTGAACGCGATTTACATACGCTGGCACTTCTACATATGACTGAGCGGGTATGGTTGTTTTCTCTGGTAACCTTACCAGGGAGGTGATCGACTGACAATTCAAGTGCTGAGGGCGCAGAGGAATGACATGATTGTGAATATTCATAGTCTTCTTTCCGAAATCTAATTTGACGCCGAATTCACTAAGAAAATCATTACCTAAGATGCAAGCATGTTTTAGACCTTTGACAACTTGAAATTTGAACTTTCGACAGAATTTAGAAACTTCAACTGGAAGAACAGCTGTACCAAAGTTCTTAAGTTTATGTCCAGTAACAGATTCAAGGGGAGCGCAATTTTTAGAGAAGTCAGATACATGTTTGGATGATATTTTATCGAAAAACTTCTGTGATACTATTGAAATGTCGGCACCTGTGTCTACAAGAGTGTACGCTTTCCTATTTCCTAAATAAATCCAACACATTGGGGTGTCTCGTTTTATGAAAATTCTGGCGATATTGTCTCTGGCACCTGGGGTTTCTATGTTTTCCGTCTGTTCAGTCCCGACAACAGATGGACCATTCAGTCCGACTGCTGGGGGCCAGAGAATGCGGCTTGCCTTGCTCTGCATACACGTTGGGTA
Organism: Lepas anatifera; assembly: GCA_034440635.1. Taxonomy (NCBI): domain Eukaryota; kingdom Metazoa; phylum Arthropoda; class Thecostraca; family Lepadidae; genus Lepas; species Lepas anatifera. The sequence goes on from JAOTON010001236.1 coordinate 316,412, forward strand.
TGTCCAACCTTTTGGCAATAGGCGCAAATGGGACGACCATCAGGGGTCCATTGAAACTTTTGAGGCGGGTCAGTCGGTCTAACACTGGGTGGAACATTTTGCTGACTCTGGAAATGAGTCCTTGGAGGCTGACTTTGATTTTGCCTGGGCCACTGGTTTGGCTGTTGTTGCTGAAATTGGCGGTCGTTCCGGGGAGGCGCCTGGAAGTGGCGTGAATTTTGAGGCCGTCCCTGATATGGACGTCGAGAATGTGGCTGAGTTTGATGTTGAGGTGGACTAGGATGTCTAGCTCTTTGACTTTTACCTACAGTTTTCGCCAACTTGTCGATTTTTGAGCCAACGTCAGAGAGGTATTTCTCTAACTTATCGATCCTTTCGCTTTGAGCGTCATTCCGAACTATGTCTATTTCCATAGGTTCCTCTATGTCTAGCTTACCGCGGCAGAGTTCAAATGTCCTATCAGTTTGTTGTTCGTCACTCGCGAACTTTACTGCTTCCTTGAGGGAAGTGAACTTCTTTCTAATAAGAGCTCTGGCTAGACGGTCGTCAATTACTCCTTTTTGAAATATCTCTATCAAAGTGGTTTGCGAATCAGGACTGTTGGGATTGTCGAAAACGTCGCTAGCAGCGTCCTGAAGCCGTTCTGCAAAATTTTGCATGAGTTCGCCTTTCTTTTGCCTAACTTTTTGTAGCTTCTCCCGTGCACAGTAGGGGTCTTTCAGATCGCTATACCTGTCCCTCAGGTGTTTTCGGAGCTCCAGCCATTTTAGCTTTGGGTTCTCAGAGATCAATCGGCAGGCAAATTTACCTGCAGATCCGTTCAAAGTTCGGGTAGCCAAAACTAACATTCACGAATCGTCGGTTGAGATGGCAATAGAATCCATATCCCTAACCCAATCATGAAATTTATTAGAACTTTCGCCGGAAAATGACCTGACGTGCTGAGTTAAACCTTGAACTCGGATCTCCATTGAGATGTCACGCATGGTGTCAATTAAACCTTTATCAGCTGTAGTGGCCATAATTTCTATCAGTTGCTAACAAGATTAATAATAAAGCAATGCAGATTCAACAGTTTTCAAGGAAATGGTAAGGATGCACCTTACTTGTGGTTTTGAAGCGGTGGATGATGGCGAGCACAGTGTTGAAACGAAACTTTAACTTCAGATGATGGCAGAACGATGCGTTGAAAAATATCTGGGAGCGTTGAAAAATATCTAGAAGCGATGAAAAACCACTTGAAGCGTTGAAAAACTGTTGGAAGCGTTGAAAAACTGCTAGAAGCGTTGAAAAACTACTAGAAGCGTTGAAAAACTATTTTCCTGAAGTGATGTTAGCAGACTTGAAGCGGAGAAGTCGGCTTATAACTCGAAGAACTGGAGAACTAGTAGAGATGTTGATCAAACTTGAAGAAAACTTGTAGTTCTAGATGAGTTCTAGTACACTAAAGTTGGATGAAGATTTTTCAGAATCCTTGTAGAGCTATAAAAACCAGATAGAAGTATTGCTGAGACTGTACGGATTCCAAAAATATATAGTTTATATATACTAAAATTGGATGATGTTGACACTTATTTTTCCTATGTAGACCTCTAGTAGCGGGCGCTGAGGCGAACGGCTATGAGTCACTGGCCTCGGCGGCGGCGCAGGCGATTGATGAGTCACTGGCGAGCGGCGGCTGAGGATAGCGTGCGGTGCGGCGGCGCGGCTTTCGATGACCTTGACGTCGGTGGCAGTACGGCGGCGGCTCGCGGCGGCGCGCGGGCGGTGTTGCGTCACAGCAGCGAGGGGTGACGTCAGGAGCGTGTTATGCGCGGCGACTGGCAATCGAGCGCTCTGTAGTTTATAGACTTTTGTGAGCGTTTTTGAACTTGGAGATAAATTTTTTCTTGCCGATGGGGTTTGTAGAGATGAATTCTTAAGACTGGCAGGGAAGTTGAGTCGCTGGTGACGATTTGAGTCTTGCCTCGACGACATTGCTTGCCTCCCAGAGTCATCTCCCCGATAGTCAGCTCCCTGGTTATCTCCCGCGTCCGATACTGCATCAGCGTATTCGGTAACGGGACCCAAACCAATAACATTCGGCTCCAAAAAATTATTAACTATGCTGCAAAAGTCATTTTTGGTCGCAAAAAGTTTGATCACGTATCGGATGTGTTAGAGGACCTGGGCTGGCTGTCGGCGGGTGAGCTGGTGAGGTATCACACACTTGTACTTGTGCACAAGGTGGTGTGTTTCGGGGAGCCAGAGGAGCTGGCTCTGGGATTCGAAGAGGTCCGGCTTACCCGAGAGCGCAGCACGAGGCAGGACGGAGACTTTCGGGTGCCGCGCTCGCGGAGTAATATGGGACAGCGCAGATTTAAAGCCCGGGGTCCGTTGTTATACAATGATCTGCCTAATGACCTGAAAATGCTACCAGTGCCTATTTTCTGCCGCGCCCTCAAGCGCCAACTCTTGGCGGAGCGGATTTAGGGCGATGTGAGTGTGTGGTGGTGCGCTGGGTGAATAGCGATATGTAGTATTTTAAGTGATTATTTCTTAATGTACGATTTTAACTGGTTTGTGTTGTATGAAGTGTGTCGCCTAACTATATCCCCAACCATTAATAGCTTGACGTAGGGTCCTAATAGCCACAACTGTTCTTTTAACTGTGGATGACTCTGAATAAAGTCTTTGTCTTTGTCTTTGTCTTTGATGACTTAGACTCAAAGTGGAGTGCTGGCAGGAGTGTGGATGTCGATGGTAGCTGGCTGGCTGAGTCCAAAAATTTTTCTAAGTCCCGTGGCTTAGAAAATTAAAGTTGATAACTTGGTCCGCTTGCAGTTATATTATAGATGTAATTCGATCCGGGTCACGGCACCATTCATATGTCACCAAGATGGGCTCTTTGGTGTGGCTGTGAATGATGGTTGCGTAGCGGTTAGGACCTTTCGTGGGCGATGAAGATACTTTTTGTACTAAGTCCAATTTATTTTCCCACGTTTAGCCTGGCGTTGTGAACAGGCCGTAACTCAGCAGCAGTTCCAACACTCTGCACTGTCAGCAGCCTCCTCGTCACCACTGGTCACATGTCACGGAGCTGACTGGCAGAACTTCCCCGTTGCAATGGCGAATGCGAAACACGACTGTCTACTCAGCGCTGAAGGCGGCTGTTTATATACGGTTTGATACCGGATGCTGACGAGTTGACTGAGAACACTTCATCATCCAGAAATGAGGGCAACTGTGGATTTCCGAGAATACTGGGTACCAGAGTACGCCAGGTGTCTGCGAACTGGGGTGTGATGGGGTCCAATCTTAATGCAATATCCTGTCGGCACTTCAGATCTGCATAGCACTAATGGAAGTCCATTAGTTTTATGGGCGCTTTGAACTCAATGACTGCCATTCCCATGCCAAAGGCACGAGGATTTGGCGTCTTGGCCTTGAAGCGGTCACCTCTAAGTAGGGTTAACGCTCGGTGCGGCCACGTGGATTGGCACATGTCGGTGCAAGTTTGCGAACACGTCGGTGCAAGTACTCTAGCTTGCTCTGACTGGGTGTAAAGCATTAGGTTTGACTATGGAGAGGGCTGTTTTTAAGCTTTATGAATTCAGAAATTAGTAGGTTCAAAGGGGTGAATAAAATCTTTATTACAGATGCCCCTATTGTAATGTTCTGTTCAGAACCGACTGAGGCTAAATCCAACAAAAACTTTCAAAAATTTTCGGATAGATTGATAAAAACGTCTCAGATCTTCCACCCAATAATTTTTTTCACTAAATTTTGACAATTCAATAATCGCTCCGTCACCGAAAGTAAAAATTGTTTGAGACGTTGTTGCCACTGGCCTCAGGTATGGGGGGTTTTAGGTGTCCCAAATGATTTGATGCTGCTACGGTTTATGTCTATCGGCTGTCTAAATTGGCTTTCCGGTTCTATCGCTCTATCAAGCAAATGATTGTTGAGGTCCTTGTTTTCGCACACTTAGTGTACTGTATCACACTGTCCGAAAGCTAACCTACTTCTTTAGGCAGATATTACAGCCTGCCAAATCGCACAGCTTGGATAGTCACCTGTTCTAGACGCTGTGAACACGTGATCCCTTTTTTCAAACAGTTTCAGTAGGATAACGAGGACGGCCTTGAGAGCCACATCCCTTCTGTATATAAGCTGCCAAACCGGTGCAATGCGCCTGAAAATCTTGCGTGCGCTCCTCCGCGGAATCCGCTCCACCGTTGAGATGAATTTCGTGACAGCCAACAACGCAGTGACTCTCTGCCCGGAGTCCGCAGCTACAGTTTTAGTGGTCGACTTCCACCTAGAGCGTGGCTGGCCTTAACACGCGCATTGACGGGAGTCTGAGCCACCTTCGCATTGACGGGGAGGGTCGGGTACCCGCCTCCCCCTAAGATCTCGAGAACCACGGTAGGTAGCGAAAAACGGTAAACGGCGTTGGGCTGCACATCCACTTCTACATCGAAAACATTTAAACCATTTTTTTCAGGTCACATTTAAGGTCACGAGAGGTCAAAACATGCCCGTCATAGGGATAACATGTAAATTCTGTTTTTCGGTCATTACATCTGAACAAGTAAAGATAGAGCAAAACGACTTGAACTATATGGATCCTCTTAGCAAGCCAAATCGAATGATATATAATTTGACCTTGCTAGGTCAAATCAAGGATTTGACCTGACCTGAGGTCAGGTCAGGGTCAAATTATATAAAATGCATATCATTAGAATTGCGAAGCCCAGGCGAGTCTAATGCATCTAAAATAAATGCTTTATCACAATCCGTTACTGAGTTATTCCGTAAAAACCATTTTTCCCATGTATTTCCAATGGAGAGGTCATGCCTCGTACCTGACTTTAGGTCATCGATATCAAAAATACCGGAACATATTTTCGAAAACTGGTGGGGCTATTATGTGATATGAGTTTCAATCGGATAAGTTCACCCTGCTCCGACTTATGCTATCTTAAACTTTTTTTGAGGTCGGGTCACTTGACCTGTGCTGGTGACCTAACCTGAGATGACGTAACCTTAAAATTTTCATAGAAGTTGTAAAAATGATGAGGGAAAAGGTAAACCAAGTACGGCGGCGCGTAGCGCCGCCGTTTTTCTACTATCTTTGAAAAACACGAGGGGCGGGTACCCGCCCCCGTCAATGCGCGTGTTAAATAAAAGGGTCAATCCCCAATGAATGGTGTCACTTCTGAGGTGTCCGTACACCCCCAAGCCCGTCAATTATTATTTTGGGGTGTATTACACCCCGGTTGAGCGTGTCTAAAACGAGACCCGTCTGAGCGGCGAGAATAGAGCCGCTTGAGAAATATCAATGCGCTTTACTCCATGGATTTCGTCATGCGGCTCTGACACCCTCAGAAGCACTGTTTGATTCTACGAAGAAATCAGTTCCACCCCTATGCCCACGGGCGTCACTACAGGCTCTTGAATGAGGAGCCGGAGTTGAAGTATGGAGGGGGGGCAGGGCCACTGGTGAAACTCGTAAACCCCTACGTCCGCGAAACACCCACCCCGGTGGGCCTCCTAGCCACCTTCGTCCTGGTAGGGGGGGTGTTCAAACACCCCCTCGAACTCAGTATCACAGAGAAAAATTTTGACGCTGCTATTTGGTGTAATTCCCCCTTAACGCTTTATTCGCACCATGGTTACTCAAGACTACTCCCATGGAACACCAGTGAAACGCAGAAACTCTCCTGTGAAAACACGTCGATTATTTTTCGGCGAGTTTTTCATATCATGAAAGCGTTACTTCAGGCTCAACTCACACCGACTTGACGCCTCCTCTAATATTGAAAGATCATGTCAGCGCCCAAGGAGTGTTGATGGAGTAAAGATGGCGTCATCCAGTTGCAATGACACTCCCAATACGCCTTATTGTCTCTATCAGCATCACAGAAGCGTCAGCACAGCTCGTGCGCGCTCTCCTCCGGTGTTTTGTCGGTGTCATCGTGGTGCACTGCGCAGGACGCGCGCGCCAAAACGACGCCATTTTTTAGCCGTCAGTTGTCATTGCAAACAGCGAAGAGCGTGGCAGGAAAATTGTGGTTTTCTACTGCTCATGGTGGACGAAAGGAATAAAGAGGTGAAACATGTGTTGATTGTTTTCAACTTACAATTTTCTTAAAATCGGAGTGGATTCTCTTTTGACTGCCTTTGGTGATAATCTAGTACGAAATTTTGCGCTACTGGTCGGCCCTTTCTTTTACCTGCCTGTCTGTCCTTGCTAACGGTGGAGATTTTTGCTTCTAAATTTGATATGCCGCTGAAACGTAAGCATCACCCACCATCCGCTGAATAGTATTTTAGACCAGGGGATGCTTCGGCATTTGTGGTTTTCTTAACTCGATCCTGTCAGGGAGGGATGGGACTGACTTATCCTATACCCCTCATCATTTTCTAAACGTGTTGGAATAAACTATTGAATCTTTTCAGCTCCCCCTAGTCCGTCCAAAAGATAAATATATTCTATCCGCCGGAAAAAACAAACAGATTTAATGATGCACATATTGTACGATCCTGTATAAATAGCTTTCAATAGAACCTTTAAATTATGTTGCAATATAAAATTTAAGCGCAGTTTTTTTCTACTGCTTAATTCAAATGAACAACAAAACAAATTTTGGACAGCAGTTTGGAATCGCCTTATCAGAACAGAAATAACAAATTCGGTGAAGCGAGTATCGGTTTCGCAGTTTCAGAAAATCGATGGAGTAGCGGTAGTGATTTCAACAAGCCAAGGTAGCGGAAATAGGGGTAGTTTTTTCACAAATTTGGCAGTGGCGCTCACCTCTGGTCAACATCGTTTTGAAAATATAGGCACTAGTGTGAAAATCCATTACCTGTGTAGGGTACCTTTTATAACTGACGTAGTAGGTATAATTCAATTGTGCTACCATTTCAGAAGCCGCACTGAGGATGTCACCGTGGCTGCTGAACGAAGGGGGCCAGGCATATGTCAAGGATGAGATACCAGCATACGTGAATACGAAGAGCACGGCCCACGTGTCGTGGTCGAGGGAAACACCATTGTGAACTGTGAAACAGCAGACGAAGCCCTTCTGTTCTGGGTTGTCGCGTTCTTCGCTTACTTTCAAAGATACGGCCTCTGCCGGGAAACGTGGCTATTCCTAGCCCGGTATGCCCTTGGCATCGAAACCCCTGTGGGAGTCCGAGGCCCAAAAGCAAGATCGGGCTATCAAGGAAGCTGCGCGTTATGTGAGTCCTATGGGATGACAAACTATGTAGCGTTGTTCTGAACATTATTTTCAGGATGATGAAAGGATATTCTGAACAGCGGCAAGAATATGAACACAGTGTTTGATCATGTTTGGTCACTTGAAATATTCTGTCTGGAAAAGGAAGATAATGTGATAGTCAAATGTGGCAGAATTCTGCCGCAAACGTTGTTTTTTTAGTGGAGGGGAGGGGTTGGCGTCTATAAGCATCAAGTGGTATGAAGACCATTTGCGATGGCAGGAAATCATACTTCTGGTCTCTGATGACATAAGTTGGGATCGTTTTTGACGAAAGCTGCTCACAAATGTTTTTCTACAAAGAAAATAAATGTGTTATTTGCGATATATCGTGTTTTACCGTGATGTGATGCATGGTGTGTCTTAAAGCAAGCCAGATTATGCAGGTGTAGAAAGTTGGTAATAAGCGAAGTGTGCCTGAAGAAGAAGAGCGTACAAAACGCTTATTAGACGAGTCAGCTGGGCGTTAGAAGGGAATCAGAGCCATTCTTGAACGGAGCTGCAAAGGGGTTGCAAGGTGCAAAGAAAGGTACCATTGCAGCGTTATCAAAGCGTCACCGCAGTGCCACGCTAGAGTCGTGAAGAATTACGACAGTTTTTAAAGAGCGTGAGCGTAGAGTCGCATGGTGCTTCACCCTGACATTTCCCGCGTCAGTGGATTTTTAGCGCGCTCTGGGTAGATCGGGCCAGCGTCATGATACGATACGCGGGGCTTCTTTGTAGAGTGCGGACGGAGTTTTTCCTGCGCCAGGGCTAAGTTAACTCCACGGAAGCTACTCACAGCATGCGACAAATGGACATTCCAGGAATGGGAGTCATTTTTTCTCTGTATAGCTAAGCGGGATAGCAAAAAGGCGACGCTGGTGGATAGCTAAAAAAATGATAAAGAAACTACATCGGTCACTTTTCGCCTCAGATCAAGATTGAGGTCATGACAGGTCAAAAAGGTTGCATGTTAGAGAAAAGATTCTGGGCTCTAGCGCCTGACCAAGATAAGCAACAATTTTTTGGGCACCATCCGCTTCCTTTCGTTTCGGCAAACCGAACGATCTGTAATATGACTATACTAGGTAAAAACATAAAAATGACCAGACCTGAGGTTAGGTCTAGGTCATCATCTAATCTGGCATGGTCAACATGCAATCGATCGACTCGCAAAAAAATCCAAAAGTAATGGCATCAAAATAAAATCTGCATCATTATTTCCTGCAAAGTTATCATCATTTATCATCATTTCGGGGGCGCGGTAGTAGAGTGGTCAGCGTAGCTGCCTTCCAAAGAGCTGACCCGTGTTTAAGGTCCGGCGGCTCTCCTGAACAAGGAGCAAGCTGGCTCCCGAGAAACCCTTCCAACAGGGAAAGAGTTGGCAACCCCATATTTTAAGGGCATATTTTAAGCTACGGAGTGGTGGGCATTTTTCCCACCAGTCCCCCATGCTATATCCACCTGTGAAAGGCGCTGAACAGCCCAGATCCCCAAGTCATTTGATACTCAGAAGTGCTCTTTTGGAGGGAATTCGTGCCTTCTCAGCCGAATGCCCACCAGTTCCAATTCCTTAAAGTACACCCTGCCATAGAGCCCTGGCAGTGTGTCCGTCGATAAGCCCCCAAAAATTGTATTAGCTGTCATCACTTCCTAGAAAATTATTGACCCAAGTCCGAAAACCTGCTTAAATAGACTCAGATGACCTCTCATAGGTCACAGGTTCAATCTTGCAGCATGAGCCTATAAAGGGAGCTATGATCCCAGGATGTTGAGAATACGAAGGTATTCCAAGCGGTATCTACAAAAATAGAACATTTTTTGGTCAATTGCCGTTTTCCCCATCCATTTCCGATGGAGAGGTCATGATCCATACCTGACCCTAGACCATCGATATGAAAAATCCGGGAATACTTTTTGTAGTACTCGGTGGGTCCATATGTGGCATAAGTGAATCCAATAGATTCATCCTTTTCTTAATTGCGCCAACCTCAAGTATTTTTGGAGGTGAGGCCACTTACCTGCACTGGTACCTGACCTGAAATGGCTCAAACTTAACATTTTGGGGAAAGTTGCGGAAACGTTCAAGGATAAGGTGTACCACGTACGGCGTCGCTTTTCATCGCCTTTTTTCGTGCAGCCAAAAAAACACGAGGGGGATGTTCAAACACCCCCAACGGGGTGAGGGTTAAATTCGGTCATCCCCCACGTTCCAGGAGTGGAGGGCTCGCCGCCCCCCCCGACCCCCGGTGACAATTTCCCTGCTTATGGTAGTCATAAGTGTCATTTGGAGCAATTGACACTCTTAAAAAGAACGGCTAATTGTTCTAAGAGTCAAATGACTCCCTACAGTGATTTGGGTTTCCAAATGCATACCACCTGACTCTTAAAAGGGTGTTAAATTTGGAGGTTTAACGTGTATTTGGGCTCCTTTCTGATTCCTGCACGTTCATCGTTTGTATTTACTGAAAGGCAAACCACACCGCCGTTGAAGCAGCCATATTAAATTGGTCAGCCACCAGAGTTGTACGTTTCAGAATTTTCTTGAGTCGACTAAACTCAACTCAAATGCTGAGAGCGCTTGACTCAACTCCGACTCAACTCATTGCCAAGAGTTCAGTGATTTGACTCAACTCCTCTATTGAGTTGACTCAACTCCTTCTGTCCCCTCTATTGTTCGCCTGCTTCATAAATGATCTACCGATGACGTTGTGCACAGATAATTTGATGTTTGCAGACGATGTTAAAATTTATCACAAAATAGACGATCGAAATGATGCAAGACTTGTTCAGAACAATCTTGATTGCCTATATCAATGGTCTGAGCTGTGGGGATTAAAGCTAAACCCATCAAAATGTAAAGTCCTATATCTAACGCTACGTCGTTCTCCCGTTCATGCTCTTTATGCTATAGGTGGCACAGCCATCGAAAGAGTCACTGTAATGCGAGATAAGGGGGTTCTTATTGATGAAAAATTAACGTTCGGAGCACATATAGACAACATTGTTTCAAAAGCAAATAGGGCATTAGGATTGATGATGAGATCTTTTCAAACGGGTAAAAGAGGTAGGCCGATACATCAGTGCAATAGCAGAGCTATGTTGTCTACATATTACGCGAATGTACGGTCTGTGCTGGAATATTGTTGCGTGATTTGGGGAGGAGCAGCTGACAGTCACTTGCAAAGGCTGGAAAGAACCCAGCATAAATTTTTAATTTGGCTCTGTGGACGTTGCAATATTCAAAACATAGCATTTGACTATGATAGTCTCATTTTGCATTTTGGTGTCGCATCTCTTGAGGCCAGACGAAAACAGTATGATCTTATGTTCATCAGAGGTATCCACAAAAATTTAGTAGATTCATCATTTCTTCTGAATAAGTTTCCACTTGCTGTTCCTCCCCGAATGCTGCGCCGTATGGTTTTATTTCACGTGCCCTACGCGAGAGTCAACACGGTGAAAAGGGGTTTGTTTACCAGGATTCCCAAACTGTGCAATAGGTTCCTGGATACATGTCGGGAGGCAGATATTTGGCAGCTTGGGAAAGCAGAGTACAAAAAGCAGGTGCTTCGCTTTGTGCTGGGTGTGAGGGATTAGGTTTTGTGTATATAGGTTTTACATCTATATTTTAAGTAGGTCTTAAGACTCTTTTACGTGTTTAGGTTTGTATACCATTCATATTTTTATATTTTACGTCTGTCTTAGGCTATTTTAATTTTCGAATGAATTTATAAACGTATTTATCTATATTTTTATGGGTAGCAGTGCATTTTTTACCTTTTGGAACCATTTCAAGCTCACTTGTTCCATCAACTTTTAACAATCGTCTCGCGGCGTTGATCCTTCATTGTATATATTTTTATCAGATTGACTTCATCTGTAAATGGGCACCACGTCCGTTGATGATTCGCATGCAATAAACAATAAACAACTCCGACTCAAAGTTAAATTCATCCGACTCAACTCTGACTGAACTCACGACTCAACTCAGCTCAAACTTCGACTCGTTTTCAAAATAAAATAAATAAATAATAAATACATAAATAAAAATAAAAATTAAGGAGTCAATCAATAAACCAGTAAAACACAAGCTGTGCGGAACGCCCTACAGGAAACTGATGATAAATACATGTAAAATTAATTAATTGCAATTAAAACATTGGTTAACTCCAAAAATGGATAATTTTTTTAATTTATCCAGACTGTCACTTCAAAAAAAACTACCACACCATGTTAAAATTATTTCTAATAGGAGCATTGCCTGTTCCAACGAGGAATCAAAAGTAACCTAAAAGGGCTAAGGTTACACGAACATAGGAAAATAATTGAGCCTCCATACTATCAGAAAAGGTCCAAGCTACAAGAACATGATCTAAACTGTATTTTCAGGGATGATATAGGAATTGATAATTTCTGTTAAATAAGGTTGCTAGGTATTTTTTTATAAATGAAACATTCTTATGCCATCATTTAAATGAAATTTTAAGCAATAATTACTAGAATACCTAGTTGCAATTGCAAATTATAAGAACTGCAGCAAACCCTAGGAAATAGTATACCATATATGACAAAGCACAATAAAGATGAAAATTGTATAACGTGTTGTATTTTAATGTATTTAATGTATCTAAGCACAATAAAATTTTCAGCTTGAAAACCTCAACACAGTACATACCTATCGCTCTTCAAAATGGGAGCACGGTTTCATAGAAAATTACTAATGCTTGGCTTTCCAAATAAAATACGGACGCCAAGCAAGGATCTCTGATCGGACAAAACCAGTAGCATGAAAAAATTCCTCTGATTCATGCAATAAAGGCTTCTAAAAATTTTTGTCAAATCAGAGGTCATCTTTTCTACGCTAAAAGCAATATCTGCTCCTAAAAGGAAAAATTAACAAAGCAGCCGCAGACGGCGCATTTAAGACAAAAGAAAAACGATGCCATATGCAATGATACAAATATTTGCATCACTTTATGAATTATCACGTGGTGTTTAACTTTTTGCCCTGGAGCTACTTAAGCTTGAGCCTATATTTGGTTGAATTTGTTCTTCAAAGACAGCAATGGGGCACATTATTCTCAGACGACGGCGACTGACGACAACACAAGCGACGCGTGTTGTTGTTGTTGCGGTGTTTGAAGCAAAGAAGTAGTCTTAGGTATTTCAGATAAGAAGTTTTTGAAAGATTTGAAATGTATTTTGCAGTCCGTTTGACCACTTTAAATGTTAAAGACAAGGCCAGTAATAGAAGCCTGTTTAATTTTTCGAGTACATGTATTATTTGCGCCTAGGGGTTTCTTCAGAGCGGATGGGCTTTTAAAATAAGCAATTGGACCGTAGAATTGAATTGATATATTGAAACAAATTGAAACTTTAATTTAAGCAATTCAAATGCTGGAGGGAAAAGGTATTCAAAGAAGTTTAAAGGAAGTTTTCAAAAGGCACTTTTAAAGGAAATTCAAACACTTTTACTTAACATCGTGCTTACATGTTGAGCCAACTTTTCATCAACTCATTTGACTTTCTGTCTTCACAACTCAATTCAAATCAACTCATTGACGTGGTGTGAGCCGACTCAACTCACCTGTATAATTTGTTCGACTCAACTCAACTCAACACAGAGTTGAATGAGACGGAATTTGAGTAAAACTATAACTCCGACTCGCGAGTCATACAACTCTGTCAGCCACAAGGTTTGGTTACTGTCTTGTTGCGATCTCCGTGAATAATCGTTAATATAAACATGATTATTATCTACAAGATAATGGAAAACTGCATAAAATTGTCCAAGGAGAGCTCCTTTAACATGGTAGCTTTCCTATTTGATAAGCCGCGAGTGACCAATACCAGAAGCCATCAGTTCAAGCCGTCCTCGTGCAAATACCCGTGTTCGATGAAACCAAGTTGTGCCAATTCGGCCTACCATTGGATTGTTTTCAAGTGCTGTGGTATTGGACTGCTGCAAATTTAAAAATGTATTTTTCGTCTATGATCGAGTAAAGAGCGCGCACCCGTACGGTGGCTCAAGGCGTTTAAATTTCCTGGGATTGGGAAGTCCTGCGAGTCAGGGTGTGTTGATGAACTCACAATTTGTTGATCTGATAACTTCCTTGAAGTTGATGAACACATGTCTGTTGGGTTCGTGTGCGAGTTTGTATGTCGGTTTGTTAAGATCGAGTTCAATGCTTCTTTCTTTTCTCTGAGGTTTCATGAAACGATCAGCCAAGTTCTATGGTTGAATTCCAGGGGCGGACGCAGACCTGAGTTTTTGGGGGCCATGTCTGCCTCTCCTCCTGGGGAAGGGGGGGGGTGGGAGCGAAGATTTTTTCTCTGCAGACCTAGTGTTCACACCTTTTTTCAAAAAAATTCTCCGGTGTTTGGGGGCAAAGGATAGTTTGGCCCCCTCCAGCACTTTGGGGGCCATGGCCGGAATGCCCCCCCCTGTGTCCCCCAATGTTGGATTCACGTCGGCGGATCGGAATATGCTAAAGGATTGATCCAAAAATAAGAACAAGTGACACCCTTTCTAAGGAAGAAGAACCAACATTAGGGGTCACGGCTTTTCTCATGATACCTGACAGGGGGTCCTGTTGGCAAAATAGAGGTGTGAAATGACCCATGGAATCTTTTCAGAGTTGTCAACTGACTCCTTTTCAAGTATCAAGATTCCTTTGGCGGAGTCTATTGACTCTTTATCTAGTGTCAAAGGACACTTTAGGCGGAGTCGGATGTCTCTGTAAGGAGGTGGCAGATGATTCAAGAGTCGAGACTCCAAAAATAGCAGTCTGACGACCTTGATCCCAAATTTGGTAGGAAAAAAGCTCCCCAAAGAAGAGTTTTCCAGATAACCAGAAAGAGTGGCCTGTTACGGGATGAGCAGATACCCCAATCAGGTGTCGTTTTTTTCACTCAGTGTACACGACCAAGATCAGTTGCAGCTAGCACGGGTGCACTCAGAAAAGGCACACAAGTGTTTCTGGTTCCGGGCGATTTTTGAATGGAACAGTGCGCCTGAAGCAGTCAAAGCGGCTGATCCGGTGTCATGTCTGTCGAAGACAGCTTCGAAATACCATAAAAAAGTGGGGACCTCCGGGTCAAATTGTACAATTTTGTGGTCCTTCGGTGTTTGAGAGCTTTTTGTCCTTCTGATGTTCTGCATTTGTATATATTATTTGTTTTAATGTTGCAGATAACCGAATTTTACAGTATTTCATATCTGTACTGTCACTAATTGTGAATCTACCTCATGAAGACTAAACATACTATAATAAAAAATACGTGCGTAGTTTCTACCAGGCGTTTGCTTTTCGCCAACGACCTCAAAAATTTTCATAAAGTGAAATCACAAAATGATGCTGATACTTTACAGAAAGAGCTGGACGCAGGCTGAGCCTCTGCCTAAAAGATAGATCTAAATACCTCAAAATAAAGATTTGGGAATCATTTTTGGCCAAAAGCTCACCTTTTCCATCACATCAGCTCGATCGTATTCAAATCCACCAGATCAATTGGTTTATTAATCAGAACCTTCCAGACGGCCTCCCCTGGATACAGCCTGAATAAGAATGCCGCAGTGGCGGCTTTTAACGCGCGCATTGACGGGGGGCGGGTACCCGCCTCCCCCCTCGGGTTTTTTGGAGATAGTAGAAAAACGGCGGCGCGTGGCGCCGCCGTACTTGGTATACCTTTCCCTCATCATTTTTACAACTTCTGTGAAAATTTTAAGGTTAGGTCATCTCAGGTCAGGTCACCAGTACAGGTCAAGTAACCCAACCTCAAGAAAAGTTTAAGATAGCATAAGTAGGAGCAGGGTGAACTTATTCGATTCAAACTCATATCACATAATGGCACCACCGAGTTCTCTAAAATATGTTCCAGTATTTTTGATATTGATGACCTAAGGTCAGGTACGACGCATGACCTCTCCATTGGAAATACATGGGAAAAGTGGTTGTTACTGCATAACTCAATAACAGATGGTGTTAGAGCATTTATTTTAGCTGCATTAGACTCGCCTGGACTTTGCAGTTCTAATGATATGCATTTTATATAATTTGACCCTGACCTGACCTCAGGTCAGGTCAAATCCTTGATTTGACCTAGCAAGGTCAAATTATATATCATTTGATTTGGCTTGCTAAGAGGATTCATATAGGTCAAGTCGTTTTGCTCTATCTTTACTTGTTCAGATGTAATGACCGAAAAACTGAATTTACATGCTATCCCTATGACGGGCATGTTTTGACCTCTCGTGGCCTTAAATGTGACCTGAAAAAAATGGTTCAAATGTTTTCGATGGAGAAATGGATGGGCAGCCAAACGCCGTTTACCGTTTTTCGCTACCTACCGTGGTTCTCGAGATCTTAGGGGGGCGGGTACCCGCCCCCGTCAATGCGAAGGTGGCTCAGACCCCCGTCAATGCGCGTGTTAATGTTAATGTACAGTCGATTTTAGAGTATTGTTCAGTGATTTGGGCTGGCGCCGCAAAATGTCACCTGAGTGGTGCAAAAAGAAATCAGCACAAGTTTTGATGTGGCTTGCGAACCATGTTGAACCAGCCTGCCCATCATTACATTACGAGGAATTGATGAAGTTTTATAATATTTGTACTTTGCTGGCGGTGCATGTGCAGCATGACATCCTATTCACATGCAAGGTTTTTTAGAGATATTATTGCATAATCTCATTTTTAGAATGTTTCTCGCTTCATGTACCATCTATAAGTACCAGGAATGCTAGCGCAAAGTTGCGCTAAGTTCTTTCTAAGCTGTGCCTTTTGGTCGAGTGAAAACTGTACAGTCAAGTGTGTTTGTGCGGGCTTCTCACGTTCTAAACAATTTTTTAGCTTACTCGCCAGTTAGCGATATCTTGACGGATCCTATTGGATGACTTAAGAAGTGTACCACCTCTTTCAGACACCTCAAGCAGCTATTTTAGGTCAAAGACACAGTTTGATTATCCGTGCTTGTTGTGTTTTAAGATGTTTTAGCGCCTCCTAGGAGCAGGCTGTTGGTGGTTATGCATTTTAATTTTCATTGACTTCACCTATAATTTGGCAGTGTCTGTTGGTGATAAATACATAAACAGATATACAGTTAATCAAAATAAATAATATATGCAGTCAGAATCAGACTAGACCGTTTTTCTATATTGCGCCAGTAGGTTCAGATAAACCCACGGACATGAGGGTTGAAATGAGGAGCTTATTTACACAATCAATAGACAATACACGGGACTGTAACACGTTTTTAGAAATGATCAAGACCGAACAACAATTTCGCCCAATTTTTTATTCTCGATGCACTTCATATGGAACTCCATTCGGCGGCTGCCCTGCTGACCAATGATCCCAGTTATATGATTGTCATTCGACTCTAATTGCTGGGTCTAAATGTAAACAAAGAGGTACTAGCCTGCGCCGTTTCATCTTCATCATCTTTGGGGTTTTCGGGCGCGCCGACAGCCAAGGTCACATGGCGCCCATAACATCGCGAACAAACACTCCGGGAGGCTCAAGCAGGGAAAACACACACAACAACGTAGTCCTCCTAAAACATGTTAAACATGTGATCCATCCACCAATGTCTGGCTAATCAGTAGATAAAAGGGAGAAAAAACTCCTCTTGGTCACTTGAATAGACAGCTACATCCATGAGGTTACTTCATAAAACTGTACAGACACCCAGCTACGTAGGAGAGTATATCACCTTAAAATTTACTGCTCTCAGATACATTTCTATATCTGAACAATTAACAGAGGGGGATTCCCCCAGAAGCGACTCTAGCGACGGTGAGCCGGGCAAATAGCGCCTCCTCTCCAGCTCAAAGTCACGGCACTCCACCAGTACGTGCTTCACCGTCAGCCTATCGCCGCATCGCGGACATTCCGGCGGGCGGTCGCCAGTCAAGAGATAAGAGTGCGTGGAGTACGTGTGCCCTATTCTTAGTCTAGAGATAACAACCTCGTCCCTTCTGTTGCCTGCATTGGCAGATGACCACGGTCCTATCCGGGGCTTCAGCTCCCTCAGCTTGCCACCCTTGGGGTCCGCGTCCCATCGTTGCTGCCAGATTCCGGAGAGGTAGCTCCTAACACACGGGAACATATCAAAGTACGGAACACGGATTCCACGGGAAGGCTCGCTGCTCGCTGCTTCTTTAGCTGCCCCATCGGCCAGTTCGTTTCCCTTGATGCCACTGTGACTAGGTACCCACGCAAGAGTCACGGACTTCCCTCGACTCACAGCCTGGTGTATCTTGTGTCTGATGAGAGGTAAAAGATATGAGTTTGATGCGTTGTACGTAAGTGATTGGAGTGATTGTAATGACGAGAGAGAATCACTGAAAATTACAAATCGGTTGGTTCTCGACCGCAGAACCTGATCCAAGCACCGAAAGATGGCGTATAATTCCGCTGTGAACACTGAGGCAGCCCGTGGGAGTGAATATCGTCGCTGAATATTGCTACCTACAAACGCGCATCCCGCACCAATAACACACTTCGATCCATCCGTATAGAAGGCTGCATGATTTGGAAACCTGGACGAGCAGTATTCCAGAAAGGTTTGACGCACGGCTTCCGGCATCAGGCCCTTAGTCAGCTCTAGTAGCCGTGTATCAACCTCGACCTTGGACGTCCGCCACGGCTCGGCAGCTGGCAGCTGCGCGGTTTCGACACTTTCAGGATTGATGTCAGCCTCGCTCAGCCATGCACGGATTCTAATTCCAGGGTGTCGAGCAGATGTGCGAGAACCATTGTCGATTCGCCTCAGTCTACTGTTGTCAAAAAAGTGTCATATGTAGGATGGTCGGAGTCCTGTTTAAGCTTCAACGCATATCGCATGGCAACATATCTTCGTCGCAAAGCAAGTGGCATCTCGTGTATATCCACGTGCAGGCTTGAAACAGGTGAGGTACGAAAAGCACCGGTTATAATTCGAAGGGCCTGGTTTTGGACAGTGTCCAACATTCTTTTGGATGTTTCTGTCGCAGAGTCATATACCACACTTCCATATTCTAGTTTTGATCTTATTAAGGATCTGTACAATGTTAAGAATGTTTTTCTATCCGAGCCGTATGTCATGCGGGTTAAGACCTTAAGAATATTAAGGCAACTAAAACAGCTCTCTCTAAGCTTTCTGAAGTGAGCGGCGTATGTTAGTCTGCGGTCAAGTATTAATCCTAGGAAGCGTGTCTGGTCCACTACTTCTATCTCATGGCCCGCGATGTTCAGAATAGGATGTTCACATACCCTCTGTCGGGTGCAAAAATGCATGCATTTGGTTTTAGAGGTTGAAAAGCGTAGACCATTTATTTCACTCCACCGCTGCAGTCTGTCGAGGCAAAGCTGCAGTTGCCTTTGGGCTGTGGTGGTCGAAGACGTTGTTACCCATATGGTAAAGTCATCTACGAACATGGCACGGGAGACATTGGGCGGTAAGGTATCGCCTATGTCATTAATCGTGACGGTGAACAGGGCCACAGATAAAACGCTACCCTGTGCCGTGCCGTTCTCCTGTGTGTGCTCCTCGGACAAAGAATTTCCAATTCGAAATCTGAAACGCCTGTCCCTCAGGAAATTGAACAGAAACCAACCAAGGCGACCTCGCACTCCCATGTCAAAAAGCTTCTTTAGGATGCCATGCCTCCAAGTCAAGTCATAAGCGCGCTCTACGTCAAAAAACACTGCGATTGTGTGCTGTTTGTTTATAAAACCTTCCCTAACGGCTGCGTCGAGTGCGATAAGGTGGTCGAGTGTGCTTCTGCCTCGGCGAAAACCACATTGTGCGTTAGATAAAAGACCATTGCTTTCAAGAAACCACATCAGGCGTGTATTAATCATCCTCTCAAACAGTTTGCAGACACTAGAGGTCAGCGAGATAGGCTGGAAGTCCTCAGGCGAGTCTCCCGGTTTCCCCGGCTTCTGGATAGGGACAACAATCGATTTCCGCCACTGCTCCGGAAAGTCGTTGTTTTCCCACATGCCATTGAAAATGTCGAGGAGTGATGAGATAGATTGTGCAGGAAGATGTAAGAGCATTTGATTGGTAATTTGATCACTGCCAGGCACCACACTCTTGAGGTTTTTTAGTGCCTCTTCCATCTCTTCAGAGATGAGCGCTGGCCTACAACCAATCAAAAATCCTGTTCTATCCGACCGGAAGCCCATATCCGAGCCAGTACCGTGACATTGCATGATGCTCTCATTTCACACGCAGTCAGTTGTCAGCGCTAAGAGCTCGTTCGTGGATTAGACGGGACACGGTGCAGTCAAAGTGCGAAAGACTGGTTGCTGGTGTGGTGGTATGAAGTTATTTATGATTGTGGTGCATAAATAAGGGTCGCCACCGACAAAAAAGTGAGTGGGTCAGCCAAACTTCAAGCTGATGCTGACAGAAAACTTTCCACGTTAGTACCAAACACTTTTCGAATTTGGGCTCCTTGTTAAACCTTTTGGTGTGTCTGCGAAGCTTTTCATAATGTGTATGGACTGCAACCAGTTGTTTTGCGGGCTCGTTTTGTCTTTCCGCGCGTTTCTTTTTGTTCCCTTCTGTTTGCAGTTTTTTTGTTTTTTGTTCTGTTCGTTGGTCTGATTCAATTAGTGTCTTATTCATGATCTCGCCGAACACTTATTGTTTTCTGCTTACTTGCTGGGATGTGTCTTCTCCTTGTTTCGTTATGTTTGGTTTGTTTTATTTTGTATTTGTATTGTCTTTGGTTTGATTACATTATGCTAATAAGTTCGCTATCACTGATCGCATGCTTGGATTATATGTTCTTTGAGTTGTGATAGTTTCCTTTACCACGGAAGTGCTTGTCTATATTTTCTTATGTTTGTTCCTGCTTAATTTCACTTAGTAATGGTTTTGTTAGACTAAACAACTCAACATATGTGGGTCCACTACTTATCTACTGTACTTATCTATTAATAATTTGATTTGTATTTGTTCCTGTCTGCTTTGTTTGCTCTTAACTTTCACTTGCTTGCAAGTATGTTTTGGCATTATATTTTCTGCTCAGTTCATTTGTTCTGTTTTGTTTGTTTTTGTATCGGCTCTTCTCGTTTTTGTTATGTTCTGTCAGTCTTTGGCTGGGGGATCCAGTTGCGCGTAGCTTCCGCCCGCGCTCTCCTTACGCCCGCGCTGATTTGAGCGGAAGTCAGCGCGTAAGCGATTTGGAGGGATGTTCAGGAGAGAGCAATCGCGCGGAGCTCCGCGCCCGCGGGAATTAGCGCGGTGCATGGAGGGCAATCCGAGGCGGCGGTGAATACCTCCGGCGACCTTAGTAAATGGACGTTAAGGCTCAAATTCCCATACAATACGGTGCTTTTCTGGCCGTAGTAAACTCGCGTCATAGGTTACAACCTGCTTACTGCTGAACGGTGTCGGATTTCCTGGCCGACTGTGGGGGGAGGGGATGAGCGGAAGACACGGCCCCGCGCTGGGAGGTGAAGTGATGATAAAAGTGCTCGGATCGGATAAAGGGAAAAACTTTAGCCAGAAACGACAATTATACTTATATAGCGACCATTATAAAGTGGGATTTTCACATAAAGGAGACATACATGTGAAAACGATGTAATTTGCCTTAATCCAAATGTGTTTTTATGTTAAACCTACCTCAAGTCAATTTATATGGGCAGGACACTGGCCTCACGAAATTGGATTAGTCAGAGCAATGTGGGAGAGATGAGCCGGGCAGGCCCCAGGAAGCCTGGCTCGGCGAGTGCAGCTCAATTCAGTTTGAAATTTATTCACGAATCGAACCGCTATTCGGTGCATTTTCTCAAACCTATTCAAGTCATGTTAACTAGCGGATCTAGGGGAGGGGGTTGGGCACCACAGGCAATTGCCCCCTGATATCATCTATCGGCTCCGACGGGGGTTCACCGCCTGTCTTTAGCCTGTCGCGCGTATGTTAAGACTGATCTTTTTACAGTGGCCTTCAAGTCACGCAAAAGATGTTGCAAGTGGTTCGGTGACTTTCTATGGACACGGGGACATTTCTATGGATATCCTCACGCTCACAGTTCTCAGGGTGAACTGGGTTATCGCTGGCGTTCCATGTAATCCTCGACGAGACCGCTCGGGGACGGTGAGTGGTACGAAACATGAGATACGTCCTGGTCCGAAAAAAGGTGTATTGGAGGGCAGTTAGCATTACGGCTGGTGGTCTACTGGCACATCTGCAGTGATCTATGTTTCTCCTCGCCTGTGTCTCTTCTGAGGATTTCCCAGTGAGATGCTGGGAGTTGGTGGGCCTCGATTATTATTATAAAGACATGTTTTGTCCACCGCAAGTCATATAACTTGGATTTATTGACATTTCCAATACCTTTTCGTTGCTTTAAAAGGATCATACAGGCTTCCGCGCTGTCTTCCGCGCTGTTGAGAAGACGCGGAAAGTTAGCGCGTAAGACGGCGAGTTACGACATTGCTTCCGCCACAACTTAGCTGCGCGCTGATGGATCCCTCCAAAAGCCGCTCTGCGTTAACTTACGCCCCCGCGCAGCTGCGCGCTGTCTACCGCGCGTGCGGATCCCCCAGCCTTTGTTTGTTATTGCGTTTTCGCTTTTTCCTTTGCCTTTTTGTTGTTCTATGAGTGTTGCTTCTTTGTTGGAAGTTTGTTTTCTTTTTCTACCTATGTTGATCATCTGCAATAAGCTAACTACGTGCTCGCCTGCTTCCTTTTGTTCGATGCTGTATACCTATGTCTTTCTTTTGTTGCTCCTTATTGCTTTGCTCTGTTCATGTCTTCTTTTGCTGTTCTGTTCCCCTACTTCTGTTCCCTATCAGTATGTAAAAAGAAATAAAAAAGATGATGATGATGATGTTGCCTTCCGCAGCGGCTGGCTATGCAAATTTCCGGTTTACTCCCATTTTGACTGAGATCAGGAAATTTTTAGTCAAAAATTAGGAGGGAGGGGGGTGATTAATGATGCTAAAAAATCTTCTGGTTACGAGGGGGTAAATGGCCGACAGGGGGGGGCAAATACCCCCAGTTAACGTGTTAAATGGGCTGTATTAGGCAGCAAAACCAGTCGGTTACGTCCTTGCTAAAAAACTATCTACATAGAAACGTCAGATGCTAACAATGGCTGTATGACGTCACATTGCTGGGGCATTCCAGGACAAAACGACCAAAAATATTTCAATTTGACACCACCATGTCTAGAAAAAATCTGAAACTTTGTTTCCGGGGTAGTTTTGGGCCAGAAACACGCCTGTGAGAATCTTAGTCCCCTCTGACCAACGGTGACCGAGTTATAGCCCGAGGCATTTTCGGGAGGTCATCTTGTAGACTCATCTTTGATGCTTCATAACTAAAAAACGCATAGTCTGATAAACAAGTTTTGTATATCTTTGAACTCGTCTTGAACCATACTTTATTTTGAAAAAGAAAATTTCAAAATTTGAAAATTTTTGACTTTTAATTTGTTTGACCTTTTATTTTTGACCTAGCTTGACCTTTTTGCAGTTGAAATTGCCATTTTAGACACCTCAAAAATTTTGATTCATAAAATATCTTTCGATAGAAAAAAATAAAAAATGCGTTCTTGCTATAAGTTCCAAATATTTAGCACCTAAGGTAGGTATGTAGACGGTTTTTTACCACTGCGGTAGTACAGCCTTATGTTTAACGCGGCAAACACAGTGATTGTTTTTGTAATCGGTTGCTGGCAATCATATTGCTTTGTCTTTACGAAATTTTCGTCGTGCAAGTGTCAGAATTTATGACAATTAACACGCGCCAACCCGAGGGGGTGGGCAACTGGCCTCCTCAGGTCTCTACAGGTAGTAAAAAAACACCTTAGCGCAGCGCCACCGTACTCCATCTATCTCTAACACAACATTTTTCAATTTCTGGAAAATAATTTAGGTCAACTGGGAGGTGGTAGGTACCGTAAATACTGAAGGCCAGCTGGCAACTGACTGGTGGGGGGGGGGTGACCTGAGGTAGACGGTCACCGTTATGCCTTGTGGGACTTCAAACTTTGGTTCATTGATTAACACTTCATCGTGGGAGTTGTTCGTTTGGGTAGTGGGGTCGGGGTCTCCGTAAGAAGTCCCTTGATGACTCTAGTGAGACACCTACTCCTAAAACTGAACTGGAAACAACTTGGACAATATTTATGAAAATAAAAATCGCAGCCATTAAAAGTGATAGAAAGGGATCCATTGTTTCGAGGGAGACGAGAGCAAATTAAATTATTAATAAAGGACCTTTCAGCCTTAAACGAAAATTTTCAAAGATGTCACGAGTTTATCCATAATTGAAACAATTATAACCTATCCTATGAGCACCACTAACTTACACAATTACATCGTCCCCCGAGATGGAAAAATAGTATCGATACAAGGTGACCCAGTGCAGCACAGCATACGTTTGAGAGGATTCATGCAATGTAAATAAACGTGTCTGAAAGGCTTTCATTCCCAAAAAGTAATTTGAATCTGCTCATATATGCGAAAAATGTCCTGAAATTCTAACGCATTCGACTTGGTCACTTGAACAGGTTGCCTCATGATATTTTTAAAAGGTGATCATTTCATAGCTGACACGGATCCCAGAATCCCAGATGAATAATTACACAGTGCACTGGGAGTGATGCCGCCAAACAGCCAGTTTTAATCACTGCCGAATATGTTACATACAATCGTTTGGCCGTGTCACCTTTGAGGTTGCTCGAGGTCACAGTATTTCTTACAGGAACTAAGTGGAAACCTAAATTTTGTGGCATAATAGGTGACAGAGGAGAGCCGTAGAAAGAAATGTTCAGCACCATTGGAACACTCTTGTTGAGCCCAAACGGATTATGTATTATATAATATTGCCTAGTCAAATGCCAAAATTAACCTGCTTTGACCTAGAGCCAGGCTTAGGTCTGTATGGTAAAAAGAATATTAATTAAACTGCAGTGGCAAGCCAGAGACAACGTAAAAATAAAACCTCCATTGCAATTCTCGACAATTCTCAATTCTCTCAAGTTATCAAAATTTACCAATTGCCCCATGCATTTCTAATGGAAAGATCATGACCCTGACCCTGCTTCCGGTTATCGACATAGAAATCCTGCTACGGAAAATTATCTTGCTCGGCGACCTTACTAAATTTGAATCTAACCACGATAGGCTAAATTAGATATTATTGATGTACTTCCCAAAGTTTTTTCGAGGTTAGGTCTCTTGGGACCTGGGTTGGCGGTTTGACCTGGTATGACCCAGACCTAAAATTTTTGCCGGAAGCTGCAAAAGTTCGAGTTAGAGGTACATGAAGTACGGTGGCGATGCGCGAAGGTGTTTTTTTTACCACCTGTGGAAACCTGAAGAGGCCGGTTGCCACCCCCTTGTGTGGGCGCGTGTTAATTCTCATATATTTTGACACTTGCACGAAGAAAATTTCGTAAAAACAATGCCATATGATTGTAAGCAACCGATTACAAAAGCAATCGCTTTGTTTGCGGTGTTAAACATAAGGCTGTACTACCGCAGTGGTAAAAAACCTTCTGCATACCTACCTTAGTTGCTAAATATTTGGAACTTATAGCAAGAACGCATTTTTTATTTTTTCTATCGAAAGATATTTTATGAATCAAAATTTTTGAGGTGTCTAAAATGGCAATTTCAACTGCAAAAAGGTCAAGCTAGGTCAAAAATAAAAGGTCAAACAAATTAAAAGTCAAAAATTTTCAAATTTCGAAATTTTTTTTCAAAATAAAGTATAGTTCAAGACAAGTTCAATGATATACAGAACTTGTTAATCAGGCTATGCATTTTTGAGTTATGAAGCATCAAAGATGAGTCTACAGGGTGACCTCCCGAAAATGCCTCGGGCTATAACTCGGTCACCGTTGATCGGAGGGGGCTAAGATTCTCACAGGCGTGTTTCTGGCCCAAAACTACGCCGGAGACAAAGTTTCAGATTTTTTCTAGATATGGTGGTGTCAAGCCTTGGTCGATCTGTCCTGGAATGCCCCTGCTAGGTCAGCGAATTAACCACATCAGATTCGATGTTTAAAAAGAACAATATGATATTCAAAACCTCTACCACTGGGTACTGTCCTATGAGAGATTCCAATAAGGATAATCTCCCAGGTGTTGTATATTTTCGACCACATATTCCCGGTAATCCATGAGAATGTGCCTCACACTCAAGATACCCCTTACACTGTGGGCACCACAGTGTAAGGGGTATCAAGGTCACCACACGATGGGAGGTCTTAACTCAAGGTCACCACACTGTGGGCACTCGTTGGCTCGCCTCCACCCAAACGGAAATATTGGGTGGCGCGGGTGTGGCCAATCTGCAGCCGAGAAAGACCACTTCCTCTCTCCTTGACACAGCACTAACCGTTTCCACTTCCCTGCCTTACGTTCAAGACCTCCAAGCTTTGAGCCTCAGGGGTTCACCTCCCAATTCCGTTGCCAGCCATGCATAACATACTTCTTAGCTATAGCGTACAGGTAAAACAAATGGAACACGAAGGCCAGGGAGAGCAGCATGTTCACGGACACTCTGCAGCTCTGCCCTTGCATTGCCACTGATGCCACAGCGACTCGGGATCCACACAATATCGACAGTTTTTCGCTCAGGCTGTGCAATTTCTGCCTTATTATGGTCAAGAGATAATAGGATGATGCTGCATAAAAAAGAATGACTTCACCACTGAGACACCGGTTCAGTGTCTTCTTAAAGACACCGAACCACGCTATTATGACGCTATTAACACGCACATTGACGGGGGTCTGAGCCACTTTCGTTTTGACGGGGAGTGGCGAGTACCCGACCCCACCCTAAGATCTCGAGAACCACGATAGATAGCGGAAAACGGTAAACAGCATTGGGTAGTCCATCCACTTCTCCATCCAAAACATTTGAACCATTTTTTTCTGGTCACATTTAACACGCGCATTGACGGGGGGCGGGTACCCGCCTCCCTCGGGTTTTTCGGAGATAGTAGAAAAACGGCGGCGCGTAGCGCCGCTGCACTTGGTATACCTTTTCCCTCATCATTTTTACAACTTCTGTGAAAATTTTAAGGTTAGGTCATCTCAGGTCAGGTCACCAGTACAGGTCAAGTGACCCGACCTCAAAAAAAGTTTAAGATAGCATAAGTCGGAGCAGGGTGAACTTATCCGATTCAAACTCATATCACATAATGGCCCACCGAGTTCTCTAAAATATGTTCCGGTATTTTTGATATCGATGACCTAAGGTCAGGTACGAGGCATGACCTCTCCATTGGAAATACATGGGAAAAATGGTTTTTACGGAATAACTCAGTAACGGATGGTGATAAAGCATTTATTTTAGCTGCATTAGACTCGCCTGGGCTCTGCGGTTCTAATGATATGCATTTTATAAAATTTGACCCTGACCTGACCTCAGGTCAGGTCAAATCCTTGATTTGACCTAGCAAGGTCAAAATATATATCATTCGATTTGGCTTGCTAAGAGGATTCATATGGTTCAAGTCGTTTTGCTCTATCTTTACTTGTTCAGATGTAATGGCCGAAAA
The DNA here is from genome assembly GCA_034440635.1 of Lepas anatifera. NCBI lineage: Eukaryota > Metazoa > Arthropoda > Thecostraca > Lepadidae > Lepas > Lepas anatifera. Next base: position 343,181 of record JAOTON010001236.1, read on the forward strand.
ACTGAATTTACATGCTATCCCTATGACGGGCATGTTTGGATCTCTCGTGACCTTAAATCAGGAATGCGGAGCCGGAGCCGGAGCCGGAGCCGGTCGGAGCCGACCATTCTGCCCGGAGCCGGAGCCGGAGCCGGAGCCGCCGAAACACTTTTGATCGGAGCCGGAGCCGGAGCCGGAGCCGTCAGAAAGGGTCCGGCTCCTGCTCCCAAAGAGCTCTAAAATTACCAAAAATCAAACGTGAAATGGTCACATTTTACCTCGTGAGATGTCGCATGGAAACACCTTTATTCACCTGAAATATTTCAGTTTCTCAATATGTTATGTATATCGAGATTAATAAAATATTGCAACTAGGGTGTTCCGTAGACGGTCTCACCCTTGGGCAGGCAGATATTGGCAACAAATGAAAGCATTGGCGGACACTGGCAGGTCAAGAGGGGGGGAGAAAAAGACATTTGCCCCCCAAACTGCCCAATTTTTGGCGATTTTCTTAAAAAACCATAAGTTTTTCATGATTTACCCCATACCGTCGGCCTGCATCCGCCTCTGTTGACAGACGCAGGGGGTGCCATTCCGGTCATGCCCCCAAAGCCCTGGAAGGGGGGGCAGACTATCTTTGGCCCCGCAAAGGCAGAAGAAATTGTTTGAAAAAGGTGTTTACACTAGGTCTGTCGAGCAATAAAATCTTTGCTCCCACCTCCCCCCCCAGGAGAGCTATCATGTACTCGGAGAAGTAGTTTATACTAGGTCTGTCGAGAACCCAGGGCAAAAGGCGCAGAAAACAGCATCCCCATCACTCGATGCGGCACTAGCCGACTTCAAAAACCTGGGTCGCCTAAAGAGGGCGACCGTATGCGACATCTTAGATAGATATCCAGCCATCATCCAGCCGGCTAGCCTGGTAATGGCCGCGCTACCAGTTACTCAGGTGTCCGTGGAGAGGTTGTTCTCCGCGATGAAGCTACTGCTTACTGATCTCAGGTCCAGACTAAGAGCAGACATATTGGAGGCAATGTTGCTGCTCCGCTCCAACCGCGATTGGGTGGTGTAGTGAGCGAACCAGCTGCTGGGCCCTGGGCAGTAGGGTGGTTGGTTTCGATTTTTCTCGAAAAGGAATTATGCCATCAGCCTATCTGATGTGTTTTTTATGTTGAACACTGTTAGCTTAGGGTCGTTCAAAAAAAAAAATTCAGACTCGAATCCACTTTTTCCCATTATATATTCAATTCTGATTTCAATGAGCCACATTTCAAGCGTCTACGACAGCGGGAAAGATCGCCTCAAAATGGTTAAACATTTCATGTTTCGGGTGCGATTTGCCGCCCGGCGTTGCAGTCTCCCCTTGTTAAATTGGGATATAAGAGGTGCATAGCCTACCAGTAAAGACAGCGTGGCATGTGCGTGCGTATAAGAGAGGTAGATGGGATTTAACATGCAGGCATTTACTTGTCAGATGTATTTGTAGCGCAATACAAGTACATGTTATTCCACAAAAGACCTGAAATTAAATGATTCAGCACCCTTGTACTCTAAATCCCGACAGAACATGAATGCCTTCCGGAGGCGAACCTTTCTCTAGTAACTATCGCTGGAGAACGTCGTGAGGCAGGTGCTTTTCCCTATTCTCCTGCGAACTATTTAAGAGCTCTGGTACTGATGAAAGAAGATCCTGTTTCATATTTTTACCCTTAAGGTGGCTCACGAAATCTTCCACCAGCTTCACACCACGTTCTGTGGGACCGTTCACGACAGTAAGTTCTGGAATACCTTGAAACAGGGGAAGCTATACCAGCTTCTCAACGGAGCCATTTCTGGTCAGAATATTTCAGATTCAGGCAATCGAATACCAGCCAGCTGTCAGGAGTAGCAAGCTGGCTGAGACTTAGTACCGACCATTTACAGAGCTCTTCATAGCCTCTATCGGAAACTTAAGCCTGCCCTAGTCAAATGTGAATCGTTTGCTGTTTTGGCCAATTGTTGTGCGACTGGCTCCTTACCTCCAAGATGGTGGTTCTCATCAGCGCGACAGAATATAACTTTCTGTGCACAGATACCACAGCTGATGACAAATTGACTTCAGCACATTCAGGGCGATTTCTATATTAACTTAATGCAAGCACTGCATTGCATTTTATGGATAGCTTTGAGGCTCATAGAGGGCTCTTAAGCTGACTATCCGCGACGGAGGAACCCAAATGCATGGTTTAGAACCACTTATAAGGAAAGCCGCTAACTATTTCGGAGTCTGAGTGGCTCAGTCGGTTAGCGCTTGCGCTCGGCTTGGCCAACGGCATTCATTATGTGCTGGGTGTCCTGGGTTTGAGCACACCCAGGGGCAGAATCTGGCGCCCTGATCTAGCCAGAGCTAATTCTTTCCCTCTCTCCTCTGATGCCATATGACCTGAGCAGTTGATGCGTTGTTAAACTCCAAAAATTATAATATTCTGTCTTTAAGTATCTTCTGGAATGATGAACGGAATCTGACACAGTAGTAGCACGCAATTCAGGCCATAAATGTCCTATATTCCATAATATGGCTCGCTGGTGAGCTCCGGGTCTTCTAAACAGACAGTTGTTCGAGACAACCTCTCCTGACAGCCACACGTAAACTAGCTTGCGCAATTCGAGATAATACCCCGGTATTGTGTAGAGGCGCTGAAGTTAATGTGCAAACGCAACTGTTATTTGTGACCAGAAACTTATAACCTGCTTCGCCAATAACAATCACAATGCTGAAGGTAAAAAGTCAGTGATACAGTACCTGGCCTAAACAGCAAAACCATGCACCTTTCAGTTAGGTAGGCTAAAGTTTCCGGCAGAGGCTATGAAGGGCTCGGCTCGATACCAAGCCTCTCCCAATTTCTCATTCCTGAAAGCTGGATGGTATTCGAGCGCCTGAATCTGAAAGATTCTGACATGAAATGGCTCCGTTGAGAAGCTGGTGACTGGTATAGCTTCCCGTTTCAAGGTATTCCAGAACTTACTGTCGTGAGTGGTCCCACAGAACGTGGTGTGAAGCTGGTGGAAGATTTCGTGAGCCACCTAAAGGGTAAAAATATGAAATAGGATCTTCTTTTATCAGTACCAGAGCTCTTAAATAGTTCGCAGGAGAATAGGGAGAAGCACCTGCCTCACGACATTCTCCAGCGATAGTTACTAGAGAAAGGTTCGCCTCCGGAAGGCATTCCTGTTCTGTCGGGATTTAGAGTACTAGGGTGCTTAATCATTTAATTTCAGGTCTTTTGTGGAATAACATGTAGTTGTATTGCGCTGCAAATACATCTGACAAGTAGATGCCTGCATGTTAAATCCCATCTACCGCTCTTATACGCACGCACATGCCACGCTGTCTTTACTGGTAGGTTATGCACCCCTTTCATCTCAATTTAACAAGTGGAGACTGCAACGTCGGGTGGCCAATTGCGCCAGAAACATGAAATCTTTAACCGTTTTGAGGCGATCTTTCCCGCTGTCGTAGACGCTTGGAATGTGGCTCATTGAAATCAAAATTAAATATATAATGGGAAAAAGTGGGTTCGAATCTGAAAAGTAAAAACATATTTTTTTTAACAACCCTGCTGTTAGCTCATCGAAGTTTTTCTTTGCGGGCTGTCCAAGCTTTACTTGATCGTTGTATCTTTAATTTTTTTATGTGGGTTTGCGGGCATGTCTGACCCACATTTCTGTTTGCCATAACAGTGCAGTGCAGTTTGCCATACGACTGCACTGCAGTGTAGGTTGGTCCAGTTTTGAGGTTCACTGGCCTTTGGCATCTGGTAAAGAGCGTTCGTTCATCCAGTCGCCATTTTTCATTGCTACAAATATATAGTCACTTTGTATCTGATGGACTTTCACGCCCTTGAGAACGTTTCGATCACATTTTGGATATAGGTACATTGCCGGAGCCGGAGCCGGAGCCGGAGCCGGTCGGAGCCGACTATTTTGCCCGGAGCCGGAGCCGGAGCCGTTAGGACACTTGAACCCGGAGCCAGAGCCGGAGCCGGAGCCGAAATCATAACCCCGGACCGGAGCCGGAGCCGGAGCCGTCCAAAATTGTCTCGGCTCCGCATCCCTGCCTTAAAAGTGACCTGACAAAAAATGGTTCAAATGTTTTCGATGGAGAAGTGGATGGGCAGCCCAACGCCGTTTACCGTTTTTCGCTACCTACCGTGGTTCTCGAGATCTTAAGGGGCGGGCCCGCCCCCGTCAATGCGAAGGTGGCTCAGACCCCCGTTAATGCGCGTGTTAAGGTCACTAGAAGTCAAAACATGCCGTCAAAGGGATAACATGTAAATGAAGGTTTTCGGTCATTACATCTGAGCAAGTAAAGATAAAGCAAAATAACTTAAACTGTATTAATCTTCGCAGCAAGCCAAATCGAATGATATGTAATATGACCTTGCCAGGCCAAATCAAGGAGTTAACCTTACCTGAGGTCAGTTCAAAGTAAAATTAGATAAAATGCATATCAATAGAACTCCAGAGACAAGACAAATCTAATGCAGCTAAAATAAACGCTCTATCACCATCCGTTACTAAGTTATTCAGTTAAAACAATTTCCCCATGTATTTCCAATGGAGAGGTCATGGCTCGTACGTAACCTTAAGTAACGAATATCCAAAATACCGGAACATATTTTAGAGAACTCGGTGGGCCCATTATGTGATATGAGTTTCAATCGGATAAGTTCACTCTGTTCCAACTTATGCTATCTTAAACTTTTTTGAGGTCAGGTCACTTGACCTGTACTGGTGACCTGACCTGAAATGACCTGACCTTAACACGCGCATTGACGGGGGGGCGGGTACCCGCCCCCCTCGGGTTTTTCGGAGATAGCAGAAAAACGGTGGCGCGTAGCGCCGCCGTACTGGGCATACCTTTTCCCTCATCATTTTTACAACTTCTGTGAAAATTTTAAGGTTAGGTCATCTCAGGTCAGGTCACCAGTACAGGTCAAGTGACCCAACCTCAAAAAAAGTTTAAGATAGCATAAGTCGGAGCAGGTTGAACTTATCCGATTGAAACTCACATCACATAATGGCCTTACCGAGTTCTCTGAAATATGTTCCGGTATTTTTGATATCGATGACCTAAGGTCAGTTACGAGGCATGACCTCTCCGTTGGAAATACATGGGAAAAATGGTTTTTACTGCATAACTCAATAACGGATGGTGTTAGAGCATTTATTTTTGCTGCATTAGACTTGCCTGGACTTTGCAGTTCTAATGATATGCATTTTATATAATTTGACCCTGACCTGACCTCAGGTCAGGTCAAATCCTTGATTTGACCTAGCAAGGTCAAAATATATATCATTCGATTTGGCTTGCTAAGAGGATTCATATAGGTCAAGTCGTTTTGCTCTATCTTTACTTGTTCAGATGTAATGACCGAAAAACTGAATTTACATGCTATCCCTATGACGGGCATGTTTTGACCTCTCGTGACCTTAAATGTGACCTGAAAAAAATGGTTCAAATGTTTTCGATGGAGAAATGGATGGGCAGCCAAACGCCGTTTACCGTTTTTCGCTACCTACCGTGGTTCTCGAGATCTTAGGGGGGCGGGTTCCCGCCCCCCCGTCAATGCGAAGGTGGCTCAGACCCCCGTCAATGCGCGTGTTAAAATTGTGACAGAAGTTGTAAAAATGATGTGAGAAAAGGTATGCCAAGTACGGTGGCGCTACGCGCCACCGTTTTTATACCATCTCCAAAAACCCGAGCTGGCGGGTACCCGCCCCCGTCAATGCGCGTGTTAAAATACAGGTTTGACATTAAAAGGCCATAGGTAAAAATGTTCTACCAATTTTTTAAGTTCTTATACCAATTCACGCGCCCAGAAAATATATTTGATATAGCAGAATAAAACATGTACCTGCTCTGAACCGCTCTTTGGTCCTATTACAAATGAGGTCGGGTGGCACTCAGCACCCCACCCAGATCAGAGCGCTTGCTATAGGCATTTTGGGTTACGTTACACTCATAAACCCTCGAAAGATATTTTAAAAACCTTTATGGTGCTATCCGGTAAAGTCAAAACTACCTAAAACAGCTGAGAATAGCCTTCAACCGTTAAGCTGACATTGAGGAACGTTTGGGGACACTGTGTCTGGTAGGCCCCTAAAATCTCGGAAACTAAGAAGTGCAGAAAAACGCCGGTTGGAGGGTGGGTGGGGCTATTGCTAATTGTTATTGACCTAGGTCAATATTTTCAAGGTTAGACGAGGCCATGAAAGTCAAATCTTGACCATGCTGGAGACCTATTGGGATATGTCGTGATTATGCGGAAAAAGATGGGAATAAGGTAAAAGAGAACCAGGTTCATAAAGGGAAGGACGTAAAAAGGAGGTCAAATCTTGACCATGCTGGCCATAAAAAGAGGCCATGAAGGTCAAATCTTGACCATGCTGGGGACCTATTGGGATATGCCGTGATTATGCGGAAAAAAGATGGGAATAAGGTAAAGGAGAACCAGGTTTATAGAGGGAAGGACGTAAAAATATTATCTACGTTTTTGGGGTCAAGGTCATCAAGTTCATTCACCTACGAGGTCACAATATGGTACGCTACCTATAATGTACACTATAACTAGCAACACAGCAACTGTTTGGCGGCAAAGGAGGCCTTTACCCATGACCTTTGACCTTGACCTTTACATTGAGTTGCCTTAACTATGACGTCATAGCATAATATACCTTAAACCGGGCAACGCCATTTGACCGGAAGCATTGGGGTCAATGACCTGGAAAGTGTTGATATGACCTTGCCCTTCGACCTTTGACCTTGACCTTCATATGAGGTTTGCTTGAAATATCATCCCGTTTATATAACGTTATGACATCACCACTCGGTCTGAAACTGATCTTACCACGCGATTGATGCGATTTCAATATGCAGGTCTGACTTTGAAATCCTATAAGTAAACAAATCGTCAAAATTCTAGCACCAATCAACCCGCCATTAAATTTTGGCCAAGTATCGTTTTTCAGCTGCGAGTAGTTCTATGGCCACGTTTGAAAAATAGGTAGTGGCTTCAAGCCCCCCCTCCAGTGGGCATGCTAAGGGACAGCCACCACAACGATCTGGAGCCATTTTCTAGCAATCTATGTTATACGAATTGTGATGTTATATCGACCGAAATTGAAGTGAGTCCATTATGGGCACCTGTTGGTGCCTGGTCCATTATAAGCTGTTGGTGCCTTCTAAAACCCCAAATGGGGTCATTTTGATAAAGTGATTCTTACACAACGTTTCATTGTACCTGCTTCTTCCATTCATTTGTGCACATAAATATCGTCGGTATAACGAGTTTATTAAAAGTTACTACTTCTTTTCGAAGGCTTTAGCTCGAAACCCATGGCGTGAGTCAATAGAAACTGTTCGGGGGGACCCAAATCAACCCACTAAAGTGGTCTTGAGGTTCAGGGTCATTGACAAATAAAAACTAGGCAAAGATGGCGTGCGCTACATTGTGTTGGAAAATTATGCTACGCTACCGTTTTATTTTAGCCAGAGGCTTTTATTTAATCTACCCCCTATGCATTGTTGCAGAATTACACTGTGCTATTTGTAATGGACTTCGACGCTACGTTATCTCAGCTCCGACTGCAGTGTTCACTTCTAGTACATATTTCAACATTCCAATGATATCATTGAAAATTTGGGAGAACATCGATTGATATTTACGTGCATTTGCGTTGTAAAACCAAAGGATTTAGAAATCCTGAAATTATGCATATATATATAATTTTTGTTAACTCCATATAAAACACTACAATAAATCCTGAAATAAAATTTGACTCCTAAATGGAAACTTTCAAACAATTTCGTGGTGTTATCCCATTTAGACTAATCTAAAACACATATTTTACCTACAAAAATATTTAGTTTCAATAGTAAAGTGGAATAATGCATTAACAATGTCCAACAGATTCTAAGCATGGAAGTGAAAGAACAAGAGTGAAATAATTTTGGTTTTCAGCGTCATAAAATGTTTGTTTTAAAATTAAATTATACGTGACTTTTTATATTTCTTTATATTTGAACAGCTAGCGAGCAAGATACAGTGTTGTCAAAAAGCGGATGGTGTTTTGTGTCAAACGCGCGTTTGTACTTATGACTTATAATCATAGCAATATCTTCAATATGGCTTCTTCAGGTACTGTACAGCAATCTGACAAAAATTGTACATACTATTCCAAATTGTATTGTCAAACAAGGAAAGACCGAATACAAATCACACTTTGTGTCCTAAACACTCCTTTACATGTGGTTTGCAACTCCGAGTTAATAAGAAACATCTGAGCACATGAAAGAACAACAATAATGCCGCAGAATACGTGTCAAGTTAAGCCCAAGCATATTACGCCACTGTTGACAACGCGTACACAATCTCACCGCACTGCACAATACAGTCATACTTTATTCTGAATATACCAGATCTGTTTCACAGCTGTACCTAACACTGCCAAGGGTTTGCACACGCATCAATTTTACATGACATTCATAAAAGCCTATTCATGCGTACAATCAGCTGGCCTTAGCCTTTCACCCCCAACCGCTACCACCAGTAGCAATATCTAGAAGAAGAGGCCCTCGTCATAGTGCCTTCCTGGCTCCTTGTCAATAATAGGTATCTCTATATCTTCGTTCTCCTCGAAGAGAGTGTCGTCGCTATAGAGCTGAATGCAGATGGGTTGCCGGTGGCAGAAGCCCTCTCCGAAGCACGCCTTTTTCTGAAGCACGCACACCTTGCCCTGGGGGCAGCTCTGGCAGTAGGGCACGGTACGGCCCACGCAGAGTGGAGAGAGCGGACAAGGTTCGCCCGGCCTGCAGAGTCCCCTGGTGGCGGCACAGATGGTCTCCTCGCCGCACCGGAACCTCACCTCCTTGCAAGGATGGACGATGCCCTTGACTGGCTTTTGGCAGGTGTCACCACAGCCTGTGCCACAGCACTTCCTCGCGCCAGGACACTGGTAGTCATTGGTGCACTCTTCGACGCACGCACCCTTGTAGCCCTTGACAAGACGGGGACAGAAGCCCTCCTTGACAGACGGACACTCCTCCTGTGAGCAGAGGAGGAAGCCCTGGATGCAAGTACAGCTGTTACACTCGATGTCCACCACTTGACCGTCCTGGGTGCACGGAATGCGGTCGCATCGCGGCACGCCCTCTGCGTTCTCAGTACACTTGTAGCCAACCTTGCAGGCGAATGTGTCGCAGCCGGTCTTCTTAGGCATCATACATTTTTTGGCGCACCCGTTGTAGCAGCATTTGGCAGCGCCATCACACTCGGAATCGTAATTGCATATTTCATCGCATCCGCCGATTGGCACAGAATCATTCATGATTGACGGACACTTGTCCGGCTTCTCAGTGGGGCTTACGCAACGGGCATCGACGAACGGGTACTCCACGCAGACAGTGTCCGGCCCACAGTTTACCTCGTCGCAGGTCTTGTGATTATCAGGCGTGGCACAGACGTTGGCGCAGCCGTTGTTACAGCACTTCTCCGTGTTTGGACATTCCGAATCGTACTTGCACTCGGTCTTGCATGCCCCCCGGAAAGGCTGCGCCGAGGGTGCGGGACAGGTGCCGACCTTCTGCCAAGACAGTGAAGTCTCGGAGGAGCAAATCTGCTCACAGACACCTGGCTCCTTTGCCTTGTTGATGAGGTGTCCCTGCTCAAAGTAGATGATGTTGTTGGAATAAGAGGGCCGTGGTTGGGGTTGGAATGGTGCTACGGCAACATCTTCATACACCGGCACGTTGGTGCTGGGCGGGGGCGGGGGCAGATAGGTGCGCGGAGGTGGCAGGTACTTGGAGAGATCCTCTGGGAATACCTGGGCTGTCGACAGCGCCAGTAGTGTGCTCGCTAACACAACAAAATACATGCTGCCAGTCCTGCTGCTCCTGTTACAGTCTGGCTGCAGAGTGCGACCTGGCCTTATATCGCACGTCCAAATCTCCGTCTCTGGGAAAAGGGATTAAGTATGACGTCATAGCGCGAGCGAGGCGTCGTATCGAATAAGGAGGCATTACTGAGAGGGTGGTTATCCCAGAAGTGAAGCACGCAGATCCTTTGAACGAAGGGTAGAAGCTAGCACATCAGGTGCCTTGCAGACAAAAATACAGACACTGGTTTGTGATTCGCAGAACTCATCAACAAAACTATTTCCGCCTATGTGCAGACAAACTGATGCATTGGTGATAGCGCTGAGGTTCATTGGTCGCTCATGATATCGGGCATATGCACGGGAGAGGACTCACGGGAACGTTCATAGTCATAAGGGTTCCAAATGGCGATCTGCGTAGCGACATAAGACCCTGACATCGGACGTAAAAATTCGTAATTACTATATTAAAAGCCATTAGGTATTGGCGCCGGAGATAAAAATATATGTGTTAAATACCAAACTAGGCAATATTCATTGGAAAACTTCTATTTTGGAGAACAAATATTTGATGGTGAAAAGTGAGGTGTGCTACCCTGCTCCTCCTCGCGCCAACGCTCTTGTCACATATCCACACTTCTGGACCAATGAGTGCACTTCTGAGGCAGAGCACATGCATGTACTCAGAGTACATGAGTACATTCATGCAGAAAACCGTGAACCTGATACCTTTGTTGCATCCGACTTGTGGTAGTACCGACAAAGTTCAATATATCAACGGTGGTACAAGAAAAACGCCCCTACTGGCGATAGCCGAGCGGAGGCTTCTGTTTCAAGACGGCAAGCAGAGAATGGCTAGAACCGCTTTTAATTGCTCGTCGTTATTCTGTAAGGCCATCTGCGATACATTCGTGTCTCACAAGCAAATAACATGTAACACGATGAGATATTGATAGATCTATAGAAGGTGAAGGATTCCACGTGAATAAATAATATTTCACTTTTTCAGAATTTATTTAATAAATTTTTCAGCAACGATCAGTACACATAACTTCAAACAATACATTGAAAATCCAATCATTACTCCTCAAGCCTACTTTCGACTTGCCTTACTCCAACTGGCCTAATTTCGAACAATGCATTGAATACCCAATCGTCATTCCTCAAGTTAGAAGCCCACACTCACTACAACCCACACGTATGTACACCAAGGTTACCCCGAAACGGTAATTGTAACAATGACTCCTTTGCACTATGTACTCAACCGGGAAGGAGGCCTATGAAGCCGAACAAAAGAGAGTCATCCATTACACCGGGCTGCGTATCAAAGACCATTGTTACTACCGAGACATCTTACTCGAGACATCTGCCTATATAGGTACAACAACGGCACTTTACAAGTTTGCAAGACAATCGCCATAATTCATTTAACAATGCAGGGGCGTAGGAACGGTTTGAAAAGTGGGGGGCCAACCGTAGAGGGGCCCACCTCAAGGGGGGCCCCAGCCCATAGGGGCCCATCATTATGAAAAGTTTCAAATAGCTTGTTTGGTGTCAATGAGGCACATATGCACACTAGGTTGTCAATATACCAAAATTGATAGATGGAATTTTGCTCTATGATTTCGAGTTGTATTAGGAATAATCTAATAAATCACAGAAAAATGAAAAAATTGGGGTTTTACTTTTGCCTTTTTCGAAGAAGAAATGCATTTTTAAGCTCTTTTGGAAGATTTCAATAGTTTTCTTACCAAGAGCGCGTTTTTTATATTGACAGATGTTTAGGCCCCTAAAATTGAAATCAAAAACTGTTAAGAAAACTACAAACAATGGTTTGCTACCAAATAACCTCACCTCACTCTGCCTAATCAACTTTTATTTACAAATTTAATGACAAAAAACGGGAACATTTATTTAGGTTATCACGGATCCCTTCTTTAAAACATTAGATATTGATTTAGGTAAAGTTTGGTCACAATAGATCTGCCTAGCTATATTTCGATGCCTAAAATGCAGGATTCCAGCATGGCTGCAAGGGCAATGTAGGTACTTGATGGCCAGCTTTGTGATGCCGAGGAGGTGGAGGCATGGTGGTATAGTGGTTAGCAACCTTGCTTTCCACGGGGCCGACCCGGGTTTAAGGCCCGGCAGATTCCTTGTGCGAGGAGCAATTTGACTCCCAAGAAACCCCTCCAACAGGGAAAGAGTTGGCGACGCCATATAACCCTGGCAGTTGATGCGTCGATAAACCCCAGCAATTATGGTGGTTTCCAAGCGGCCAACCAAGGTTCAAGGCCGGCTAGATTCCCTAAGCGAAGATCACTCTCGCTCCCGAGAAACCCTCCCAACTGGCAAAGAGTTAGCAACCGGCAACGTCGTATTGGTGCATCGATAAGCCTCAAAATTTATTGTTATTATGCCGAGGAGTTCCAGCTTGCAGTTGATCCTGAGCACCAGTTCGATGTGCTATACCCTTTGCCCGATGAATCGATCCCTCCTCTCAGCATTGCAGATTGAACTGGCTCTAGTTGTCACTTTCTTTACAGCTCTCTCTATGGCCGATGTGTGGGCGGCAAGGGAAGTACTTTACCTTCATGTGTTTTTCCATAAACTCTAGCGACTTGCACTTGGTCAAGCTGCAGGTCATGATAAACTCGGTGGTGGCCTCCCGTTCGATTACATTCTTGAGGACAGACGCTGTGTGTTGAGGTAGGGCATGATCCACAGCCAGAGGGAGATGTTCTCCTTTTCCTGCTCCCCTCTGATGGAGATAATCTTGACAAAGACGACCTTCCTCCTCCTCGCTGCGGAGCATGGTCATCAGGATCACCTGGGTGTGAAAGAACCATCCAGAGGAGCACACCGAGGGCATGACATTCAACTACACCACCTTGGCTGGGTACGAAGGCAAGAAAGCTCGAACATGACGTTCCGAGGACCCTCCAGCCAGCAGTTGCTAGTCTACACCTGTAGTCAGTAGGGAAATTAATGCTCGGTAATGATAGCAACGATCTCCTACCGAGTTCCGATTTACCTACTGACTCCAGATGAAGGTTAGCAACAACTTGGAAGACAGTCCCGGAAACGTACTTTCTTGCTCTCATGCCTCAGGATCCAGCCTTAGATGGTGCAATTGACTGTCATGCCGACCGTGTGCTCCTCTGAATGGTTTGCTCACTCCGAGGAGATCCAAATGACCATGGCATGCTCTGCAGTGAGGAGGAGGAGAGGAGAACCACATTCCACAAGATCATCTCCATTAGAGGAGAGCAGGAGGTGGTGAACACCTCCCTCAGGCTGCGGACCCTGCCCTACGTCAACACACAGATGACCTTTCTCAAAAAGATGATTGACTGGGACGGGGTCATCGAGCCTATCATCACCTGCAGCTTGATCAAATCCAAGTTCTCAGGGTTCATGGGGAAGCCCATGGAGATTATTCACACTTCGTCTGCCACATTTCGTCACTTCGTCTGCCATACGCAGGCCATGGCTGTAGCTGCCACGTCTGTAAAACAATGGGCCCAGCACCATAAACTGATGCCCAGGATCAACAGCAAGCAGAACATCCTCGGCATCACAAAGTTAAGTTGGTGAACAAGAAGATGGAAGTTTGCAATCGATCCGAAACTCTGTATCTTAAGCTTCGAAATACAGCTTGACTTATTGTGAGGATCCTTTCCCTGAATCAATCCCTAATGCTGACGGCGATATTTTGATCAAACCATTGACGTGGCTATAGTGGGTAGGTGGGATAAGCACACGGGCTGTTGAGAATGGGGGCCAGGAGCTGGCCAGGTGAGTTTGGACTAAAAGTTTTCATTCAGACAAAAACTGCAAGTTAAGGCTAGCGGAATCTTACTGTCAGATATAGCTCCGCCACATATTTTACACTAAAATTTAGTACATCAAAAACGTCAAACGTACCATATTTTTAATGGATGAATTATATCCAGAGTATTCACTCGACTTATGATTGGAATTTATACTTGATCCTTGATAATGACAGCCTGTGGCAAATTGAACCAGAAACAGAAAAGCTTAAAACGTAAGGGGCCTACCTAGGGAATCCCAAACAACCCCCAAGTCCGAAATTCATAGGGGCTTTCTAAACAAATCCCGCGCGGCGAACTCTACTCTTTCCTCCACCTCTTGGAAGAGTGACCAGTACGGTAGGGGAATCCATCACGTTGCCCAACCTGCTTGGGTATCGATTGGGATTCCCCGTACGATTCCCAACTGATTCCCCAACCTTCCCCTACCAAAATGCTGGCTGGGAAAGAAGGAGTCCAAAATGACCTAAATAGCTCTTCTCGTTTGTGTCGTGAAATAGGTGATTCAAAGCTATCTAGGCATAGAGAAGTGTGGTCGTTTGATATCATGGCACTGTCTGTGGATTTCTAAACATTTGTACACTTTGTAAATGTGATAAAAAGGCCGAAACATCTGCAAATATAAAGAAGCATGCTCTTTGAAGGTTTGAATGCCCCCAAAAAACCTATAATGCATTTTCAGTCGAAAACAGAACAGGTAAAAAGCCTAAAACATTTTTGGTTTTTATTATTGTTTATTAGATCATAATAGAACAGGACATCATGGGGCAAATCTCATTTTCCAATTTTCCCTATATTGACACAACCAAATACACACCGGCATGCGCCAGGCACCTATTCCCACACGTTAATTCTCACGTTATTTCCCGCTGTTTCCTTTCATTGAATAATTCCGGGTTGTTTTTTCACTTCTTAGTAGAAGACGGCCGATATCTCACGCCTTCCGATGGCTCAGGGACGACTGTTGCTCGGCATTTGATGCGCGGTCCGTGTCCGAATTCATGCTTTGTGTTGGGATCGATATGGGATGAGGTTTGATTGGGTCCAGTTCTCGGGGCTCATCTGGAAAGACTCAGGTTGTAGGTGCCTTGGTCTTTTTCATGAAGCACTCTTCATCCAGGGGCTTCCAGGGGGCGTGCTACGGGACTGGAACTTTCCCAGACAAGCTATCGGGCCCATTTGGGTTTCTTGTTTTATATTATAGTTGCTGATACTTGTATATTCGTTGCAGGGGCCCACCATAAAAAGTGGGGGGCGGGGGGTAGTATCCCCCTGACCCCCCGGTTCCTATGCCCATGCCGCCCAGGGCCGCCAAATTATCTTAGAGGCCCAAGCATGGCTAAGGAACCAAAATCAGCCAGCTCAGGAGGGCCAGACCAGTGCATTGGCCTCGGGACCAGCTTATCAAGGGAACCCACATAAGGACAGGGCCCGTAGAAGCTCAGCACAGGATCACAAGCTCATGGATCCCAGCTTAGCTCAGTGACACTAGAACAGTTCAGGGGCCCCAGACCAGCTTAGGGCCCCTGTTCATCACAGGGGGGCCCAGGTTAGGTTTGGAGGCCCAGTTCAGCTCAGGGGCCCCCAGATAGGCTGATATAGGGTTTCGTCTCATACCAGCTCAGCGGGCTCCAATCAAGCTCACGGATCCCAGCTTAGCTCAGTGACGCTAGAAGACTTCAGGGGTCTCATACCAGCTCAGTTGCCCCAGTTCAGCACATGGGGTACCCAGATTAGCTTAGGGCCCAAAATCAGCTTAGGGGTTCCAGGGTGGCCTATTTAGGCTCCCAGAACAGCATAAGAGGCCATTCAAGCTCATGGCCCCCAGCTCAGCTCAGGGGCTCCAAACTATGCAGGGGCCCCAGACCAGTTCAGGGGCCGCTCAGTTTAGCACAGGGTGCCCAGATTAGCTTAGGGTCTAGACCAGTTTTGGGGGCCAGCTCAGCTCAGGGACCCCCAGGTCGGCTGGTATAGGGTCTCAGAAGAGCTCAAGGGGCCCTTTTAAGCTCACGGCCCCCAGATCAGCAGCTATAAAGCCTTATATGGGTCCCAGACCATCTCAGGGGCCCTCAGTTCAACACAGGGGCCCATATTAGCTCAGATAACCATATTAGCTTGAGGGCCCGGCTCAGCTCAGGGGCCCTTGTCGGCTTATATAGGGTTTCAGAACAGTTCAGGGTTCCAAATAAAGCTTATAATCCCAAGTTCAGGTCAGGGGCCCTATTACTGTGCAGGGGCCCCAGATAAGTTTAGGGCCTCCCGTGTAGTGCAGGGGCGAAGATTAGCTTTGCGGTCCCATTTTATCTCAGGGGCTCCCCAGGTCAGCGGATATAGGGTTTTGGCCAACTCAAGGGGCCCCGTTCAGGCTCACGGCTCCTAACTCAGCTTAGGGACTCTAGAACAGTTCCTGCTGGCTGAAACATCTCGGGGGCACTCAGTTCGGCTCAGGGGGCCTAGATTAGTTCGTATGGTATCAGCGGCCAGTTCAGGGGCCCCGAAAAGCTGAGAGGGCCTTAAAATCGACTCATAGGACCTCATATAGGTTTTTGGGCACAGGTAAGTTTAAGAGGTTTCCCGGGCCTGGTATGGGGCCAGTTGGGGTTTGTTGCTTGATCCTCTCATGACCTTAAATGTGACCTGACAAAAAATGGTCCAATGTTTTCAATGGAGAAGTGGATGGGAAACCCAACGCCGTTTACCGTTTTTCGGTACCTACCGTGGTTCTCGAGATCTTAGGACGGGGGGCGGGTACCCGCCCCCGTCAATGCGAAGGTGGCTCAGACCCCCGTCAATGCGCGTGTTAATACGGAAATATTGTGGGGGCTTGGTACCTGCATACTGAATGGGCGGGGGTGGGAGGGGCATTTTAGGTGGCGCCAGGCGAGGGTTTATGGGAGTGTGTGTTGGGGGTGTCAAGTGCCCCCTTGCCTCCTGGATTTACCTGTGTATTGGGGCATAGGCGGATCCAGGATTGCCGATGGGGGGTACCTTCACTGGGGACGCCATCCGGACCTTTGACCGGCAAAAACTATCAGGTAGGCGCCAAAACCTATCGGTGGGCGCCGATTTTCGCATCCTGGGGGGCGCCATCGACCTTTCAGGGGGGCGCCGTGACCATTTCAGGGGGGCGCCGAGGGCCGATCGGGGGGAGCACGTACCCCTTTGCCCCCTGGATCCGCCTATGTATCGAGGTTTTTAGCAGCGTTAAGACCCGGCTCCCTGGGAACTTTTTTGGTTTCCCGGCGGCTACTGCAGTTCCGATTTGGTACAAATTATCTGTCGCACTGAATATTTACACTAGCCAAGTTCTGTCGCAATCCCTGGTTGGCGAGTTGGCGGGGTTTTCCACCCTGACCCTGTGGCGATGTCCCTGGGGTTTCGGAATCATATGATTTTTTTATGAGTCCTTCAAAAAAGAGTGCGGCGATCTCAAGTACTGGCCAAGAGTTTCAATAATCCTAACTTATTACTATATTCGAAGAAGCCGCATTGGGGTCAGTGTGATCACGAAAAATAGGGCCAGGAAGAGGTTTGTCTGTCGGTTGCTGTATTATTCGTCGGAAACACTGCAAAAATGTGGCAGCTATGGACAATAACTTGCCCTTAAAATTTGAAAATGCTATGATAAGTCCACAGTAATCGACCTTATCTTTACCGTCACTAAGCACATACCTCGCTTCAGGATACGCCAAGTAATAGGATAGCTCACAATAGCTCATAGGACACCAGCCAAGAGTGAAATATTATCTATTCATGTGGAATCCTTCATCTTCTATAGATCTATCAATATCTCATCGTGTTGCATCCCTTGGCATCCGTGTTGGCATCCGTGATGGCATATCTCCCGTGTTGGCATCCCTTAATGTAAACGGGCTCCGTTCTCAGATCTTTCGCGGCACCTCTAAACGACGGAAAATATTTACATGGCTGAAGTAGCTACGCTTTGACGTTATCTTATTGCAAGAAACGCACTCTTCACAAGCAGATGAAAAGAGCTGGATAAATGAATGGAGAGGGCTGGGATGTTTCGCTCACGGTGATAATCTCTCACGAGGTGTCGGAATTTTGATAAGACCAAATTCAGGGATACAAATCGAAAATCGCAAATAATAACAAGTGCAGGGAGGTTTTGATACGATTCATGGCTGACAAATATATGATCGACATATGGCGAGAACTTAACGCACAGGCAAAACAGTTTACCTGTGGGCAATTCCAGCACCAATCGACCAAGGCCTACACGGTACCTCTTCGATTTTCTTTAAAATGGGCATATAGGGTTCTCATGGGCCCCAAAGCCGAATCTGAGAGTTTTAGCTCGATCAGAGTAAAACTTTAGAAGTTATTGCCTCAGGCATTTTTTGAAAATCTGCTTACCGTGCATTTTTTAGGTAAGCACAAAACCCTCAAAAGCTGATGAATTATGCATTAAAGATACATTTCCTTATTTAAAATGAGCCGAAAAACTCGAATCTGAAGTCCGTTTGACCCTAGGTCACTTGTGAAAAAATTTATGGTTTGACCTTGACCTAAGGTCATATCCCAAATTTGCTGGTACACCTTTTTTCAAAATGGAATGTCTCAAATTGAAGATTAAACTTTTTTCCGTCCAATAAAATAGGTTAGAACATCCGTTTTTTATATCTACTTGTGTTTTTAACACGCACAGTGGAGGGTGGTCTGGCGTCAACACGTAATGAAGGGGGTCCCGAAATGCCTCCCCTGAGATCTCGCCAATTAAGAGGGTTAGGAAAACGCATGTTCCGGGATTTGTGAGGCCTGTTGACTGTTTTATTTGAGCTCAATTGTATGAACTTATATCTATATCTTTAAGGTGAAATCAGGTCATAAATGTCAAATTTACGTCCCTTAAGCGAAGTGCCGTGATTATACGGAAAAAGTCGCGAAACGTTTGAAACATATAATAGTGATATATTGAAACAGTGGTATTGAAACATATAACAGTACGGTGACAGTGGATAACCTCACGTCAACGGAGCCCTGGAGAGGAGGAGGTTAGGGAGTATTTATACTCTTTTGACTCCGTGCAAATGGCTTCTGAGGATATTACGTTTAAAGAATGGTCAAAATCAGAGAGAGAATCGACGCTTTCGGATTGCGCGGATAATATAGAGCGATTTGTTGATTCCCTGAGTGAGAAGGTATGTAACCTAACCAGTCACCACTACATCTCTAAGGCTCAAGATGATTATAGAGCAAACTGGAAGGAAAAGGCACCAAAGGGGGGAAGCCGTAGTCATCAATGACTTATCAGAAAATTATACATGTACTGCGCAAAATACTGCTCACTGGTATGCAAAGCAGGTGACTGCACACCCTTTTGTTCCATACTGGACTGAGGATGGTGTCCGGTGCAGTAGAAGTTTTTTTTTAAGTGACGACTTAAAGCACTCTAACGTCATGGTTCATACCTTGCAGCACAAACTCGTACCTTAGCTACGCACCCACATGCCAAGTTTGAAGAAAATACATTACGTATCAGACGGGTGCGGTGGCCAATACAAAAACAATTTTCACTTTATCAATGCTTGCTATCATCCAGATACTTTCAAATACCATGTGAATGGCACTTCTTTGCTACCAGCCACGGGAAGAACGCCTGTGACGGAGTTGGAGGCAAAGTTCGAAGAAGAACAGCCCAGGTAAGCTTAAGGAGAGAAGAAAAGGATCAGATCCTGGATCCTTTATTGATGTTCTCTTTTCTGACGCAATACTTCGACACCACAATCCATTTCGAGTTTGTCAGTAGAGAGGTCTTTGAAATGTCAAAACGACTGATACAGCGGTACAGCTCGGCGTTGAAGACCAAGGGCACCCCACGGTTTCATCGTTTCACACCCATAAACCTGAAAATCATGCAGGTGCGAGAGCTCTCTGAAGACATCGACGGAACCAGTGGCAGATCTAGCCGGTCGGTTTGGGAGGAGCAAACCAAAGTCGAAAAGGAAAAAAGAGAAAAAACGTCACGCAGTGAAAAATTGTGCTACAATAATATGACTTGACAGTAGGATTTGGGATATTTGAGCCAAAAGGCAAACAAACGTCACGGGGTGAAAAAGTATGGGCTCAAGATACTTCTTTCTATCCAAGATCCAATATTTACACTGAACTTAAATGGTTTTGTTCGAAGTTGAGAGTTGAAGCACTGAAATCTTGCTTATAAATTAAAAAGGAGTCGGGGCATAAAGGAGGTCAACCGCTTGGGGAGGGGGCAAAACATAGTTTTGCCCCTAGTTTTCCATTTGGGGGCATATCGTTTTTGTTTCCCCCTGAATCCGCCACTGGACGGAACAGAGGTACCTACTGCGACAGCGTAAGGTCAGCTCAGCACAAAGACAGCTCATGGAGGCGCCAGCTCCTGTATTTCGGTGCATTGTTGCAAACCGGTGTCCGGTGTACTGTACATACATAGATATTTGTTGCACGTGCTGACAAATGCTTGCTTCCTTTAACTTCAAGGAGAGTAAAATCGCGCAAAGATATCGCCAAGGAGAGAGTATTGCTATAGTTCTAACTCGCAAGTGGGAAATGTTTGCTTCGGTCCAATGCAAAAAAAACTTACCGATTTACTTTATTTGGCTTTCACCAGACTTCTAGCACTGTTCCTATTGTATCACCATTTTGTCCCACTACATGTCCAGTATGCTGTCGAAGTCTCAGCGACGAGTCATTGTCATCCTTTAAAACACTGTGATGAGCATTAACACGCAGTCGGACAGGGTTTAAGCATAATTGCCCGAGGTGGCCGGAAACCCTTCATGGCAGAAAACGACGTCGATGAGCGAGTTAATTTTGGAAAGAACTTGGAAAATCTGTCCTCTATGTTTACGCACTGACTGCCCTATAGGCTTACAAAATCAGAAATATATTCCTAAATAGCCATAATCTGCGGTCACATAAGCATCGCCGCCGGAAAAAAGTGGGGGGGGCAGTCAAACTCCAACCTGATGCTGACAAAAACCTTTCCACGATAGGACCAAAAACTGTTCAAATTTGGGCTCCTCGTTGCCTTCTGCAGCGGCTGTTTATGCAAATTTCAGGTTTCCTCCCATTTTGACTGAGATACGGAAATTTTGGACCAAAAAGTGGGGGGAGGGGCCAGGCCCCCTGGCCCCCTTTTCCGACGCCCATGTGCGGTCACACCAGTTCAAATGCATTGCAGACCTAGCTCTGAAATGAAAACGTAGTATCATCAGGGTTGTATGTTAAGATCACTTCACTAGATCATAGGTCACAGACCAAGGTCATATAAACATTATCACAATTGTTGATCCCAGAACTTACGGTCAGATGACGTTCCCTGGCAATACGTGTATGATATTTTGATGTTACAGCTGAGGTTACTGAATGCTAAGTTCCAGGTCAAATGCCAAAGACTGTGGGTCAAGGTCAAACTCATTGATTGCCTAATGGTTGCTTCTTTGCAAGCTTCAACGTATGTGCATCCATTATGGAAATATCTCACACTGTGGTGTCATTGGTCAATTACCTTGACTGACCTCGACCTAAATATTCCAGAGAACAATTTATATCTTCTCTTTATCAAATTTGCCAGCTCAAAGTGTATTCGCGACTTTGTTTCGCACAATCACGGCATTTCGCTAAGCGTCAGGTACGGGCTACATTTGACCTCTATGACCTCATTTGACGTTGAGGATACTGGTATAGGTTCATAAAATCTAGCATAAAAACACATTCTGCAGCCCTCACAAAACCCGCAACACTCGTTTTCCTAACCCTCTTAATTGGTGAAATCTCAGGGGAGGCATTTCGGGACCCCTTCATTACGTGTTGACGCCAGGTTACCCTGCACTAAGCGTGTTAAAAACACTAGTAGATATAAAAAACGGATATTTTAACCTATTTTTATGGAAGGAGAAAAGTTCAATCTTTAATTTGGAATGCTCCATTTTGAACAAAAAGTGTACCAGCAAATTTTGAATGTGACCTTAGGTCAAGGTCAAATCACAACTTTTTTCACAAGTGACCTAGGGTCAAACAGACTTCAGATTCGAATTCTTCGGCTCATTTCAGACAGGAAAATGCATATTTAATGTACAGTTCATCAGTCTCTGTGGGTTTTATGGTCACCTAAAAAATGCACTGTAAGCAGATTTCCAAAAAATGCCTGAGGCAATAACTTCTAAAGTTTTACTCCGATCGAGCTAAAACTTTCAGATTCGTCTTTAGGGCCCATGAGAACCCTATATAATTATTTTGAAGAAAATCGAAGAGGTACCGTGTAGATTTGCCATTTGCCTGGTCGATTGGTGCTGGAATTGCCCCTGTATTAGGGCAACCCCACCTTCAAAATGTCGGATTGACATGTTTCTGGTTGCTCGTGATACGTTGAATTCAAAGACCGATCCCGTCGATGAGATTAAGGACGGATCCAAGGTCGGAGATCCAGGTCAAAGGTCATGGTTCAAGGAGGTTTAAAAGGCATTCCCCCTCAACAGAAAAGCTCGGGCCCCTCCCAAAGCTGTTGGCTTTCCTTTTGTCCGATTCCCTCTTGGATTATCAGTAAGTTTTGGTGCTTCAACTCTCAACTTCACACAGCACCAATCAACCAGTGTAAATATTGGGCCTTGGATAGCAAAAAGAACAATTTAGTGGCCACATTTTGCACCTCATGGCGTTTTTTCGACGTCGATTTAGCCCCAGGTACATTCTAGTTAAAATATGAGAAAATCTTGCAACACGTGACGTTTTTGTTTTCTTCTTCTTCTTCTTGACTTTGGCTTTCCCCTCAAACCCACCGGCTAGGTCCGCTACTGCCCCTCACCGGCACATTCTGAAGTAGATGAACTTGAAGCAGTTGGCGAGCACTGCACCCACGTTGGACATGTACAGCAGCATGAGGGGGATGCCGACCAGCGCGTACAGTACCGTGCAGATCTTGCCCCAGGTGGTGTGCGGCGTCAGGTACCCGTACCCTGTCGGAGAGAAACAATTCAACGGCTCCAAATGGTTCAGTGCTCGATGACATCCACATCTGGAACGGTTGAGGCCGGTCATGAGTCGGAAAGTCCTGGGAAGAGAACTTGTGAGGAAAATTTACTGGAAAATCATTGAATATTAGTATGAGTAGACAGGGATTTTCACGCTGTAATTTCGAATTCAGAATAAAACTAGACTCTCAGTTGACTGTGAAGTCAAGGGGATCCAAATTCTTTCCCGAGCAGCAATATCGTAGGACGCGAGCTAAAAGAAGGCCAGCATACGTCAGATCATTCGTTCATTAATCCTGATACACAGATCGCCCACGTGACACGTTGGTTGTAAACTGTAGTACGCTGCGCATTCCAAGCATTACAACCCTTCAGGTGACCAAGAACCGCTGCGGGCAAGGTCAGACGTGTCGCAGTAACAGGTGCTCTCGCAGAGGCGGGCCCAGTATTTTTCCTAGGGCAGACTGCTATTAGGCAAATGTCTTGATTTCTCTAAATGAGAAAGCGGTTGCAGCTCGCACCATTGTCACCTGGGATGGACCAAAGCTAGCCAAATGGCAGTTCAAGCATGGCTGTGGATTGGATACCCTTTTTGCGCTAGTTAGCAGCTAGTCAGCGGTAGGATCCGCGCCCATTTCCTTCTTCTCACTTCGGCCACTTTCGTGACCAAATTTTATGTTCTTGGCCCGCCTAGCGTCGGTGGGTCGTCATTCTCCGCGCGTACACACACATGCACATACACATGACACATGGGCCGGGTGCCCGCATTTGTGACCGCCTTGGCGTATCTTAGGGATCCCCCGCCTCGTAGCGGTCATGAAAAGGGGTTCACTGACTCACTCACCCACCGAACCCTGAGGCACGCAGCTCCATGTGTTTACCCAAGTATTTATTGTGGAATATTTTTTCTGGTGCTCGGAGAAAGGGTAGCGTTCTACCCCTGATCATGTGCGGAGTTGTCCTCACTGTGATCGAGAGGTGTTTCTGATTATAGGGTAGTTTGTGTTGTAATCGACAATACACGTGTACGATCTCAATCCCGTTCATACCCTTCCTGACCACATCAGTTCGACATAAACCGAAGCTTCTGTAATGTATTGGAAGCAGTTTCCCAAGTTATAGGCCCTGACCTAGGACAGGATCAAAAGATGATCTAAACAGACCGTCCATAAGACCTAAGGAAAAACAGGGGGTGGGAAGGCAGCAACCGTTTTGTTAGACGTTACAACAGGGTGTGAGAAAGTATTACCATGAGGGAGGGCGGTTAAAATTATAAGAACACATGTTACGTAATTTATGGATAGGCCCTCAGCTCTGACTTATAATTAACACCGATATGATTCATTGGAGTCCACACATCATGGAATTTTTGTGTGACTTTTTTATGAGGAGAGGAGCCGTGAGAAGTTCGTGTGAAAATGTGTCCTGATGTCCAAATAACCCTTACATACCTCCAGTCACGAGGCCATAGTTCCCTGATGTTAAGAGCTAAAGGCATGTTCTTGCAAAACACGCACGATAAAAGTTGTATAGTCCGTACCGATTTTCAAGAACTGAACGACGTTTCTGAAATATTCGGAAGCATTAGGGGGTGATTCAACACGACATCCTCGCGAAATTTTAGTGGGGTGTCATCGGCCTTTCAAGTAGTATTGTGATCATTTCAGGGAAGGCACTAGTTCAATTGGACGAGAAAAGATTATCTTGCTGGAAATTTATAGATTCAAGAATGACTTTTATGGAGTTTAAAGGACACAGAAAATACCGTAATATGTCAGGGGAGCAAAATGTGCATAAATTACAGCAAAAGAGGAATACATAGTTATTTTGCTAAAGAAATTCCAAAGTGGCAACATCAGCAGTAAAAAATATTGCATCGGGCTTGAGCTTCAAGCACCGAGGGTAAAGACAGTTTACCGTTTGAAAATTCGGAACATTGAATGCGATAAAGCTAATGGACTAAGGAACGGGACATGCAATTCCTCACATGGCCACCCAAAAGTGGGAGAATCAATCGCGGATCCAGGGGTGCAAAGGGGGCACGTGGCTCCTTCGTTCGACCCTCGGTGCCCCCTGAAATGGTCGCGGCGCCCCTCTGAAAGATCGATGGCTCCCCCTGAAAGGTCGCTAGTCAGCAGCCTCGGCGATAACAGGCGCTGGCAGAATATGAAACAGAAATCTGACTCACACAATTTTTTGCCTTTTCTTATGAGGAGTGTTCTATGGGGACACACTAATTGAGTGAATTTCTGCTCTGTGGTCGTCGTCGTCATTTTTCCACTCTGCTCCCGGGACATCACCGCTTTCTTTTCCTCTGAAAGTTCTTGTCATTCCAGTTCATGGTGCACTGAAAACCGGTGGAGAACCCGTGAGTTCTTGCACTTAACTTGCACCATATCAATAATCAAACAGCAAATTTTAAGACCTGTCGGGGTTCTCAACGAAACTGATAGGGGTTCTCTATCGAGACGTGATGCGCTTCTTTATGTTCTTCGGTGAAACGTTTTCATTCTTTCAGGAGAATTAAACAGTTCTCAGCTGTCTTAAGAATATTCTGTGAGTACCCTTTCCGGTTTTTAGAGTTTTCTGAGAGCCGTATCCATCTTTCAGAAGTAATAGATTCTCGAAATTTTCGCTGCGTCTACTCTGAGAACGACTACTTCTTCTTGAAGACGTGCTAATATTTTTCATATGGTGCTTAAGGGCTTATACCGCTAGCTTCCGAATTATCCGCTTATTCGTAGCACTTAGCAATTAGGTCTAGGGCCGGATGTCAGTCACATTTTGATAAGCTCCACTGTTGTGGTGGAGCTAATCGAAACATGACCTCGTGTTTTAGTCTCGGCCAAATTGTTGCACTTAGACAAAGCGGATAATTCACCAGAACTGAAGCTGAAAATGGGCATACGCAACCGTGACTTCTCCAAAAGAATGGGATGCCAAAAGTGAAACACTTAGAATTAGGTCTAGGGCCGGATGTCAAGTCACATTTTTATAAGCTCCACTGTTGTGGTGGGCTAATCAGAACATGACCTCGTGTTTTAGTCTCGGCCAATTGTTAAGCACTTAGACAAAGCGGATAATTCACACAGAACTGAAGCTGAAAATGGGCATACGTAACTGTGACTTCTCCAAAAGAATGGGATGCCAAAAAGTGAAACTGGTGTGGTGAGGCATGGCAAATCACGCCAAAGTAAATGCAATGCACTGATGTTCAATCAAATATTTATAGACTCATAAAGATTCACTTGGCGACAAAACAACACAATGCGTTTTCTTTATATTGTAACACAAATGGAGCAAATTGTTATGATGTGGCCGCAAACAGTGAAGGCTCATGACGTCAGTAGGGGGTCGAACGCCCCTATAAAGGGAGCATAACTATGATCAGCCCCTTATGTCTGCAGATAAAGAAGGTATCTGTTCACAAACGCACAGGGCTTTGCGTGAGGCCCACTCACGTCCAGAATCTCCTCTAAAGCTGCTGATCTCCGAGGACTAGGCTGACCACCTCGATTTTCGCTTGACGAACCACCAACCCAGCAGTCCCGAGCAGGCTTTTGATGGCCGCCACTTGTTCTGCCTCTGAAAAGGAAATGGTCGGCTCAAAACACGCGAAATGGACCAAAACACCCAAACGTTTGAGTTAATGTAGCAGATCCAAGACTTCATTTGAGAGGGGGTGTGGGGGCTTGGAGCCTGCCCACCAGCACCTCGGACGCATCCAGCTATGCATTTATATTGCGGCTCGAAATTTCTAAGGGGTGGCCTCTTGGATCCGCACTGGTCTGTTGTATTTGAGCATTAAGATGCCGGTTCATAACCTATATTTTACCAGCTTTATTTTAAAGATATATCGGAGAAATATGAGGGATGCATAGACCGATCTATGGGACAAGAGACTTTTAAAGACTTTTGCCCCACTTCGCCCAACCGACTATCGATGCCCCTGAGACACTTTCTGAAAGGTCAAGGGGGCCCCATAAATGTCGCTTCCTTCCGGGAAGCAGAATAAGCGCTATCGCGGTCGGTTTGGCGCCCAACGGTTTTTTCGCCCTGGCATTGGCGTCCCCAGGTCTGGATGACGCCCTGAACATGCGTCTCTCCCTGATCGGAAATTCAAGATCTGCTTGTGGACGGACGGACAAAACAACCCTCCCCTTCCCAAACCCCGCCCTTCACAGTAAGACGGAAAGTCAACCTAACTGCACATCGCCAGTGGATCCCGTGACCCTTCTTCAAAACGCAAAGCGTTTTGTTTTTTGTTCTTCAGAAACACTACGTTTTTTAATTTTTTCCAGGGCTGGCCCCTCCAAACGTTTTGCCAGGTCTGCACAAAGGGTCGGTGGTACCACAGTTTTGTACAAAGATGCAAATTTTCCTAGGCCAGTAGCCACATTTGGTTACCATACACGACAGTTGTTACCATTAACAAAGTGCCGTACACTACCTTAACAAAACAGGCGCCAGATGCTCCACTTCTCAACTCCCGAAGCTTCCCACTACAATGAACCACCGCTGTGCGTCGTTGTGTTGCCATGGCGACGCAGCCCAGCAGCGTCACGCACGCGCACAATCAGCTGAAACCATTCCCGAGTAGTTCGAGAACGCTATCCCTTCTTTGCGTTCTTTACGAAGAAACTAAAATCGATTTTTTGAGTGCCGGTGCTCGCGTGTTCTCTTGCATGAGACGATCCCAATGGGTTCTCATCCGAAAGAAACGTGGGGCTTCTTACCTTTCCCAAATGCAGAACTAATGAGGTATTGGGATGACAGGGACACCACTTTATGGGGAGTTTGTGGTCTCCGTTTTAGTGGCCAGAAATTAGTCTTACTGATATTGGTAGAGCCTAGTGTTCTGCCGTTTGTATTCCTCTGACACGAGAGTGTCATCCTTGACCATGGCGATGGAGGCACAATGATCAAAATCCTAGAATGCTTAGTAGGGAATGACACCCAGGCGCTCTGAATTTCCCATTCACTTTTTCGCTCTCACTTTTGGACCCACTTTTCTAGTGGATTTATTATGGCATAATTCAATAATCCTAGTGTATAAAAATCATCTAGTGTGGAAGGAAAGAAAATTTGGATGAAAAATGCGCAAACTTTAAGTAAGGGATGCAATTGAGTTCAAACTAACTCCTACAATATTACACCGTTTGGATTTGCCACTCGCCTACCATATTTTCAAACGTGAATTTTACACTCAGTATCCCAGTGCAAAACCATTTTTGAGACACTGCGGAGTGGGGCGCTGCGACATCCCAAGGATTAGCCAGCATACTAAACGCGTCTTTCATTTTTTACCGTCACCCTCTCACTCTGTTCTTTGTCAGAAAAAAATCTTCCATCCAGCAACCGTCGCAAATTCCCCTTGCAGTTATATTCCATGAACGCCATGGCTCAAAACATATTCACATTTACACTTGCACTGGTAGCAGTGGCATCTCCACAAAGGCGAGGATGTTCCTGCTGCTGGTAAGGTCGTATTTTAGCACCTCTCGCTTTGTTGGAAGTTTTGCTCTGCTGAGGGAGGATGATGGGCAAAAAATGCAGAAGGCTTCTGCAGATCTTAGCTGACCCAGGGGGATAATGTTTTGGGTTTTTACTCGTTGGAACAGCTCTCTCGCGGCGGCTTTTGCTTCTAGTGATCATAGGCCAATCAATTTCTAGATGTCCCCAAAAATCGATTACTTGGGTACATAAAAGTACGAACAGGATTCGGGCGGGCTAATTCGGCTTAAACCTCCCTCAAGATCGTTCCCTGTCACCCGCCTCTCCTTGCTATTGCACTCAGCTCACGTCGGTAAAAACACCGGCTTGGGTCAGCTAGGCTATTTGACGCAAATCAGATACAATTTAACAACGTATTCTTCCTTTGTACTTTAACCCGCGCCCCAACGGGGGTCCGGCGCCACCTTCGCCCCACCGGGGGGCCATCGATGCCCCCCTCTAACTCCGAAAATATGGGGGTTAGCGTAAATCTGCAAAGTGCATTAGAAAGCTACCGTGAATTCATTAAGAAATTACTTCACATGTTTTAGCGCTCAGGTCAATGGCTTGACCTCCAGAGGTCAAAGTAGGTCAAAATCGGCTATTTTCACTCAAATATACAATGCTTAAGCAAACTGGGCATTCTCTTATGCCATTAGAGCTATTGAGATGTGATAAAGTCCATTGGATAGGAAAATGCCAGACCTTTATCCGCTATGTGGAACGAAATGACCTCCCGCAAGTGTTTTGACCTCCAGAGGTCACCTCGTGACCTAATATGACCTGAGGTCACGAAAGGTCAGAAGGTGACTTTTTCGTATATTAAATGAAAGCCAGTGACGAAACATAAGCGATGGTGTTTGATTCAGCGCTCAAGCTTATATAGGTCAAACGCTATTGTCAAAATACTGTTTTGACCCCTCGTGACCTTGGATGACCTTGGAGAGGTCAAAGGGCAAATATGGCCCCTGGAATCCGTGAAATGGTGTCCAAGAACGCTTCTCTGATCAAGCTGAGCATTTTCAATCGTTTTTGTGACTTTTAGATCATAAGACAGCTTTCCCCATGCTTCTCCAATAGGAGAGGTCACCTCGTGACCTGACCTCAGGTCACCAAATCGAAAAAATCCCGGATATACAGCTTGTAGACCCTGGAGGGGTCATGAAGTGTAGGAAGTTTCAAATCGATCGACTTCGAAATGTAGCTCTTACAGAGCTCTAAAGTTGAAGTGAGGTGACCTTGGTTGACCTCGTCTGGTGACCTGAACTTGGGTGACCCGGGGTAAAAAATTTCAGGGATGGTGGGGAAAATGGTGGAGTGAGAGGTAGAGCTCTCAACCGCGGTGCTACGCCTCGTCGTTTTTCTGCTATCCCGGAAAAACCTTAGGAGGGCCATCGATGCCCCGGTGGGGCGAGGGTTAATTCTATTTGGAACGCTCTATTCTGTCAATATTATTTGGAAAATACACCCACGTAGCTTTCCGGTAAGATTTTTGATGAGCTGAGGATATGAAACATTTACTTCAGGCTGATTTTCGAGCGCAGACGGTGACCTGATTGCGACGAAATTTTGAACGGATGTCCAAAATGATCCAAATAATGAAACATTTTCGGGGACGTTTTTAAACAAAAGTGTGCAAACTATAAAGTCATATTGCTTATCAAAACACCAACTCAGCAACATTTCATTTGTTAGTAGATTCATGAAGGCTCACATTGTCCAGTTGCAGAACGGTGTGCGCCATCCAGCGTCGGCCAGGCAGGTCGCAACTGGCCAGAAAGTAAGAAGGACCATACAACTTTAGCTTCCAACTGTGACACTACATTTTCCATAGCAAAACGGAAAGCTAACCAGATTCTGACCCATTTTTGCTACCAGTTAAGTAAACTAGAACATTCCCTGTGCTGCCAAATTAGTTAAAAACGAAATATAAATTTTTGCTGGAAGTGAAGTGGCCTAGCCTCAGGAGAGGTTCTGTTTGTGATTTCAGCCTTTTAGTTACCCTCACTGGTCCACATGAGCACGTAAGACTTGAAAGAAAGGACGTGATTGAAATGTGGTCACCAGACGGAATGAGCTTCCGAGCGAAAACAAGCAATTGAACGCAGGAATGCATTTTACAAATTACTACTTTGTGCTGAATCTATTTTGGATGTCATGAAGAATAAACTCCACCTATCGGATCTATGGGACCAATTGGAACAAGTATCACATCGAGAGATTCATGATTTTCGGATTTTTTGCGGTTTTATGCCTATTTGCATAGGCATAAAACCGCATCCATGACGGTGACGGAGTAGGGTCTTCACATAAGTGACTATTTTGGGGTTCAAAACATAACATCATGTGGTAGCCATCGGCTCAGTATGATCCTCAGTCCCTCTGATCATGCTATGATTTATTATTCAGTGGCATAATTAGATAATTACAGCAATCGTTAAGTAAAAATCCAGGTAGAATTCGCAAAGCTCCATTCATGTTTTTAATGAGGCTCTTGGCATGGGTGCCGAAAGCGGGGGACGCGTCTCCCCTGTTTGCAAACCAGGGGGATGCCCCGCCAAATTTTTGGGTCAATCGTCATTAATGCTTTCAAGTACCGAATATGCTCAAAATACACCTCCCCGGTCAGCGGGGGCGCGGTAGTGGAGTGGTCAGCGTAGCTGTCTGCCACGCAGCCGACCCGGGTTCAAGGCCCGGCGGCTTCCCTGAACAAGGAGCAAGCTGGCTCCCGAGAAACCCTTCCAACAGGGAAAGAGTTGGCGACGCCATATGACCCTGGCAGTTGGTGCGTCGATAAGCCCCAAAAATTATTATCCCCGGTCAGCAGCAGCCTGGGTCCGTCCCCCTGCGAAAATTTCGTGGCGGCGCCCCTGCTTCTTAAGAAATACAAATGTGTGATAACTGAAAAGTGTTGTCCCAATTTCTTACTCCTATCCAATTTCAAAATTGTGTTATTCTATTCATGGTGTGTTTTATAGCACAAAAATAATACATGGTTGTTTTGATTTAAAACACCAGTCCCATTAAAAAATCAGAATTTTGCTATGGGCTAGCTTCGGCTGTATTCGACCTAAAAATCACCCCATGAGCAAGGCTCCCCTGTACAGGTAAACACTCCCGTCTGACTTTTTGTCTCCCCCTCCACTTTCTCTCTCTCTCTCTCTCCTCGGTAGTTTAGTCATTTTAAAATTCCCACATATTTATTCTGGGGAACGTTTGCAAGCCCGAATCAGTTATTTTCGTCTCACTACTACAATATTATTTTATAAAACAAGTTGTTATTTTTCTGGGTAATGCAATACAGAAGTTACCGAAATATCATCAAGCATGATTGGATAATTGGTCGGGTGAAGTCTGATGCCTTCGAGCTCAGTTTGGTGATTGTAAAAGCACTGATCATGGTTTTTGGAGGGATAGCAAATTGTTAGACTGACTTAAAATGATGGAACATCAGCTGCTAGATTTCACTTCTGGGTACGAGGAGGTACGATGCACCCTCATAGATTGCTGGCAGTTTTTCAAAGACAAAAACTCATTGAAACATCATTGTAGCTGACCTCTCGCTTGCTTAGATTATCGATCCAATGAGAGAACACCTTGCTGAGATTACTGAATATGGGGGGCGGTAAAAACCGAACCAGTTTTGATGCCCGGGATCATGTAATATTAGTAAGGGTCAGTACCATTATTTTTCTTTACAATGCCTTCATATTTCCCCATTTCAAATACTTGATTTGAAAACGCGTTAGTCAAAGTTCATGAAAACTCTATGGCTGTGGTGGATCCAGAAGGGAGGGGCAAAAAGGAATTCAAGCCCCCCAACGGAAAAGCTCGGAATAAACTACGCTTTTGCACCCCCCTCACCCACACACACACACAAACACACATAGCGATCGACCTCCTTTTTGCCCCGACTCCTCTTGAGTTCATTAGCAATATTTTTGTTCCTTGAACTCTAAACTTCAAACAGAACCAGCCAACTTTGGTGTAAACATTGGGCTATGGATAACAAAAACCAACCATCTTGTGCGTATATTTTTCACCCCGTCACAGTTTTGTTTGCCTCTCGCCTTGGATATCCCCAAAAGTCACCGACAAGTTATATTGCAGCAACATTTTTCACAGCGTGACGTTTTTTTGTTGCGTCTTTGGCTTGCCCCCAAAACCGACCGGCTAGATCCGGCACTGCTCAATGAGACGTCCTTGTCCACTCAGCAGGGCCTGAGCAGCTGGATCATGTCCCCAGTCGGCTGCCACGTGACTGGTGCTCGCCCGGGGCGCAGAGGCACCGGTCACGCCGGTAAACAGGTGTCCGTGTGCCAGTGGCGTGGCCAGGGATGACCAGGCTATAGGCTCTCCTTTTGTTCAATATTTCCTATCCACGTTCGTGAATGTATTCACTTTGACTTCAAACTGCAGATTCTCTGCTATCAACTACCTTGATGAATTTCTGGCTATGCCACTGCTCCCGTCCCATTCGCCAAAGCATGAATGAATAAACCTACCACAGCGGCCACTCATGCGAATCCGGTACTGCCAGTGCCATCTATTGGGAAAGTTTTATAAAACTTGAAATAACTTTTTCGTCGAGCCTTTTTTATTTTGATTCTGTATGGAAATTGTATAAAGGAGATAGCCGCAAAACTCTGTTGTTTCCGTTTTTCCGATTCTTACCCTGAATTTTTGGAAACGCTTTTAAATTTCAGCTTCTCATATCTTTCTTATAAGGCAAAAATTCAAAAAAAGTACAACAACAGAGTTGTGGAGACTGGCTCCTAGAACATAGGCCCACCCACACTTTTTCAATAATTATATCTTGTAAAAAGTTATTCAAACTTTAGGTTTGAGAAATTTGAAAAAGAAAGTCAAATTGTACAAAAACTAGAAATGCATCAGGCCTGAAAAGCAACTGCCGTAAGGATACACTTGTTATCTACTTCTGGTGAAAAAAATCACGACGATGGTCACGTTAATTTACGAGATATTTCACGAAATATGCTCCCATAGGGTTAACATTGATAACGCACCCTTAAGCGCTTTTTTAATCTTCATGTCACGCTCGGCTAATGCTCATGAGAAGCCATTGCAAATACCTTCAATTTGTACTGGGCTTGCAGTGGATACTAATTTTGCTCCAGCAAGTTTGAAGAGAGAAAATCCTCTCGGTGATGAGGCCCATAAACATTACCGGTAAGATGTTTAAGATGTTAGGTCTGTGCCCTTGCAAAGAAATTTTATGTACGGAAATTTCCATCCGCTTAACTGACTGGCTCTTCAATTAGGCTTAGACTAGTAAACCACATAGGGACCAAGGATGGGTGAATTCCTGCGATAATAATTGCAGCATTGATCCGCTCTGTTGAGCAATGCCAGTTCTTTGTCTTCTGACGATCATCTGGCCTCTGTCTCCTTACAAGAAGATTATTAGTGATGTGATGCACCACATGCAATCACTTATCCTGGGTGCTTCCAAGTTCCATGGCAAGTCGAAAAGCCAGTTTGTTTTGCTCCAGCCAGCAGCTCCGCTGATAAATGTTATAAGATATCCTGACTTCACTGTTCAAATCGATGGAAGTCAGCAGGCAAAATAAGCAATGATACAAGTTCATCCTCTGAAAGAAACGGTATGGTACAACTTCCGAAGTTATGACCTGCTGATGCTTTTGCGGATGCGGAACTATTACGCTTGTAATGTATGTACAATTTAGGCCATTTCATTTTTCAATTTTTTTGTCACATTTTGCAACTTTTCCCGTTCTATGGTCCAAGTGGAGTCGATCAGTGCCATTTTTATCGAAATCGGACAATATTTAGGTCTCCCTCATGGGTCCTGAAGATATCGAGTTTTCGTCGAAAATGGCTATAATGGGGACCAATAAGGCTGACGCTGTAATGATCATGATAATTCCAAACATGTTTTTTTAAGCCTGCTATTGCAAACTGTTCATACAGTCATGCAGGAGGCCATAGAATGTCATAAACCAAGGGAGCAAGGTCTCTGTAAGCTACGGTATAAAATGCAATTCTCGTTTATGAGGCCTTGACCAGCGGATTCTTGAGCTCACTACTGGAAATGCTTTGGGTGGTAGAATTATTCAAAAACAGTTCCGGGCTGGACGTTATATGGCAGTTGCATATGCTGATCGTGAAACATATTTTCAGAGTATCATAGCTGTCTTCATGCTGTGGGCACCCCGGCAGGTCACGCGCCTTAGTGGTGAGGAAGTGCGAGCGCATGACGTTGTCGCTACTTCGGGAAGTGGCAAGTCTCCTAGACATGCCGCTGCATATATTTTAAGCGATCATTTGGCACATAACTCTAAATCAGGTTTTTTCAGGTGGGGAACAGCAGCGGCACGGTTAGCTTCAGATCACGAGTAATTCCGATGATTTTCTTAAATATTCTAAGGCGATTCAAAGTGTTTTTCAGTGTTCTGTTTCGAACTTTAGGTTTTGTATGTGTATTTACAGTGTTTTTGATGTGAGCTACTGACGAAGGAACTCTGTTTCTGAAACGTATAGCATTAAAAAAGTTAATAAAGTACTATTTTGATAAAGAGCTCTATTGTCCGTGTGGTGATGTTGCAGATCTAGGTATTGGTATACTGAAGGATTTGGCCAGCAGATGAAAATATGAATAGCAGCTTGAATAATTTCTGCAGGCGGAAAATCGCCTGCAGTAAAATTCCCTAGCTCTCCAAGGAAGTTTTAAAGCATGTCTAGAAGACTTGCCACTTCCTGAAGTAGCGACAACGTCATGCGCTCGCACTTCCTCACCACTAAGGCGCGTGACCTGCCGGGGTGCCCACAGCATGAAGACAGCTATGATTCTCTGAAAATATGTTTCGCGATCAGAACATGCAACTGCAATATAACTTCCAGCCTGGAACTGTTTTTGAATCATTTTACCACCCAAAGCATTTCCAGTAGTGAGCTCAAGAATCCGCTGGTCAAGGCCTCATAAACGAGAATTGCCTCTTATACCATAGCTTACAGCGACCTTGCTTCCTTGGTTTACGACATTCTATGACCTCCAGCATGACTGTATGAACATTTTACAATAGCAGGCTTTAAAAAACATGTTTGGAATTATCATGATCATTACAGCGTTAGCCGTATTGGTCCCTATTATAGCCATTTTTGACGAAAACTAGATATCTTGAGGTCCCATGAGGCATACCTAAATATTTTCTGATTTCGATAAGAATGACACCGATCGATTCCTCGTGGACCATGGAACGGGAAAAGGCGCGAAACCTGACAAAAATAAAAGAAATTGAAAAATGAAATGGCCTGATGAACATACGCAGTATTGTACTATATTCCGTGCTTTTGCTATACCTTGTATGGAAAAGGAAAGTGCATCTTCATAACAACGTGTTTGACATGGTGAGCTAATGGGCTTGTAGGGTTTAGGTCAGTTTTAGAAGAAAATGCTGTATTCCAATGTTCAAATACATTTGCAAGAAGTGTTGACGCATTTGAAGACCCGGCTATGGAAGTAATCAGGTTGTCAGGAAGCTAGCTTAGGGTATGCTTTTAAGTATGCTTAGGGTCAAGGGAAAGATGATAACAAATAGAAATACTGGGGAACTAATATCCCGTAGAAAAGTGCAAAGCAGATTGTTTTGGTTCCTGATGATCATTGGAACACGTTCATTATATAACTTGTCCTTGAAAAATGAAATTAGCCATAGGTACAATATTTCTCCCATTCAATCAAAGAATGCAACAGCGGCTTGGAGCACAAAACTTTCGGAAAGTGCAGCATCAGTCCCAAGCACATATCTAGCCAGGGGTGCCCCCTTGCAAGGAGGCACACCTGGTGCCTGGTGCCAAGGTCTTGGCACAACACTGGGCATTTGGAGTGCATGTTTCACAAATTGTTCAAGCTAAAATGAGCGGGGCTCTGAGGACCTTCTTGGGTAAACATTAGATATAGGACAAATAAGAGAAGTGGGAGAGGATGAGGAACTATATTTTGAATGATGACAAGGTTGCCATGGTTGCGGAGTTCATAAGTGCGCGTGGGAACACAAGGCTCGGAATATATTTTCCGTAAAACCGGCAGTCAATTTACTGGAACAAGAGTTCGGGTGGTTTTCCAAACATTTTGAGATGTGACTAAAAACTGCTGTCGTTCCCGAACACGTGTGTACATACCTGCGTATAGCTGATTTTCTGTCATAGTGGTCATCAAAACAAGATCGGGGACAAGATCTGAACAACGTTCCGAATCCCAGGGTGCTGGCAGGCGTGTAACTTTGTATACTTTTAGGGGTGCGCGAGCACCCTAAAACTTTTGAAAGCACCCCTAAACTTCCAAAAGCACCCCTAAAACTATTATGCGATGTTCTAATAGGACATAATGTCAGGATTATGTAGCAATTAAATAATAAGTATCAAAGATTCGGAACTCTCTTGTAACTATTCATCTAAAGATAATGTCGAGTTTAGAAGATTACTTAAGTGATCTGAAGATTTCATATAACCGCATGAGGTCATATTTAGACGGTGAGCCGCAGGAGTAACTATGGAAATTAGGTAGCTGCCATTTGCGACCAAAGCCGAAAGAGCGCGTTTTCCAAAATGTTAATTGCCGTGTCGCCGTTGTCTCAGAATCAGTACCATCGAGTGCACTCGTCGCTTCCTTGATCATGTCTTCCATACAGAAAAAAATGCTGGACTTCTTTTCCAAAATGCCATAGTGCATGCTGCAATTTATTTCTGAACTTATTTAGGCTGCATGTAGATCAGACCTGTCCATAGCTGATAATACGCACCAAAAGAGGGTCAAAACGCAACATGTGGTAGCTGTGATCTATTGGAACTTGTTTAGAAAGGGAGGGAAATCAGGGCCAGTATCTGGGAAACGTAGCTTGTGCTTAACCCTCGCCCGTCCGAGAGGAGCATCGATGGTCTCCATAAGGCTTTGTAAGGATAGCGGATAAACGGCGCCGCTGCGCCGCCGTACCTTTCATATCTCTTCCTTGATCAATTCCGCATCTTTAAAAAATCAAGTTTGGTCATGTTAGGTTAAGTCATCAGGCAAAGGAAAGTGACTTCATCTAAAATATTAGGATTGCATTTATGCAATAAGTAAAGTAAAGTTATTTATAAGTAAGAACACGTTTAACCTAGCAATCCGACTCTTAAAAACCATTATGGGCCTACCGGGTGCTGCAACATATATTCCGGGTTTATAAATTCGGTGATATGCCTAGTCTCATTTACGGGCGACCTCTTCAATGGAAATACATGGTAAAAACTGTAAAATAGCTATATTTTGGCTCATATTGGTTAACCCTCCTCCTTCGGGGGGCACGTTTAACCTAGCAATCCGACACTTAAAAACCATCATGGGCCTACCGGGTGCTGCAACATATATTCCGGGTTTTATGAAATCGGTGATACACCTAGTTTCATTTACGGGCGACCTCTTCAATGGAAATACAGGGTAAAAACTGTAAAATAGCTATATTTTGGCTCATATTGGTTAACCCTCGTCCTTCGGGGGGCCGATTCGACGCCCCTCGTTATTTTTTGTGATGACACAAAAGTTTCGTTTAGCCCAATGCTGCGTGGAAATTGTATAACAAAATTACTTCGACACATCTTGACCAAATTTTAAGTAAATGTCATGTCGGGTCACCGAGTTATGACGCCATTTCTATGCCCATGTAAGGCAATTTTGGTACTAAAATATATCTGAAAAACCGGGCGTTACTCGGCTTCTAGAAGAGGCAGATCGGGTTTCTAAAAAGGATTCGAAGGCTCCTGAAAAGGCAATTTGGAATACGCCATCTATTTTGAGATCAATTCCATAACGAAGGCACCAGGGGTCCCCAAAGGTCAGCAAAGGTTACCGTTTTAGAAGCTCTTGTTGGCTATACTCATGGACGGGACAAGATGTAGAAATTAATTTGGTATCATAGTTACGAGCATCACCCAAGGATTCGATGGTATGCGACCTCACTTCGACTTTGACCTAAGGTTATGTTAGGTGGTCTAAGGCCAAGGTCATGCGTGACCTTGCCAGGTCATGCCACATATTGTGGAACTCCTTGGGTTACGACAAACGCATTGACACCTTGGTTCTAGGTCTATTGATTCCCGAATCATAAGGGATTTTCTAAATGTCTCAAAATTTCACCATTTTTGACCTCACGAGGTTACTAGTTAACCTAGGGTAAACATAATTG
Organism: Lepas anatifera; assembly: GCA_034440635.1. Classification (NCBI taxonomy): domain Eukaryota; kingdom Metazoa; phylum Arthropoda; class Thecostraca; family Lepadidae; genus Lepas; species Lepas anatifera. Next base: position 381,575 of record JAOTON010001236.1, read on the forward strand.
TACACTGTCGGAGAGTTCAGATCTCGGGCAACAGGCTGCGCTTTACCGCGTCTTTCCACCTGTCTTAGTTTTCAAACGGATAAGGGTCGAATCGATCCCCCGGTAGGGCGAGGGAGTAAAATACCTCCAGAAGGGCAAAGGTCAAAATAGCTTCCTGTTCTCGTAATAGAAGTATATTGGGCCACCCCAAAGGACCAACTTGACATGTTTGTTCTATGATCTATGTAAGGTCATTTGGGACTATTTAAGCCTCTTTCTGACATGGGTTCGCAGGAAACCCGGACAACTTCGCTGGACAACTTGGCAGGAAATGATAACAGAGATTTCACTTTGGTACCATTTCGCTTAGCTTGTCATTACGAGTCGATTGGTATGCATATCGATTATGTCTGACAAGGTAATGCTCTTGGCCTGACCTTTGGTTAGGTCATTCTTAGATTTTGACACATGTCCATACCATACATAATTTGATTCGCCGTAACGAGAGGATTTGCCTACACTATGGCTCTAGCTTAACGTAGTTTTCGACCTTAGTTTGGCTATTAACCCGCGCCCTGGTGGGCCTCCGAGCCACCTTAGCCCTGGTGGGTGCGTGGGGGGAGGTGTTTGAACGCCTGCCCCCTCGAACTCGGCCCCTACGCGGGATAGCGCAAGACGCGAAGGCTGGTGGATAGCTCATAGAAATTCATGAAGAAACTATATCAGTCATTGTTTGGCTCAGGTTAATATTGAGGTCATGACAGGTCAAAGAAAGTGGCATTTTGAGTAAAGTTTTTCGGCTCTAGTGTCTCAAAGAGTTGAGTTTTAGAACCATTTTCTAGGCACCATTCGCTTCCTCTCATCACGGCGAATCGAATGATGCATAATATGATCATACTAGGTCAAAACACAAAAAATTACCTGACCTCAAGTTAGGTCAAAGTCACATTTTATCTAGCCTAGTCAATATGCACATCAATCGAATTGCAATAGCAATCCAAGCGCAATGGTGTCAAAATAAAAGTTGTACCATCATTTCATGCAAAGTTATTTACCTAGTTCTGAAAACTGCTTAAGTAGCACAGATGACCTCTCAGCGGTCACAGGTCTTAAATTGCAACATGAACCTGAAAAGGGGCCCAGGATACTGCGATTTGGAGAAGATGGAGGTATTCTCAGCTGCATCTACACAAATACAGCCCAATTTCTGTTTTTCCCATGCATTTCCAATAGAGAGGTCTTGATCCGTACTTTACCTTAGGTCATCGATATAGAAAATCATTTTGGCGGCGCTGCCGTTTTTCGTGCCGCCAAAAACCCGAATGGGGATGTTCAAACACCCCCACCCCGGGGCGAGAGATAGATAAGTGTTCAAAGCTTTGTTGGTCCAAGAACAATGTAACACCATAGATAAGCTTTAAATGGTGGTAAAATGCAAAAAATAACACTAAATAGGTAGCCGTTTGTCTGCGCGCTAGTTTAAAAAGACACCAAAAACTCCTGGCTTAACCACGTTTGCAGCTTTTCGAGCTGTGACCTTTGATGAGTAGGAAGCTCAACACGCGCCCCGCTGGGTTCCCTGGCATGACGCACCGCGCTGGGGGGGCGTATTTCGCCCTCTTCCTTCCGTATCTCATTTCCCAGGAAAGCCAAAGAAAAATTACGCACAGCGTTCGAAAGCTCCTGACGTGGCGAAGAAAAATTACAGGAAGTATTCTTATGTCAGGACAATATTGAGGTCAGCATAGGTCAAAGAATATTCCATAGGCTTACAACAGGGCATTGCACGTTTCCCCCTCTATATATTTATTCAGTGGAGTTAGAGCAAATATTTACACAACATTGGATTCCTCTCATCGTGGTGAATCGAATAATGCACTCGTATAATATGACCTTGCTAGGTCAAAAACGTGAAAATGACCTGACATCGAGCTAGGTCAGGGTCACAGGGTGACCTGGCATGGTCATTTTGCATATCAATCGACTCCCTGTGACAATATAAGCAAAATGCAAGCAAAATGAGAGCTTTATCTCAATTCAGTGAGAAGTTATGGACAAAACAATCACTGTTTGCTCCTGTGACCTGACATGACCTTTGATAGGTCAAATATTCAAAATAACCTTTAAGGTCAATATCGTGGCAAAAATACACGGTTTGAGAATTTTCAATTTTATCTAACCAGTATTTACGGAAAACGAGACCTTTCAATTTTTTACCATAGATTTATAATATGGTGACCAAAAAATTACCCCATCTTAGGTCAATGATATCAAAATTCCGAGACAGCAGATTTGTAGACCCTTATGACCTCATCATATTGTGAAAGTTTCAAACTGATCGATGGGCAGATGTTCCTTATGCGCCGCTTCAAACTTGTGATTCTAGGTTTTGAGGTCGGGTCACTTGACCGTGGATAGCTCCTTGACCTGAAACGACTTGACCTAGAAAATTCAGAGGCGTAAAATTGATCAGGGATAAGGTACTGCAAGTTTCGTTGCTCTGCGACTCTTCGTGTTTGCTTTATCCGGGGAAAACCAGGAGGGGAGGGGGCGAATTTTGCCCCCCATCGGGGTGCGTGTTAAAGCATCCGCGCAGGAATCATTTTGAACTTGTGGGAAAGGGCCTTCGATTTCGGTGGGGCCGAAGATAACTCGGCTTATCGTTTGATTTGTTGCTGAAAAAGGTACGGGAACGGCTGGAAAATAGTGGGCACTGCCCCCATAGTCCGAAAGTTTTTTAACACGGTTTTTGGGCGCATCTCTTAAAGTATGTTGACACGCACCCCGCTGGGGTCCCTGGCATGACGCACCCCGCTGGAGGGGGCGAATTTCGCCCCCTCCCTCCGTATCTCATTTCCCAGGAAAGCTAAAGAAATATTACGGACGGCGTTTGAAAGCTCTTCACGAGACGAAGAGAAATTATACGAAGTATTTTTATTTCAGGTCAATATTGAGGTCAGCATAGGTCAAATAATGCCCCATAGGCTTACAACAGGGCAATGTACGTTTCCCCCTCTAGATTTTTCTCTCAGTGGAGCTAGAGCACATATTTATGCATCATTGGTTTCCTCTCATTGTGGTAAATCGAATGATGTATAATATGACCTTCCTAGGTCAAACTGTGAAAATGACCTAACACCTAGTTAGGTCAAGGTCACAGGGTGACCTGGTATGGTCATATTACATATCAATGGACTCCTCGTGACAATACAAGCACAATAAAACCAAAATGGGAGCTTTATCTCAAATCAGTGAGAAGTTATTGCCAAAACAATCACTGTATGCTCCTGTGACCTGACATGACCTTTGAGAGGTCAGATGGTCCAAAACTCAGCTTTATGGTCAAGATCGTGGTAAGAATACACCGTTTGAGCATTTTCAGATTTATCTATCCCGGCTTTACCAAAACGAGCCCTTTCTATTTTTCTCCATTGACTTAAAATGGGGTGACCAAAAAATTGACCGCACCTTCGGTCAACAATATCAAAATTCCGAGATAGCAGATTTGTAGACCCTAATAGCCTCATCATATTGTGGGAGTTTCAAACTGATCGGTTGGCTGATGCTCCTTAGGCGCCGTATCAAACTCGTAATTTTAGGTTTTGAGGTCGGGTCGCTTGACCTTGGATAGCTCCTTGACCTGACATGACCTGCCCTCAAAAATTTGGTGAGATGCGTAGAATTGATCAGGAATAAGGTACTGTAGGTTTCGTTGCTCTGCGTTTCTTGGTTTTTGCCTTATTCCGGGAAAACCAGGAGGGAGGCGAATTTCGCCCACCAGCAATGAGCGTGTTAAGTCACTGGCGGATCCAGGGGGATGGCATTTGGGCCATACTCCCCCAAACGCTAAAACCAGGGGGCCAAACTATTTTTTGATCCAAGGGGAACAGTGTGGAGTGCAAATAAAGCAAGAAAGAAGTCATTAGAGATGTTTCGACAAAAGTGTTAGCTAGCTAGTTAAGGGCTCTTTATAAGGCATTCTGTGCAAAGCACCTTTGCCCGCGTCTAAAGTGTGTGGGAGAATTTTGTGGGAGGGGTGTTTACTTTAATGTCGCAGAACAAAGGTGTAAGGACAAAAGTGTAAAGTTTTTACCCCTTTTTACGTTTTTCATCCCCGAACAATGCCAGTAAAATGTTATGGGTTGGCTAGGAAAAAGCACCCCTAAAGATTTTCACAAAGTTACACCCCTGGGTGCTGGGTGGAGAGCAACACCAAGGCCTAAGCTGAATTTTTCGCTCACCTTTGGGTTACACAATTTCCATTATATTTTCAAGCAGAACTTTGTTACCCCTGTTAAATAATCCTAGTGCATATGAGCTCACTAAAACTGTGGTAGCAAAGGAATTTGGATGAAAAAAGGACTTCTCAAACTTCTAAAAGGGGCTTAAATTGACTTTTACATTTCTCCTCCCTGACTATATTTTCCAATATAAGTATCATACTCAGCACTCTAGTGCAAGACCAGTTTTGGGACAATGGATCTGAATCATCTGAACCTGGAAAGCAGAGTTCCAAAACGTCTTCTGCATAGGCAACGAAGTTTGGAATCTGAAAGATACACTGAATCAGGTAATGTATAAAACATCGAGGAAACTACCTACCCGAGTTTTTTCTTTTTCCCAATACAGTTTCATGCGTAGATTCCAAATATGCAGTCCGCAAAATCCTCGTTTTACGCCTTTTTTGTAATCAACACTTGTTTTCCCGATTACAAATCAACACAAGTTTTGGCCCGAGTAGCGTCGAAAATAACTATGTGAGATAATGATGTTTGATCTTTTCTGAACCATTGAAGTGTGGGAAATTAATATTTTTAAACCAATTCTCCTGATTTTTGTTGTTCTATCCGTAATTTTGAAAGAAAAGTGTAAGACTTTTAGCATAGAAGTCAATGGCAGGTGCCCCGGCAGCCCCGTTCTCTCCCGACAAATGCGCAGTGTGCTACGAAATGCGTTATCGGTGTGCCCTTTCTTGCTATACATATATGTTAGGTCAGGTCACAATGCAGCGTACTGTATGAGTGACTTTCGCGAAATCGCGGCCATTTGTTAACACGCGCATTGACGGGGGTCTGAGCCACCTTCGCTTTGACGGGGGGGGGCGGTTACCCGCCCCCCTAAGATCTCAAGAACCATGGTAGGTAGCGAAAAACGGTAAACAGCGTTGGGTTGCCCATCCACTTCTCCATCGAAAAAATTTGAACCATTTTTTGGTCAGGTCACATTTAAGGTCACGAGAGGTCAAAACATGCCGTTCTAGGGATAACATGTAAATTAAGTTTTTCGGCCCTTACATCTGAACAAGTAAAGATAGAGCAAAACGACTTGGGCTATATGAATCCTCTCAGCAAGCCAAATCGAATGATATACAATTTGACCTTGCAAGGTCAAATCAAGGATTTGACCTGACCTGAGGTCAGGTCAGGGTCAAATTATTTAAAATGCATATCATTAGAACCGCAAAGCCCAGGCGAGTCTAATGGAGCTAAAATAAACGCTCTATCACCATCTGTTACTGAGTTATTCCATGAAAACCATTTTTTCCATGTATTTCCAATGGAGAGGTCATGCCTCGTACCTGTCCTTAGGTCATCGACATAAAAAATACCGGAACATATTTTAGAGAAATTGGTGGGGTCATTATGTGATATGAGTTTCAATCGGATAAGTTCACCCTGCTCCGACTTATGCTATCTTAAACTTTTTGAGGTTGGGTCACTTGACCTGTACTGGTGACCTGACCTGAGATGACCTAACCTTAAAATTTTCACAGAAGTTGTAAAAATGATGAGGAAAAAGAAATGCCAAGTACGGCGGCGCTACGCGCCGCCGTTTTTCTGCTATCTCCGAAAAACCCGAGGGGGGCAGGTACCCGCGCCCCCGTCAATGGGCGTGTTAACAGCTTTAGTAAATCATCGGAAATCTAGGTTGATAAAAAAGACTGCAGATTCCATATATCCACGTACGTCATGTCAGAGACTGTACTGGACCGAAACCCAGCCGCGCTTATCAGTATCGCCGATCAGTAGGGTGAGGCGGGTGTCGGGTCATTACATTATCGAGTCGTAAAGATAGCAGAGGCGTTTCTTGCAGCTCACTTATGTTCACGGGCAGGGGTCTCTGAAAATATCCACCCAGTTCACTCCCAGCAATTTGGTGGAGAAGCTCCAGCTTCTAGCAGTAATCCTGGACTCAAATGAGTCAAACCTGACTCTGAAGCAATTGTCCCGCATTCTGGACCTGCTGAGATTTAACACGCGTCCCGCTGGGGTCCCTGGCATGACGAGCCCCGCTGGGGGGCGTTTTTCGCCCCTCCGTATCTCATTCCCCACGAAAGCTAAAAGAAAATTGCGGGTGGAGTTGGAAAGCTCTTGACAAGACGAAAATATTTTATACGAATAATTTTTATGTCAGGTCAATATTGAGGTCAGCATAGGTCAAAGAAGGTTCCATAGGCTTACAACAGAGCAGTGTACGTTTCTCTCTCTAGATTTAGCCTCAGGGGAGCTAGAGCAAATCATTATGCATCATTGGATTCCTCTCATTACGGCGAATCGAACGATGTATAATATGACCTTGCTAGGTCAAATAGTGAAAATGACCTGACCTCGAGCTAGGGCAGGGTCATAGAGTGATCTGGTATGGTCATGCTGCATATCAATCGACTCCCCATGACAAGATAAGCACAATACAAGCAAAATGGGAGCTTTATCTCAACTCAGTGAGAACTTATTGGCAAAACAATCACTCTATGCTCCCGTGACCTGACATGACCTTTGAGAGGTCAGATTCTCAAAAACTCAACTTAATGGTCAAGATAGTGGTAAGAATAGATGGTTTGAGGATTTTGAACTTCTCGTTTCCTTCCGCACTGAATGGTTAAAAAACGCCCGGTTTTCTCTCTACTGTACCGGGCTGACATCCGAATAATTTTGGACGAAAAGTGGGGGAGACTGGCTCCACTGGCCCCTTTTTCCATCGCCCAATTAGGATCTAAAAAACTTATTTTGTGCCCCACTTTGAGGGCGCATTCCCCTTTGCCTATTCAGTTTCCAGAAAAAGGGAACAAAATATAATGCGGTATTTCAAAGCAATTACGATGATATAAGCGGATGGTGTCGAGCATTTCTATGAATCTTTCAATATTTCACATAATTCTCCGATAGTTTGCGTAATTTTCAGAAATTTTTCAGGCCATCAATATTGAGTTCAGTGTGTATCAAAGATAGTCCCAAAATTATTTATGAGGATTGCGCCTGTTTTGCCTGGATATTGTTACTAAAGCGACGCCATAGCAGAACCGGACCAGAACCAACCTTCGGGGGATGTGGCATTTCGGGTACACTCGCGAAAGAAAACACATTTTAGAATCAAAAGACAATGCGTGGGTAGTGCTGAGCAGCTTTGGGGGCAGGACCAGATTTGACATTCAAAAGCTTTTTAGTAATCTACCTAGCTCACTTATCATGGTGAATGGAAGGAATAATACAAATCGCATCCATGTAAGATCAAATCACAGAAATGCACCTCCATGCAGTCAATAACAAAAATGGATAATTAAAGTGTTATGCATGGATAACTAATAGAGGTCTGCATGGAATAGGAATGGAACGGAATTTATTGGATTGGTACTGATTTTGCATAAATGGAACGGATTGAAACAACATTTTGCAGAGTTAATTAGGCACAGGATGGACGTTAAATACATTTTCGAAGCAAAACTATAGCTTGGGACGGAATGTGACGGATTTGGTGAAATTTTATGGGATGGAATGGATTGGAACAGAGAAAAATGGGATGAAATGGGATGGAAGCTGAAAAAAGCGTCCCATGCAGACCTCTAATAGCTATGCTTCTACAGACATGCAATCCAGTTAGATATCTATTTTGTAGCAATGTATGTAAAATTATAATGCAAATTAAGTTTTTAAGCCCTCCTTGAAAAAAAAACAAACAAATAGAGCCAATTTTCCCCGAAACATATAGCTAGATCCACTATGTAAATCACATGGCAACATCGCAGTTACGCATATTAGCACCTTTGTTAGAAACCGATTGTTGTGCCCTTCTTGCCCGCTCTGCTCGCGTGGTATCGGTGGGGGAGATTCGACGGTACAGCCTCTGTCTGGACATATTGAAACTGCAGTCTGTTTTATGAACCTAGATTTCCGACGATTTATTAATGTTGTTAACAAATGGCCGTGATTTTGCCAATGTCACTCATACAGCACGCTGCATTGTGACCTGACCTAACATATTTAGCACGAAAAGGCCACACCGATAACACATTTCGTAGCGCACTGCACATTTGCCGGGAGAGAACAGGGCTGCCGGGGCACCTGCCATGTTAAAGGTATTGCACCTTTCTTTCAAAATTACGGATAGAACAACAAAAATCAAGAGAATTTGTTTAAAAATATTAATTTTCCGCACTTCGGTGGTTTAGAAAAGACCAAACATCATATATATCACATAGTTATTTTGGACGCTACTCGGGTCAAAACTTTTTTGGAAAACAAGTAATGATTACAAAAATGCGTAAAATGAGGTTTTGCGGACTAAATATTTAGAATCTACGCATAAAATTGTATCAGAAACAAGAAAAACTCACGTAAGTGGTCTCCTCAATGTTTTGTACATTAGCTGAAGCAGTGGGAAGAGATGAAGAAAATTGCGCCCATATACTCATACTGTCAGTATGAGTAAGCCGTTCACGAAGTAAAGATGTTTCTCATTGTAGGTCCCAACGCTGCAAAGCTTGTAAGTGAATATGACCGACAAATGCGTTAGGACACAACCAACTTACATATCTATTTAAATTTTGAGGTGTGGAACGACAGCTTTTTTGCTGTTAAGGAGAGGTTGTCAGGTTGGGAGGGTGGGGAACCACTGATGTGCAGATAACATCTACTCAGGTAAGGGCAAGCCTGATGGAAACAAATCCGGTCAAATAAATCTGGCCGCTTTGCTGTTTTGCGAGAAGACTAGTAAAAACGTTGCTGTTTGGCATGGCTTATCCAACTCGCCAGAAAAACATCCCTCAATGTAGTCATGCGGTGACAAACAATAACTCAATCACTACGGATGACACACAAGCAGCCAGGGAACACAGAAACTGTAAATGAACCTCCTGTTCTATACGACACTTAAAGCCACGAGGCGACGCGGCATTGACAGCCACCGACAGCCCAGGCTTGTTTGGCGCGCCATCTGGGTTTGTCCCGGTGGGAGCGGTTATGGCAGCCGACACCGCGACCTCGCGAGCTTTTCCGGTATCCGCGAGACTGTCAACATGGCCGTCTCCCGGTCAGAATAGGTTTCAATGGCCTCTCCCCCCCTCTCTCTCTCTCTCGCTCTCGTTCTGGCTCTCCATTCACTACCCTGACCTGACATTTTTCAATACGAAAGGAAAAACACAGAGCAACACAAACCTTTCCGAACTTTGGCGCAAATATATTTCAAGCTATCACTTCTTCCTACTTATAGCTTTTAGAACTGCCTGTGAAGGGCTGCAAGTGGAGCAGATTTTCTGCTGTTCATAAGACCTGAATGAAGATCAAAGTGCAACACTTCGATTTAAAATTTCGTGGCCACCCTATGTCCAGCTTGGCGATCCATGGTGACCTGAAGCTCGTGCTGACTTATAAGCCCTGCAAGACTATGTGGCTCTGCAAGCTCCTGGCATCCCAAGTCAGCTTAGGAAGCATGCCAGACAGCAAATCCTGCCATCCTGATATACTTGCTGCCCTGAAGTGGCATTATGAATTGAAGAGATCGGCAATGTTGGGTCTCGTACATTTTATATGACTCTGCTGGCTTGGCGGCCCATAGGCACATTCAGATTTTTCAGCCGGGAGGGGAGCACTTCAGTCAGGGGGCGCCATTTCTCCGGTTGCAACCTGTCCGGGGGCGCCAAATCGTAGTGTGTGGGCGCCAATACTTGCATCCTGGGGGAATGTGGTGGAAAAAAACATTCCAGGGGTCCAAGACCCGGTGTGGGGCCTCTGAGTGCTCGATCAGAGGAGGGTTTCTGCCCTCCCTTGCCCGCTGGATCCGCCTATGCAGATGCCGCTGGGAGTTTCCTGCGCGTTGTAAGTGCAATCAGCCCAGACTAGAGGTGGGACTTTCTAGGCCCGGGGGCCCGGGGCAAAAGCCCGGCCCAGGCCCGCGGGCTTGGACCGGGCCTGAAGGCCTGATTTAAGCCAATGCCGGGCTGATAACGGGCTTCACCCAGCTCATTCCGGGCTTCAACTGAACTGGGACTTCAAAGTCAATTTTCTGTAGGTTAAATAAGCCTTTTTCTGTACACACCTAGTTTTTTTCACTAAAAAATAATCTTATACATGCAACAGCAGCTTTTGAAAATGCATTTACAATTAATTTTGAGACATGGACTTTAAGACATACATCAAGAATGTAAAAGCATGAAGCTCTAGCTCTCTATTGTTACTCATGCCAGGGTCAAAAGTAAGCTACTTAAACCTGTATCAATATTCATAATCAAATATTGAATGATGTTACAGTTGCACGCATTCATGCTGTGCTGTCATATTATGAATCTCCTGATGATAATATGGGTAAACAAGATATAAATTGTGATAGCCTATTTGTTACTTCCATATTGTCAGCATAGCCTTTCAAATGAAGCCATTTAATCAATGTACCGCTAACATTATATTGATAATAACACCTAGCTCTAGCTAGAACCTTCTTTCCAGAAGCGTTCTGCTTCAGGTAAAAAAACTTATCTGTGGAGCCATTCCCATGTCCTCTACGAAAAATGGTCAAGTAAGTATGTCAGGTGCAAACTATCTGGTGGAAGCCCATAATCATCAAATTTACCTGATAATGCTAGATGCAAGAACAAATTTTGATAAGTTTAACCCTTCCACAGCTTCATCTTGCTCTTTCATTGCCCAAAAATACAGAATCCACTCAGAAAGGCAAGTAGGTATAAGCAAGGGAATAGGCACAAAGAAAACATGCTTTTAATCAAAGTACTTCAAAACATAGATTAGTCAGTTGTGGGAAGATACTGGGGAGAGCGGTCACCCTTAGAAGGAACCCTTGAAATTGCGCCAAAACAGGAATAAACTTGACATTATTTGTTGCATTTTCCTTGTGGAGATACTTTCCTGGCCTCTATGAAATACAACTTCTATTATAAGCTTTGAACATAACAGCACTTTCCTCCCACCACACTCAAAAATGCACAGAAGGGCAATTCCAGCACCAATCGACCAAGGCCTACACGGCACCTCTTCGATTTGCTTTAAAATGAGTATATAGGTTTCTCATGGGCCCCAAAGCCGAATCTGAGACTTTTAGCTCGATCGGAGTAAAACTTTAGAAGTTATAGTCTCAGGCATTTTTTGAAAATCTGCTTACAGTGCAATTTATAGGTGACCACAAAACCCTCAGGAACTGATGAATTATGCATCAAATATACATTTTCCTGTCCGAAATGAGCCGCAAAACTCGAATCTGAAGTCCGTTTGACCCTAGGTCACTTCTAAAAAATGTGATTTGACCTTGACCTAAGGTCATGCCCAAAATTTTCTGGTACACTTTTTGTTCAAAATGGAATGTTCCAAATTGAAGATTGAACTTTCCTCCTTCCAATAAAATAGGTTAGAACATCCGTTTTTTATATCTTCTTGTGTTTTTAACACGCACAGTGGAGGGTGGTCTGGCGTCAACACGCAATGAAGGGGTCCCGAAATGCCTCCCCTGAGATCTTGCCAATTAAGTGGGTTAGAAAAATGCGCGTTTCGGAATTTGTGAGGGCTGTATAATTTTTTATTTGAGCTAAATTGTATGAGCTTAGATCAATATCTTTAAGGTCAAATCAGGTCATAAAGGTCAAGTGTCTGTCGTACCGGACACCTTTAGCGAAGTACCGTGATTATGCGGAAAAAGTTGCGAAACTTTTGAAACATACAGCAGGTCCGGTGATTGTGGACACCCTCACGTCAACGGAGCGTTGCGAGAGTGGGTCGGCTGTCGCGCTGTTTTGAACAATGTTATCTGAGATAGTCGTAAAGGGGGAGGCAGGGGAACTCACGCAGCAAACAACGGCTTGCCAGTGGCCAGCGTGCGATTGTCCAGTGAGGAGCGTGGAAGTAAGTAGGAGTTGAGACGAGCCATGGGTAAGAAAGACAATCGTCGCAATGACGTGTGCTCAGATCCCTTCTCAAGACATAAAAAGACAGTTTATAAATCGCTGGTTCATGAAGTTAGTGACGATGTGATTGACAAATGTCGCGGAACAGTGACGAAAGGCACGACATTGTGCTCGAACTGTGTGGGGTGGATCAGAAAGAAGGATGAAGAATATTTCAAGGAAAGTGAACCCACGATTAGGCCACCGCAAGAGCAGTGGACTCTCTCCTCTTCTGCATCGTCATCCAGTCCAAATCAGGCCAGTGAAGCCTCAACCAGCACTGGACAAATGACAGAAGAATTGGAGCTGGATGCCTCAACAAGTGCGGCCTCTTGCACACTGGAAAAGGTGCTACCGTTGCTTGACGTTTCGCCTGTGCGAAAAGGTAAGCGCGTGGTGAGAGCTTAGTTCAATCGCTTTGTACTGAAAACATTTTATTAAGCTTGTATGTTTGAAGGTGAAAAGCTCTCGTAAATCAGCTACATAAGCAGTCTTATACGAAGAAACGGAAGGAAATTCAAAGAATACGAACACTATACATAAACATGCGTGGGGTATCCTGTGGTGGCGTACTAGTTCTACGAAGCAACTGAAATTACTGTTATTTGTCCCTGTACTATTTTCATTTCGTAACATAGTATCTACAGTGACTCACTCTTATCGTCATTATGTAAAAATTACTTGTTGAAATCCTCATAATCGTTCGACATTTATTGTTTCTAGCCGGCCTTAGAACCCCGACTCGACGCGCTGAAGGCACACGAAAGCTGAAAAGCGTAGTGTCGGAAATGAAACGAAATATCTCCCTTGTGGCTGAAGCTGACATAGAGACACCAGAGGCAACTCCAAAAAACGGAGTCGAACAGAAACTGACTCTGAGTCTGGCAAGTAAGTGGAAATATTTGTAGTGTCTGAGTATAAATAAATCTGCTGTGTCCATTTTTTAGGTTCGAGTATCAACTTATTCTGTCTCAAGCAATGTATGTTATCTCATAAGTAGTAGAATGTATCAACTAAGTCTTTTCTACACTATTTGGGAAAATGACGCAAAATTTACCCTCAATTATTTGTTGTATTTCAGTTGGTATGTCTGCGGGAAAATTAAATTCAAACTATGTGTTTAGAAGAAATATGTGTGAAGGGGAAGATACAAAAGATATCGTGTGCGTAGCTAAAATACCGTTCTTATGTTTCTTAATTCTTATATCGATGTCCTGTGTGCCTCTCAGGTATCAACGCATGATGTCCGAGTTAAAACATGCCTTTGTTGAGACTTCGGACTACCGGAGAAGACTACAAATTCTGACACTGTCCCCTCTCTCTATTTTTGAGACAATGAAATTCTTCGGCGTGTCTCGTTACATGGTCAAAAAGAGCAGGGAAATAAAGAAAGCTTACGGAATAATACCTCAAGTACCGACAGTGTCCCATGGAAGACGGATTAGTGACTCAGAAAAGGCGAAAATAAAATCCTTCTATGACAGAGACGAAGTATCCAGAATGTGCCCGGGAATGAGAGATCGGATGATCGAGAGGGACGGAGAAGGAAAGAAAGTCTATGTTCAAAAACGTCTTCTTCTGGGAACAATGCGGGAGATGTTTGTGCTGTACAAGCAAGACGAAAGTAATCCCAGGGTCGGATTCTCCACCTTCGCCACTCTCCGCCCCAGACACTGTGTTCTAGCTGGTAGTCCGGGCACACACAATGTGTGCGTTTGCACCTACCACCAGAATGTCAAGTTGCAGTTGCAGCACTAGGGGAGCGAAGCGTAACATACAGAGACCTCATGAGCGCAGCAGTCTGCGACCCATCGAAGCGGGACTGCATGATGGAAAAATGTCAGAACTGCCCTGGAGAGGAAGGAGTTAGAGAGTATTTATACTCACTTGACTCCGTGCAAATGGCTTCTGAAGATATTACGTTCAAACAATGGTCAAAATCAGAGAAAGAATCGACGCTTCAGGATTGTGTGGAAAATATAGAGCAATTTGTTGATTCCCTGAGTGAGAAGGTATGTAACCTAACCCGTCACCACCACATCTCCAAGGCTCAAGGGCATTATACAGCAAACTTGAGGGAAAACGCACCAAAGGAGGAAGCCGTAGTCATCGGTGACTTCTCAGAAAATTATACATGCATCGCAAAAAATGCTGCTCAGTCGTATCACTGGTCTGCAAAGCAGGTGACTGTACACCCTTTTGTTGCATACTGGACTGAGAATGGAGTCCAGTGCAGTAGAAGTTGTTGTTTTTTAAGTGACGATTTAAAGCACTCCCACGTCATGGTTCATACCATGCAGCACAAACTCGTACCTTGGCTACGCACCCAAATACCAGGTTTGAAAAAAATACATTACGTATCAGACGGGTGCGGTGGCCAATACAAGAATAAGTTTAACTTTATCAATGTTTGTTATCACGAGATAGACTTTCAAATACCATGTGAATGGCACTTCTTTGCTACCAGCCACGGGAAGAACGCCTGTGACGGGGTTGGCGGCACAGTGAAGAGACGAACAGCGCAGGAAAGCTTAAGGAGAGAAGAAAAGGATCAGATCTTGGGTCCTCTATCGATGTTCTCTTTTCTAACGCAAGACTTCGCCACCACAATCCATTTCGAGTTTGTCAGTAGAGAGGAGGTCTTTGAAATGTCCAAACGACTGAAACAGCGGTACAGCTCGGCGTTGAAGATCAAGGGCACCCAACGGTTTCATCGCTTTACACCCGTGAACCTGAACACCATGCAGGTGCGAGAGCTCTCTGAAGACAGCGACGGAACAGAGGTGCCCACTGCGACAGCGTAAGGTCAGTTCAGCACAAAGACAGCTCATGGAGGCGCCAGCTCCCGTATTTCGGTGCATTGTTCTAACTCGGTGTCCGGTGTACATATTTTTACACGCGCTGACAAATGCTTGCTTCCTTTAGCTTCAAGGAGAGTAAAATCGGGCAAATATATCGTCAAAGAGGTAGTATTGATATAGTTCTAACTCGCTAGTGGGAAATGCTTGCTTAGGTCTGATGCAAACAAAAACGTATATTTGAATTGACGCGATAGGCGAGTTCTTTACATGAACGAGGAAACCCACAATTGCTTTTTTGGCTTTCATCAGCCTTCTGAGCACTGTTCCTATTGTATCACCATTTCGTCCCACTACATGTCCAATATACTGTCGGAGCCCCAGCGACGGGTTATTGTCATCCTTTAAAGCACTGTGATGAGCATTAACACGCAGCTGGACAGGGTTTAAGCATAATTGCCCGAGGAGGCTGGAAAACCCTTCATGGCAGAAAAATAACATCGGTGAGCGAGTTACTTGGGGAGAGAACTTCGAAAAGCGGTCCACGATGGTCACGCACTGACTGACCTATAGGCTTACAAAATCCGAAATATATTTCTAAATAGCCATAACCTGCGGTCGCACCAGTTCAACTACATTGCAGACCTAGTTGTGCCATGAAAACGTAATATTACCAGGGTTGTATGTTAAAGTCACTTCAGTAGATCATAGGTCACAGACCAAGGTCAAATAAACATGATCGCAATTGTTGATCCCAGAGCTTGCGGTCACATGACGTTCCCTGGCAATACGTGTATGATGTTTTGACGTTACAGCTGAGGTCACTGAATGCTAAGTTCTAGGACAGGTCAAAGACCGTGAGTCAAGGTCAAACTCATTGCTCGCCCATTAGTTGTTTCTTTGCAAGCTTCATCGTATGTATGAGGGAAAACGCACCAAATGGGCCTCACAAACTCCGAAATGCGTATTTTTCTAACCCACTTAATTTGCAAGATCTCAGGGGAGGCATTTCGGGACCCCTTCATTGCGTGTTGACGCCAGACCACCCTTCACTGTGCGTGTTAAAAACACAAGAAGATATAAAAAACGGATGTTCTAACCTGTTTTATTGGAAGAAGGAAAGTTCAATCTTCAATTTGAAACATTCCATTTTGAACAAAAAGTGTACCAGAAAATTTTGGGCATGACCTTAGATCAAGGTCAAATCACAATTTTTTTAGAAGTGACCTAGGGTCAAACGGACTTCGGATTCGAGTTTTACGGCTCATTTTGGACAGGAAAATGTATCTTTAATGCATAGTTCATCCGTTTGTGTGGGTTTTATGGTCACCTAAAAATTGCACTGTAAGCAGATTTTCAAAAAATGCCTAAGGCAATAACTCTTAAAGTTTTACTCCGATCGAGCCAAAAGTCTCAGATTCGGCTTTAGGGCCCATGAGAACCCTATAAAGTCATTTTAAAGAAAATCGAAGAGGTACCGTGTAGATTTGCCTTTTGCCTGGTCGATTGGTGCTGGAATTGCCCAGAAACATAGAAACACAGAACACAAAAACAGACTACCCAAAGCAATAGAGACTGAGACTACCCAAATTACAGACTTTAGATACCCCAAATTCCGCGGCCTTGAGCAGCTTGTAGAGCTTTGCAATTGCAAAGCCAGTAAAGCGTCATATATGAAGCAAGTGCGCAGAAAGGTGGCCTATTCCCAGGAACAAAACAAATGCCCACACACTTTGAGCTTATTTTTTAGATCTGTGAAGTTTTCGAAATATATTTTTAAGATTTTGAAATAGGTTTACTGAAATATATTAACTTTTCTGCTAAATATTTGTGACAAATATTTCCACTATTGAGTGTTCTAATGTAGACAAGCATGGCGCTTCAGATACCCTCTAAGCGCAAGCCCATAACATACAACAAAACAAACAGAAATATAGTGCTGAAGCCCGCATGGTGGTGTCGATGGGCTGGAGACGTTTTTTCCATCAATTTTACTTTTTGGTGGAGATTAGTGCAATATTTTTCTTCCATGTTTGGTGTGAACCTGTGGAGAACTAGTGGTTCTGTATGGCTGGTGGTTTGATAATTCTATATGGTTGGTGGGCCTTGTTGGCTTACCTACTTAACAGACCAGACCAAGACTGACGCAAACAGAACAATCTTTTGACTATCTTCCAAGCTGTCTAGTGACCAAACTAAAATCCAATGCTCAAAACATGTATCACCAGAGGGATAATGTGTAGGATTTTTGGTTCATTCACAGCTATTCTGCCATGGTACTCTGAAAAGTCTTAGCTGAAAACTTGTCACTGCTCTCTCCTCTATTGAACAACATTATTGGAACTCAATTATGAGGCTCGTGCCAGCACATCATGATTTATAAAAATGCAATTATGGAGGAAATGTCTGATATGAGTGGGCTTATTTCATCCCGATTATTATAGCTGCCATGTGCATACCTCTATCTAGAATGTCCTGTGTTTTTATAAGGTGATGCTGGTCATTACCTGAAGTCAGCGTGCATCATAAGCAAGTTATATTTCATACGTTGTGTTTTTTCATTATCATTTTCTGCTGAATTATTAAGGTAGCTGAGGCTACTGGTGCTGCTTGCACCTTTTTTAATATGGTTTTGGGTGCAACCAAAACTTTTTCCAGGATAAATTGGCTTAAAACATGTATTTGAACATGTATTTGAAACAGCTTTAAAGTATATACATGTTGTATATAGCCTTTTATGGTTTTCCATGATACCGGGCCTTCCCGGGCTTGATAAGCAATTTCTTCCATAACCCGGGCTTGTGACGGGCTTCTAAAATCAGCAGCAGACCGGGCCCGGGCCCGGGCCTGCAAAATTGCCCGAAACTCCCACCTCTAGCCCAGACCCTTCCTGACGAACAGAACAGTCTCTAACTGCTTGCGTTGCCCTTGCCATGATGGAGGTCCCACGACCCATTGACTGACAGCTCTTGGCCTGCTGACGCAACGCCGAATACCTGTGCTAACCTTATAATGTGATGAAGGTCGCAGTTTTGCAGGAGCTCAAACACAATAGCGAGATATTCAATGGATAGCTAATTTGGAAAGATCACTGTTGACAGGAGACCCTGATACTTCGGGGGCTAGCTTGTGGGTATTTTGCTGGATGAACAATGCATACAAAGCGGGACTCGACCACCTACGAATTATGATTACGGTGTGGGGAAACAATTTATAGAATATCGCTCCTGCTCACTTCTGGCCTGGGACCTGGACAAGAAATTGTCTGCTTGAGAAACCAAAGCTCTGCCTGGGACCCATCATGTTTCGAGGTCTATCGGAGTTTCGGGGTGTAATTCGTTAAATCCAAGAAAAATCATCCTCCAAGTGGCGAGGTCTACTAATACACGTGATTTGTGGTCTGCACTTGCTAACCCATCAGACTTTTTGCTGGAGCTCTGCTTTCTTAACTTCTCTCAACCGTACGAAGCCTACAAAATAATCTGAGGAGAACAATCCTCGTGCATTATTGACTCTTTGGACTTTAGACAATGTTTTTTCTTAGATATACGTGTTATATAGGTGAGGATGGGGTCATATGATACAGTTTTCACGGGATCAGCTGTACCTTCCAAAATATCACTACGATATGTATAAAGCGAGGGATGTTACCAGTTATTTTCATTCCGTTGCCAGGAAAACCCTAAATCAATTGAAAACTTGAACAAAAGTCAAAATTTTCAACATGCCCCCACTACGAGGCAGGTTGTTACTGGTCACGAGGCAAGTTGAAATGCACGAGTATTTTCTTATAAACTAACAAAAAACATGTGCGAAACGTCTGAAGTATTTATTCCTTACATTGTGACTAAGCAGCGCTAAAGTCGCTGAAAACCTTCCAACTTTTTCGACATCAGTACATATTTTTCATTTATTGAATGATATGAAATTAATTTTTAATCAATTGAATTAAAAACAAATGGGTGTCAGGCATTCTCAGTTCGTTCTTTGCAGCGAATTAATGCGCCAATTTTCGAGTTGCAACTGTCGACAATCCATGGTTTATTTTGCACGCATGCGGAAGGTATTCTGCCAGTTGAGGCTCCATCTCATCTGAAAAAAGCTTGCGAAGTTCGATTATATCCAAACGTTTCGTAGCCATCTTGGCCGTCAGCATGACAGTGCCGCCGGAGTGCCATAAATTGAATACTGTAATCGTGTGCTACTCTCATTATCGAGGTACCGATCCGGACCTGCTCCGTAGCGGAGTCTAAAACGCCGACCGGAGGGGCTCGTCGGGTTGTCTTTCGAACATATGTCCGCACCATCTACCAAAAGAAAAGGATGGTGTTAGGAAATAGGATGTAAGATGTAGGTAAAGCACAAGGAAATTAATTCATAACCATGAATTATTCAATATCATTGGACCTTTTCAGTGGTTAAGTCTCTTTTGGATGGATTCGAATGTTCTTAAATCATTTAGGTACCTAAAGCTGGTGGAAGTTTCGGTAAAACTGACGGTGTATTTGTCAGCATGCAATAGCCCATTTCGATTGATTTACGGAATCAAAATTTGTGACAACATTGGTAAAAAATAAATTAAACACAGTTACATGCCCATTTTTAAACATTATTAATTAGCTATGTTAACGTGGAATACCGTTGGGGAAGGTTGATACAGCGCGGTGTACGTTGATACAGCCAGTAACAACGTGCCCCATCCATATTTTGCCAGAAGTGGATTTCATAAAACCAGTATGACGGTGATACTGTCAATTCCTCAGCGAATTTAAAGTTATCATCTGAAATATCGATATCATGGCTTTCTTACAAAGGCATAATGACCCTGCTACAGCAATTGATACAGGTGTAAATTCTGCAAACATAACATCGCTGAAAATTTACTTTTGACCGAAAAAAATGCACTTTGTCCGCAGCACCGTAGGTGGCTGACCGACACAGCTGCTGAAGGGACTGTCGCTGGCTTCCGGTATCAGCTCATCATGGCCAGAGCCCAAAGGCATCTAGTGTCATGGTTCGGGAGCTATCGGCGTTGTATCAATTTGCCCCTGTAACAAAACTACCCAAGTAGTATATAAGCAGCCCCCTCCAACAGCGAGTGCAGATACCGGATGTGACGTCACACCTCGTAGCATATGACATGGGAAAAGTAAATGATTAAATACCCAATTTTTTTCCAAAAGGGGCCCAGAAACGAAGACAAAATGCTTATTTATTACATTTTGGATAAACTTGATCATCGTGTATTCTCACAAATTCGTAAGCGGGCAGTGTCATTAGCAGCGGTTTGACAAACGGCCCATATGTGAAGGGAATTCCTCCACGCCCGGGCGTCACTCGGGCGTGGAGGAATCCCTCTTGAACGTACCTTTAAGTAAAGGTATCTTGGTATATAAGTACGTGTATATAAGTAGAACATGATTTTCATGGGATGCTACATCCGTTTCGTTTCACAATTCCCATGAAGCAGAACTTGCTGCAAGTCCCTACGGCCCAATGTCCCAGCTCACCTATACCTACCAGCCTTGTTTGTTTTCCACAGCTGAAAACATCGACAGGAATTCGGTGGCGGACCCAGGGCGGCCAAAAACGCATTCTCCCTCCCCCAAACAGAAAACGTCGTTGTAAAACTATGTTATGGCCCCCTCCCAAAGCTGTCGACCTTTTTTTGCCCCGACTCCTTTTTAGTTTAAAAGCAAGGTTCTGGTGCTTGAACTTTCAACTTCAAACAAAACCAGTGAACTTCAGTGCAAATATTGGGCCTTGGAGAGCAAAAGCAAGCATGTTGTGGCAACATTTTTCGCCCTGTGACGTTTTTTTTTGCTCATCGACTTTGGGGCTTACCGCCAAAACCTACCTTCCAGTTAAATCCAGAAAAATGTTTCACTGTGTGACGTTTTTTTTGCTTTTCGACTTTGACTTACCCCTCCCCCAAAATCTACCGGTTAGATCCGCCACTGGACAGGACCCCGCGAGAACGTTTCCAAACGTAGATGTTAGGTTCCTGGACAACTATTGGGCAAAATCCCAGGTTTAATGAAAAGTGAACGTCCTCTGTGCAATGTTTGATCTATTTGTTTCATATTTAATGTAACAAAAATGTATCGAAACAAATGCACTTTAGAGGAAAGATGGGTAAGGGTACTCTGCGGGTTCCATGGGGCACCTCTTGAAAGTCAAAAGAGCACTCTTGTTTTTCTTAACAGTCATTTTGGTTTCTTATTCGGCACAGTAAACCTCGGGCCATAGCAATCTTCAGCGAAGGCCACAAAGCCTTTGCCGAGCGAGTAGTAGATTTGTTGCGGTAGATCCTATTATTAGAGGAACAGATCTGCAGTTATTCGTTTCTGGAAAAACACTGCACCCCAGTGCAGGTATGTGGGAAATTCTGGTGACGAATGGGAGCGGCTGAGGAACAAAAATTGACCTCAATTTGTTTGTCAAGAATGTGGCTCCCGAAATATGAGACACATATCAAGATATGTGCTATTCTCCAGTGCGTCGTTATTTAGTCAATGGTACAAGAAGGCGTCACTGGCTGATGTACATGTATCCAGATGTTTGACACCATAAGACTCTTTTTTCCATCGTCTTTCTCCGGGCTTCTAACGTTCAAAGTGCCGATTTGCCGCGATGTGACGACAGCGATAATTACCGTGCAGTTATATTTGGTTGTTTAACGTACTGCTGAGTATTATTGTGATTTTATATTTATTCGATTGTAGAATATAATGTAAATAATCACCGAACCTCTTTTTAATTTTATTAGTAGTGCAGAAGTCTGCCCTCAGTTCAAGACGATTGAAAACCTCAAAAGTGGTTACGCAACAAATAAAATTGCCTGTATGCCCATGTCCAAATTGTATCTATGTAGAAATTGCCTAATTGTCCATATGAGCTAAGTTTGAAATGAGGCAAATATCGACTCCTGGATTCTTAGTTTTAAATTACGCTAGATTTACTCTCTTCGACGTTACAACACTATACAGCTTACATGACGCATGATGTGATTCGACAGAGAGCCGCATAATCGAGCACGGACGGCTGTCTGCTCAGTTATGAGCGCCGCCGGGCTGCTGAAACAATTTTTCGAGTCCCGGCGTAACCCCTCAATAAGGCGTAAAATGATTCCCCAACCGCGACCCCCCCGAAAAAAATCAGGGTGCAAGTTAGCAACACCATGGCTAAACAGTTGAAAATGTCGTTGCAATACAGCAATTAGATTATGAATAATTAGCAAATATGAAAATGATATTGGGCTTTGATTATGCATCCCATGTTTATGTTGGGTCTTAACCTTAATCATCGGAGTCTTCCTCTGACGGAATTTGATGATGGTTATGGTATATCACACTAGCTTTGGGAATCTCACAGAACAATCCTACGAAGAGAATGGTTTTCCCGTATGATGTTAGAACACCGCATTTACACGTAAGAAGATGCTATCCTGTTTGCCAAGAAAACAGGCACCGGGCTTCTGCTGCCCTGACAGAACAACAACCATGCAATTCTGATAAACACTAAGCAGTTTGTCACGGTCTATCAAACACCGACTTCTGCTAACCCGTTTTGAAATTCCGTTTGATCATCTGCAGCACGATTCGATGACAGCGTGCGGCTGAGGAAGGTGCATCGCCTGACCCGATGGACGGCGAACCAGGATGTGACCGTACCAGGCCGCATGGGCGAGTTGGCAGCGACTGGTACACAGGTGAGCCGGGCTACTTTGGTGGAAAAAATGGGGCGCGTTGCACTCTCGTCATGAATGTTTTGCAGCCCTTTGCAGTCATGCGGCCTGTGTATATAACCCTTCACCGCTGGGAGGTCCGATTGGACCCTAGCTCCTCGTTTATTTACGGATGATTCCGAATTGATTTAAATGAGACGCGCGTCACTTTGCATGCTTCAAGGGTAATTGATTTGACAACTTGTGGCCGAAGGTTGGCATCAAGTCAGATCAGGTTTGTAAGTTATGACGTAATTTCTAAACCCATGTAAGGTGAATCTGTTCTTCTAAAATGAGACTGACTAAACCAGGGTGTAACTCTGCTTCTAGAAGGGATAGATCAAACTTCTAAACATCATTCAAACGCTATTGAAATGTAAAATCTGCGTGCTTTCATTCATTTTTAGATCAAGTCAATACTTAGGTCACCAGAGATCAACAGGTGTCACGGCCGACGGAAGTGTTTGTGTCTATATTTTTTTTTAAGAAACAAGATACAATCTGAAATGTTGTACCATAGTTATGGACATAAGCCAAGGATTTGCATTATTTGCAACATGACCTTAAAAAGTCCTTATTTGACCTTGGTCTAAATTAAACGGCATCATGTGACCTTCATGTAAGGTAATAAGGTCATGTTTCCTATCATTCGAATCCTTGGGTCAAGACAAACACACTAATGCCTTTAGTTCTATTCCAGGTTCAATGGTTCCCTAGTTATAAGGGATTTCCTAAATGTCTAAATTTGACCCATTTTTGCCCATTTCTGCCCATTGCATGGGTCAACGAATATGGCTCAAGCTTGGCTCAGAAGTAGAAGACGGTGAGGTACTTTCAGCGCGGTATCAATTTTGTTCCGTATCACTTCTGGTTTCCGATATTATAGGGGGGTTCGATCGGACCCCCAGGCGGTGATGGGTACGAAAAGAGCCCAGGTGCTGCCGCGTTAAGAGGCTAAACTTGAACTTGCGGAGGACAGTCTCTCTTTGTGGCAGATGACAGTATCTCTAGTCCACTTTGTACGCTCTAAATTTTAATGGATTTTTGTCGTGACAAACGTTGATCTATGTCCATCCCCACAAAGTTAATGAGTGCAGAGTTTGAAAATACACCCGAAATGGCTTTGTAACGTTCTCTACGCATAAAACTCGTTTGCATAATCTGAACTGAGGGCGTGTACTGAAGGCACATTGCGTCGAAGGTCCAGAGGTGCAGAAACTTGCCAACTCGGCTACCGGAGTTTGTGACACATTTACGAAAATTGAGGTGCATAATTGTGACAAAATAGCGATCCTGACTGTATGGCTCAAAATCAAACCACATATTTTCGAAATAGAGAATGAAGCGTATAGGGAATATTTTAACTTAGCAGCTCTGTTCTTCAATTGCACAGCGTACCATTAGTGATACAATATTGGTACTGTGTTCAGTTTCTACTAAAACGACGAGGGACCCCCGCTGCAGAAAACCCGCAAACCGCTGTCACAGTTGCCAGATTTTAACATGCAGCCCACTGGTGCCGATTGTTAGTAGTTTGCAGAAAGTTGTCGCCTAGATACCGGAAATGTGACAGTCAATTTTTTCGAGAAATACACGATTGTGGGCATATTTAAGGCATTAAAGATAACGCAGATACTTTTTCAAGCACTTCTCTGTCCATTTTTTCAGGTTAAATCAAATTTACAGTTTGGGTCTCCTCGATTTAGCGGCCCCTATTTCTTCGAATTTAGTATTAAGTACGCCTAAAAGCTACTAATAAAAGTACTAAGTGAGTGAAAAAATAAGCATAGCTGGGCAGCAATTCTACTTAAACTGCGCAACAGCGACAAGACAGGTTAGAAATGTTTATGTGATGTAGAGCCTGCCAAAAATGTAAACAGGCCAGAAGCCACTTATTTTGAGGGCATATTTATTAGGTATATTTAAGATAAGTGCAGGCTAAAACTAGCTAGAATAAATATTGCTGCCCATGGCTTATCTAAGATGAATGTAGGCTATCTCAAGACTGACGCACTTTCCCTTATCAAACTTGGGTTTTCATTCCTTGGCCTGCTTGTGCCTTAGCTTATTTGTGCCCTAGATCAAGATTGGTTAGGTAAATTTGGAGCTGGAGGAAGTTGGGGGAGTTGGCGCCAGCAACAGGCTGGCAACAACAGTGATTCAGGTGAGTTTTCATGATCAAATTATCATATCAATATTGTACAGATAGCAAATGTGTGCTAATGCAGTCCTCCACAAAGTGTTAACACCCACACTGGGGAGGGGCCTGGAACAAACGTGCACTGGAGGGGGCCGAGTAGACCCCTTCTTATCTCAGAAAATCACAGCAAATCTCAGAAAGAAATAGACTTCGAAAAACGCTGGTTGAGGGTGTGTTGCTTACTAGCAGTGGTGGTAAGCAACGCACAGGACCTGAACTGCATGGAGTTAAAGCAGGATTTTGACTACACTGGATCTTTCTTTGGTATGTGAATTCCAATACCTCTGTACCTATTAGGCCATTAGACATAATTTTACATCTATGCAGGCTAGTTGCCTCAGAGTTTTTACTGCAAAAAGGAATGACCAGGCAGGTGATGATCGTGAGTGGGATGCAAATTTTAAGCATTTGATGTGTTTATAAAAATGCTACCTAAGGTCCACTTTACCAACACATTTTAGGTAGATCCAAATACTATGTTGACATTGACATTTTTTCCCTTTTATTGATATGTGAGATAGAAGTTTAGTGGGGGGGGGGGGGGAAGCTGTGGTTAGGGTTCCCAATTGTGTGTACATGTACTCTCCCATTAATAGATAGGTATGTTCCCAATAATGACTATTTTCATGATAATTGCTACATTTAATCATGCGGAAAAGTACCATAATTGGAAACACTCCTTCCAAAAATGGAAACTTCTTCAAAAGGGAAATGCATGTCATTGGGGGAAACTGCAGTCAGAGTTGCCAATAATAGTTATGACCCCAATACTGGAAAAAATGACCCATAATTGGAAATTTTCCTTCCAAAAAAAAACATGATCTATAAATGAAAACTCAGTTTACTACTTTCATGCTGTAATGGTTTGGTGCTAGAACCTTGTCTGCTGCAAAAAGTAAGGGACAGGTAGAGGACATTCAGCATATTGGAAATAGTATTCAAGTATACAATTATTATTTCCAGCTCTGTGTGACAGAGGAGGCATACGTCGCATTGAGTTTGTGACAGCCAGCATACTTTCTGCACCTCTGCGAAGGTCATCATACCATGGGGGGAGAGGGTTGTTTTGAAAATCTTAATGTACATTGGAAGAAAAGGGACACACAGTGTTCTAACGGAGCCGAAAGTGGGGACAAAATTCAATAACTCAGGAAGTATGAATCCCAGATCAATAATTTTGGTATCAATCGAAAGCACTTTTCCCACAGATTATGTAGACAATATATGAATTTCAAGACCTGACCACAGCGGGCATGGCTGTCAAGTATTTGATCCTAGGTCAGTAACAAAAATAACTATATTTATATATCATAATAAGGGGGTTCTGCATGGATGTTCTAGTTAATTTCCAGTCACTTCAAGAGAATACGCGAGATATGCTTGACATCGAAGATTTTATTGGACCCTCGCTTAACACACGCAGTGGAGGGGCCCTAAAGTGCCCCCACTTATTTTCCAAAGTAGCCAGAGAACTGTTCGCCGCCGGTGAACGCTACTCGGCCACATTTGAGAGCATTTGTGTGCGCGTCGATTAGTTAAGAAATTTTGAAAATCGGTCAGTATTTTTTTACATATAGGCCTTCGCAGTCAGACCTATATTTTGAGACCGTCGCACTCGGGCGGTCGCACCAGTTCGCCTGCACTGTGGACCGAGTGGTGACGTCATAACGTCATATAATCAGGTTATATGTAAATATTAACCCACATGGAAGTCAAGGTCAAGGTCAAAGGTCATATTTCAAGGTCATTGACCGCAGGATTCCGGTCAGGCATTACTCATTATGACGTATGTTGCTAAGGCTGCTCATGGTCAGGGTCACAGGTCAAGTTCAAAGTTATTTTTCAAGGTCAAACCCTCATTTTCGCCCAAAGGCTGCTATACTTCCGGTTATATTGTATATAACCACCCCCTCCCCCTTGGGTGGGCTACTGCATGTAACCATGAAGACGAAATTGATCACATTCAACAGTGATATGTTTGCTCATACACCAGCAAAATGGTATCAGATTTCTGCAGAATAAATACGCAACCGTAGCTTGGTCCATGACCAGACTAATGTTTTTTTTACGGAATAGGCGTTGCGTCAACCGCACAGAACGATTTTTCCAATGAACCTGTCTCGCGTTTCATGTCACTCTCTGTGTACTTACTTACTTGGTAAAGATCAGTGAGCTGCTCGTTCTCTTTTTCAATGAAATTCCCAAGTCTAGATGCCGTATCAGCTATAAGCAGGCTTACCCGCGTTTCTACACTAATTGGCACCTCCATGTTACAGCGTTCAGTTCGTATCTCAAGTGACGATAAAAGAACATGCGACTAGTGCGTGTGTGTGCCTGCTGTGAGACTGTATTCTCTGATGTTATTTCAAGTGATCTTTGCAAACGAGGAAGGGATAATTTGTGTATCTCGGTTCTCACCCCTTCGTGAGGTTGGACAATGGCCTGAGCAAATACTAGCTGTGATTCTACGAATGGTTACTGGGCATATTATTGTCCTGAGACATGAATTGAAAGCTTGGTTTTCCCATACTGTAACCATTGCACGTTTTCACAATTATTGGGTGAAGACGTCAACGACAGTAGGTTAAAAAGTCCAGGGACAAGCGATTTCAACAAAAGTGCTTATCTAATTCATTGTAACCAATTCACTGCACTTTCGCCGTGTCCCTGCCCACCTCCCTCCAAGCCACCAGGCATACCTATCTCGCCGACGGCCGCCGCCCCCGACTGACAGCGCGCGCGACATGCCATTGCATAATATGTTGCCACCACCACTGCCGCAGCGTGACGCAGCTGAAACTTGCAGGGCAGGTAGACGAAACATCTTGCCATAGTTAAAAAGTGGTCTCAGGGTGGGGCAGGCGAGGCAATTTTTTGTATGCTTATCGACAATTGACATAGTCTCAAAATGTATGGAAAATGTATATGGTACATATTTTGCTCTCCAAATATAGTTTTATTGATGACTGGAGAAAACTGTTTGCAAAATCAGATTCTTCATGCTTTAAGCTTTCTAATAAACCCTGGTTTGTCTCATCTTGTACGTTTTCTTAGCTTACAAAAAGGCACCGAAAGTGAGCATTGATCTTGGCCTTTGTCGTGTTGTGTGGCGAGGGATTCAAAGGTAACAGTTCGATGCCTTGTTGCGTCGACTTCAAAGGCCTCACATTTTTTTGTTCGACATTTTCTGACACTCTGATCATTTTGCTACTAGTTGCAAACATCAAAATCAGTTTTAAAAATAGTCAAAATTCGAATAATGTCCCCATGTTGGCCTCCCTTAGAACACTGTGGGACGGTACGGAAAGTTACCCCACTTTCATAGGTTTGGTTTTCACGTTTCGGTGGTCTCTGTTAAGTTTACAACTAAAACCACGTATAATCGACAATCTAATGTTCCAAAAGACAGCTTTCCTAATACTCTGCGTGGGACGGTATTGTAAAACTCTGCGGCTCATCAAAGCTAAAATTGACGTCCGAACCATTATGATGATCGGCTTCAGGCCTCATCATTTAGCAGATATTGTGAGCTTTAAGTTCCACGGGGATTGAAATACTGTGCCAGTGCGCTTGACATCAAACCTTAATAAGAAGGCTTATGCATTCGCCTACTGCAGTGAGTATTCGCATTTGTGGTGTTGGTATCAATGCGGGCTTATTTATATCGCACCCAGATCTCCATTTCATGATTTCTAGTCCCGAAATATACAGAGTCTGAAGTGCAACTGTGCCCACTTTGCCACCCCCTCCCCTGGGAGTTTTTTTTCAGAAAATCACACAGGTTTAAGGCGACTTTTCTGAAACTGTGTTGCTTGGTTAGCTGTGGACCAGTTTTGGCCCACCTCCAATGCCGTAAGAAATGGCCCGAAGCAACTTTGCGGCTCTATGACACACCGACTGTTGAGTTCATATGGTGTTTCCAATTCTCACCCTGATGGGAGGGTATTATGCAGATCGGAAAGACGTATGTAAAGTACCCGCCCGGGGATTTGAACTCGGATCAGTGGCTTGGAAGTCGAACGCTCTTCCCCCACGCCACTGGTTCCCCTCTAGAAGATGGCCTACACAGTGAGCAAGAAGCAAGACTGAAGATCACTTCTTAATGCAAAGGGGTTCTGGATGGAATAAAACTGGCATGGCAATACAAGCCCTTTACAAACCTGATGGGAGACTCGCAGTCCAGGGGATCCTAATTCCCAACCTTCCCGGATTTCCTCCCATGCTTGGAAGATAACGTGACAAAAATATCAACTTGACAAATATTGAATAGTATGTGCTGAAATAAAGGCAACTCCCTATATTTTCCAGTTATCTCGATGCAGTTCAAAGAGCAAACAAAGAATAGGACCGATCCCAGCTCGTCGATATAAGCCACCATAGCATGAAATTTTCCTGATCGATGACCATATTTTATGACATCAACTTAATACTAATGAGTGCGACCTATTCCAACTGCTGCTGCTTTAACACTTCCCACGTCAGACACTTCTTTCATATTTGACGTTAGACCTGGTGTCCCGATCTTGGATGACTCAAACCTGCAATTCTGGTAAAGGTATCGAGGAGAAGCAGGTGTGTCGGTCCCAGCAGTGATGCACGCCGCCACTTGGCGCGCGATATCGCGATATCGATATCGTAATGGTTACTCTGCACCCACTACCTGGGGCGAAGATGAGCAACTCTGTTGGGACTTTTTTCTCAAAACCTAGCTGGGGCTAAATTACTGGGTGCTGCATCGAAGCGAAACCACCTTATTTGCGAGGAGACTTGTCTTGAAGAGCATTTCCAAGACTTCTGTCCTGCCACACTCTCAGTTTTAAAACAACACACCATACGAATTGCGTCATTTCCTTCACGTAAAAGTGAGCTGATGATATATCCGCGCCGGTGGACGCAGGCTGTTTTCTCTGGCGATAAACAGGTGCCCGTCAGCTTCGCCGCGGGCCGTGCTGAACAGGGGCGCGCCCAGGCAGTGATTCAGTGGGGTATGAATCCCACCATCACCCACCAGCCGACATTAATACATCGACGAGGGCCTATCAGTCCTGCTGAGTAGGATCACGGTCTCATCGCGAGGCGTGTGACGCGTCGCCTGCCTGAGGTCGCCCACGGCGACAGGCGGCAGGGCGCCGTTCTAGGGGCGGCTGTGTTGATAGCATAGGTAACGTACGCCGCGGGAGTCCGCGCTCTCGACAAGCACGGTCGTGGTCGGAACAGAGCCATTCTGAGGGCGGGAAGGCAGAGGAGAGAAGCCGAGCCAGATGTAGCTCTCCTGAAGTTAGAAGCGTGCATAACGCAGAGGTGATACGTTCACAACCTGCTGATTATTTGAGGATACATCTCAGGTTTCCCCTCAGGTGAAATTCCCTCGAATCTTTTATCCACCCGCTCTCACCGGGGTGGTGGAATAGTTTTAGAAATAACTCCAGTGTGTTTCCAAAGTCTTCAAGTCGTTGTCCCGATCCATTTGTATAATGGAGACCACGAAAACCCACCATCAATAACAAACAACTGAAGGGAGCGTCCCGCTTGTATAATGGGCTTTGAACTGAGTGAGGAGTTTTTCCGAGCATGTCCTTACCCCGCACCCCCATCCCAAATGTTCTAAACGTTCCTACGCCTATACAATTATTCTATTATTTTTACCATAGGGGGCATTCCAGGACAGATCGACCAAGGCTTGACACCACCATGTCTAGAAAAAATCTGAAACTTTGTCTCCGGGGTAGTTTTGGGCCAGAAACACGCCTGTGAGAATCTCAGCCCCCTCCGACCAACGGTGACCGAGTTATAGCCCGAGGCACTTTCGGGAGGTCACGTTGTAGATTCATCTTTGATACTTCATAACTCAACAACGCATCACCTGATTAACAAGTTTTGTATATCATTGAACTCGTCTTAAATTATAGTTTATTTTGAAAAAGAAAATGTTAAAATTTGAAAATTTTTGACTTTTAATTTGTTTGACCTTTTCCTTTTGACCTAGCTTGACCTTTTCCCAGTTGAAATTGCCCTTTTAGACACCTCAAAAATGTTTCTTCATAAAATATCTTTCGATAGCAAAAATAAAAAAATGCGTTCTTGCTATAAGTTCCGAATATTTAGCACCTAAGTTAGGTATGTACACGGTTTTTGACCATTGCGGTAGTACAGCCTTATGTTTAACGCCGCAAATATAGCGATTGCTTTTGTAATCGGTCGCTGGAAATCATACTCTTTTGTCTTTACGAAATTTTAATCGTACAAGTATCCGAATTTATGACAATTAACACGCGCCCACCCGAGGGGGTGGGCAACCGGCCTTCTCAGGTTTCCACAGGTAGTAAAAAAAACACCTTCGCGCTGCGCCACCGTACTTCATGTACCTCTAACTCGAAATTTTTGCAGCTTCTGGCAAAATTTTAGGTCTGGGTCATACCAGGTCAGACCGCCAGCCCAGGTCAAGAGACCTAACCTCAAACTTTGGGAGGTGCATAAATCATATCAAATTTAGCCTATCGTGGTTAGAATCGCATTACATAGTAAGATCGCCTAGCAAGATAATTTTTCGTAGCAGGATTTCTATATCGATAACCGGGAGCAGGGCAAAGGTCATGATCTTTCCATTAGAAATGCATGGGGCGATTGGTAAATTTTGATAACTTGCGAGAATTGACAATTGTCGAGAATTGCGATGGAGGTTGTATTTTTACATTGTCGTGTCTGACTTGCCTCTGCAGTTTGATTAATATTCTTTTTACCATATAGACCTAAGCCTGGCTCTAGGTCAAAGCCGGTTAATTTTAACATTTGACTAGGCAATATTATAAGATACATAATCCGTTTGGGCTCAACAAGAGTGTTCCAATGGTGCTGAACTTTTCTTTCTACGGCTCTTCTCTGTCACCTATTATGCCACAAAATTTAGGTTTCCACTTAGTTCCCGTAAGAAATACTGTGACCTTGAGCAACCTCAAAGGCGACACGACCAAACGATTGTATGTAACATATTCGGTAATGATTAAAACTGGCTATTTAGCGGTATCACTCCCAGTGCACTGTGTCATTATTTATCTGGGATTCTCGGATCCGTGTCAGCTATGAAATGATCACCTTGTAAAAATATCATGAGGCAACCTGTTCAAGCGACCAAGTCGAATGCGTTACAATTTCAGGACATTTTGTCGAATATATGAGCAGATTCAAATTACTTTTTGAGAATGAAAGCCTTTCAGACACGTTTGTTTACATTGCATGAATCCTCTCAAACATATGCTGTGCTACACTGGATCAGCTTGCATCGATACTATTTTCCATCTTCGGGAACGATGTAATTGTGTGAGTTAGTGGTGCTCATAGGATAAGTTATACTTGTTTCAATTATTGATAAGGTCGCGACATCTTTGAAAATTTTCGTTTAAGGCTGAAAGGTTCATTATTAATAAGTTCATTTGCCCTCGTCTCCCTCGAAACAAGGAATCCCTTTTTATCACTTTTAATGGCTGCAGTTTTTCTGTTTAAAAATATTGCCCAAGTTGTTGCCAGTTCAGTTTTTTTATACATTTTGTACAAGTTGTTCTCAGTTCGATTGTTGGAGTCGGGGTCTCACTAAAGTCATCAATGGACTTGTCACGGAGACCCCGACCCCACCATCCGAACGAGCAACTCCCACAATGAAGGGTTGATTTTAGAAGCCAACGTTTAACGTCCCACACAGCACAGGGACGGCCGCCCAGCTCAGGTCACCCTCTCACCAGTCAGTTGCCAGCCGACCTGTACGTCGGGTAAGCTATTGAGCGCCGGAGCGTCTCAGCGGAACCGATCCCAAGCCTGGACATGCACTGCCACTGCATGCTTCTGAGCCGCGGGCCGGAGCCCAACGCTCTACCAACTGAGCTACCGGGGCGGCAAGGAGGCGGTTTTAGGAGTAGGTGTCTCACTAGAGTCATCAAGGGACTTTTTACGGAGACCCTGACCCCACCACCCAAACGAGCAACTCCCACGATAAAGTGTTAATCAAGGAAACAAAGTTGAAAGTCCCACAAGGCATAACGACGACCCTCTACCTCAGGTCACCCCCTCACCACTGAGTTGCCTGCTGGCCTTCAGCATTTACGGTACCTACCACCTCCCAGTTGACCTAAATTATTTTTCCAGAAGTTGCAAAATGTTGTGTTAGAGGTAGATGGAGTACGGTGGCGCTGCGCGAAGGTATTTTTTTACTACCTGTAGAGACCTGAGGAGGCCGGTTGCCCACCCCCTCGGGTGGGCGCGTGTTAATTGTCATAAATTCGGATACTTGTACGATTAAAATTTCGTAAAGACAATGGAGTATGATTTCCAGAGACCGATTACAAAAGCAATCGCTATATTTGCGGCGTTAAACATAAGGCTGTACTACCGCAATGGTCAAAAACCGTGTACATACCTACCTTAGGTGCTAAATATTCGGAACTTATAGCAAGAACGCATTTTTTTATTTTTGCTATCGAAAGATATTTTATGAAGAAACATTTTTGAGGTGTCTAAAAGGGCAATTTCAACTGGGAAAAGGTCAAGCTAGGTCAAAAAGGAAAAGGTCAAACAAATTAAAAGTCAAAAATTTTCAAATTTTAACATTTTCTTTTTTTAAAATAAATTATAATTCAAGACGAGTTCAATGATATACAAAACTTGTTAATCAGGTGATGCGTTGTTGAGTTATGAAGCATCAAACATGAGTCTACAACGTGACCTCCCGAAAATGCCTCGGGCTATAACTCGGTCACCGTTGGTCGGAGGGGGCTAAGATTCTCACAGGCGTGTTTCTGGCCCAAAACTACCCCGGAGACAAAGTTTCAGATTTTTTCTAGACATGGTGGTGTCAAATTGAAATATTTTTGGTCGTTTTGTCCTGGAATGCCCCATAGGTAACATCAGAGCATGGAAAATAGAGAAATATCAGCCATTTTCCTATATTTAGCCCGATGCTCTTCATTAGTCTTGTTGCAATGAAAAATGGAAAAGGTCGCAAAGCGGCGATTGCAGACTTCAAGAAACTACCATGATCTTTCAGTTTTCTTGTTAGGATTTGAAAGGGAGAGCACCAGGACAATGAAATTGAAAAGTGCCAGTCCCCATTTCATATACTTCCGATGGCCTTCCTTTGTATTATGCGTCGAATAGATGGAGGTCGAAGGTCGAGGTCGAATAGATGGCCTTATGGTGTCAATTTTATTCAAGTCACAAGACTACAGGAGCGTTGTTTTAGCTTGAGCGGTTCTAGGAAATAAACGCTGACTGCGTCCTTGCAATGTTTGCTCGGCCCAAAACATACGTGCATGGCAGCCGATGCAGGCTGATATGGGTGATCAAATTCCAGGAGACACTGCCTGCATTCTTCGAGAAATTGACCAGCCGTAGCGCTGTCTGCATTGATAACCCAAGGGGCTTCAGGGAGAAATAGCTTTATCGCCTCTGCCGTTATACATTTTCTCTGAGCCGATCAGGATTCGGTGTTATGATCCTTACTATGACACATTGCTACATGCCCGGGGCGAAGAATGCCCCGTTGGTTGAATGTCACTTTATGTTTTGGAACTGTATCGGCTGAGTTTGTAGGTAAGTACTATAAGTTGCTGTAGTTAAGGTTTGGAGTCAGACTGTGAGTCAAGCTTTTTAGCGGAACTAGAAGCAGAGTTCAAACAATCATGATAACGGGGCAGTCAGTCCCTATTTTTCATGTCTTAGAAGCTCCTATGCAGGTCAAAAACCAATAATTACTGGGCTCTTGTATCCTAGATATTTGTTTACAGTGGACCCCCTATGACGAATCCCCCACCTAACACATGTACATACATTACCTAAGGCAATTAGAAGAAGCAGTGGAAAGTGCCCGCATGACACACACACCCTGCTGAACATTTCAATAGCGTCAGAATAGTTTCACACCAAGATTCCTTTACCTAAAGGTACGTTCAAGAGGGATTCCCCCACGCCCGAGTGACGTCACACGGGCGTGGAGGAATTCCTTC
Organism: Lepas anatifera; assembly: GCA_034440635.1. Classification (NCBI taxonomy): domain Eukaryota; kingdom Metazoa; phylum Arthropoda; class Thecostraca; family Lepadidae; genus Lepas; species Lepas anatifera. Next base: position 416,433 of record JAOTON010001236.1, read on the forward strand.
ACCTTTGGGCCGTGTGTTAAACCGCTGCTAATGGCACTGCCCGCTTACGAATTTGTGAGAATACACGGTAATTAAGTTGATCCCAAATGCAATAAATACGCATTTGATCATTGATTTTGGGCCTCTTTATGCAAAAAATTGGATATTTAATCATTTACTTTTCCCATTTGACATACTACGAGGTGTGACGTCACATCCGATAATCTGCGCTTGCTGTTGGAGGGGGCTGGTTTCACACCTGATGATAAAGCTTTCTACGTTATTTCACTGTCTACCATCGAACAATAATTGGAAGTCCCTACTCATTTGTGCTAAGAGTAGAAAGCCATGTTCTTTCAACGGACTGCAATTATGCACTTTGGGAATTAATCTAGTCTGATAAGTCAGCACACTTAATGACAATAAATACAGATTTCGTCCAGAAATTTTTTATCAGCTTCCGCGTATTGAACAATTTTCTTGCGGACAACTTTTGATCAACCATGCTTAAAATTAGGTGTAAAAATGAATATGTAAAATGAACAGCCTAAGAGGTATTTTCCATCTGTCAGAGGCATAATGCAAATGAAGGCCATTAAAAGTATGTTGATTGAGGACAAAGCATATCCAATTTTACTGTCCCGGGTCAAATCCTAATAGGAAACTGAAACAGAATGGTAGTTTGGAAGTCTAGACTCGACGCTTTATGTCATCTTTTATCTTTGATTGGACCGAAAAAGAGGTGGGATTTACCATGTCGTGTATACCGTGTCTGTCGTTCATGTCGTATGATGTGCATACATGTCCGTGTAAAAATGACCTGATGTAAACTGAGCAGTAAAAAAACAGAGTTCAGTTGATGACCAAATAATTAGAATTATTCCACAAATATTTTTCCGCCTGGGTATAGTTAAATCCGATAATGCTCTTACCAGGAGACCAAGGCTACGCAATACTGGCGTTAAAACCTAGAAGCTAAAAATAACATATGATACCGTTAGCTATACTTTGATCTCTGAAGTTGAAGTATGTTATACACTCCAAACCATCAACATATCACTGTTGGGCCGTTGGCCCTCGCGTCTTTATACGAGCCTAACGTCCCACTGTCTGAAAAGGTCTTTCTGTTCACCATTATGATAGACTTACGGTCACTTTTTATGATGAGCTCGTATCACAGTCTATATTGATGTCTTGAGAAGACCCGATGTCGCATGAGGTCACCAAAATAAAGTGTCAGCGGCAAGAAACCCGCTAGTTTTAGTTCAAAAGATCAAATAAGATTGCATGATGAGTTTGGACGTCTCCGGCGGTCTATTGACACCTTGTGTCCATTTTTGGAAGCTTGAAAGTAGTATATGCAGCTACCTATCTTGTATTCTTTTATTTCAAAACTTATGCATCTTAAATTGCTTTCAGAAAAATACAAATTTTAAATAGTTCCGGAACAAGGTCACCGCTTAAAACATAGGTAAAAAATAATGTGTCCAAAATTTTACAAAAAAAACATTCTAAATAGGCAAAATATCGTTTCGGTCGTAGCATGTGGAACACAAGAATAATTTGAAAATAAGTGTAATTATATCCTAGTCTCTGGCCGTTAAAGAGGAACTTACAATGCGAACTTTCTGGGGCAAAATCTCCAGAGAAAAATTTGAGTAACTTTCTAAAGCAAACAAATCGATTCACTACCCTTCAATTCCCTTACAAGCCAAATTTAAAAGATATCAATAATTATTGGGCGAAGCGCAATGGCCGTTTGATGGTAAAGTGGCCCCAATCTCAGTGCAAATCTGTCATAATCTAACAAAATGGCTCCTCTTACTGGGATTTACTTTGCTGAACAAAGAGTGTGCTTGTTTGATATTCGTGACCGGCAGGTGGAATGCGGCTGGAGTTTCCACCGAATATTTCCCTTCCGCCTAACATCTATCACCATAATTGGTGAACTCTGAGAAGCTCACAGGCCTCATATACCAGAGCACGCAACTGCCGGGTTGACTGACTAAAAATACTGTGCGCGCACGATTTATGACAGGAAACCCACCATCAGCTACACAGGCCACACTTTAACCCAGCTGATGTGCGGGAGAGATACCATAAAAGTAGACCACGAAAGGCTTGCGTGCACCAGCACTGCGTGGACTTTTTAAAATCATTCAGGTTGCCCGAAGTTGAAAGATTGTAAGTAGTAAAAAGAGAGAATGGTATCATTTTCTAGTCCTCTCTCAGATTCTTGATAACTAAAACGAGGTAAACCAAGCGTAAGAACTTACAGTGAAAATCAACACAGTTTGATGAAATATTGTAACATTTACTCCACCTATCATTGAGAGTACCCGGATACCCAAAAAATGAAAATCTACACCCTGCTGTACCAGTAATAACATACCTACAAAAGCTTCTTGTGAGGTTTTTTCAGCATTTATACCTCTTTCTTGTTATCTTCCCCATACTCAAAAAAGGTTCATAGGTGTCTGGGTCTGAGTAACATGCCCACCGCCATCTTGTTTTCTGTTTTGATGCTATTCAGGGTCTTTTGATTTCTGAACTCATCCCAGACAATCTCCTTGTGGGCAGCTGCGGAGCGGCTATATATACTTAGCCCGCAAAAGTTACAGTCTGCATCAAATTAGCCGCTACCAGTCACAGGCTGGGAATGTACAGTACCGCATAAGTGCTAAAAACATAACCAGATATTTTCAATCCCGCACGTGCCGTCGTGATGTGTCTGTCACTTTGAATCAGCATGCCGACTAGGTTTTCAGTGTGTGAAAAGAGCAGCTTCTGATCCAGCAGGCACGACGCCAAACATCGCCTACCTCAGCGCTTGTCATGTGGTGGTCGGGGTTTTTGCAGTCTAAGCGGGGCTTGTTAGAAAGATTTAATTTTAGCAGCCACCGCAGCGGGTGATAACAGAGCGCGTGCCGGGCCAGGAGCCAGCCTATAAGCCCACTATCAAGACATCTATTGGCCTCTTCTTGGCGCTAACACAGCTCCAGATGACGTAAACTACATACTCAAGTCAGGCAAAATTCACAAGCGGAGACACAAGCAGGGTGTCGATACATTCATTGTATCATTATTTAGAGGAAAAATCATAAGCGGAGACACAAGCAGAGCGTCGATACATTCATTGTATCATTATTTAGAGGAAAAATCTCAAGCGGAGTCACAAGCAGAGTGTCGATACATCCATTGTATCATTATCGAGACACTGGGATGAAAAAAGTTGGGCCGACAGTTGGATGCTTGGACAGCTGGACTCGTTGGGCAATTGGATACGGAACTTTATATTGCTGAGGTGTATCTCAATGCTGTTGTCCTTGTTCTACGTCGGAGTTTGCCTTCTTGTGAAACTTATAGTAGCGTGTCAGCTGACACTCTGCCGTTAAATTGCTGTTGTAGTTCAAGCAGATTCAGGAAGATTCCAAGAAGGCCTACGCCATGCCGCTGCCGAGACCATCTATCTTGTTAGACGGCTGGGACCCCTGGGTAGAGCCCCATAGTAGCCACGAGAGAGGATTTCGATACAACAAAGAGAAGGAATGTAGGACCTTATTTCGTTGTCATGGGGCGTCGTTCGCGCTGCGCATAATGGCTGGATAATTCTGCTCGATCCAGCGGGTTCCTGGGTGCGTTAACGCGGGCATGGCGATACGAGCCTAATAGGTATAAAGCCCATGGGAGACCCAAAATCCTGGGGGGTTCTGACTCCTCCCCGGGATTTTCACCCATGCTATGCATGGTGACAAGCAATAACTGACTCTAAACTTCAATATGTACCCTTCCTGAGTGTTTTCTTGGAATAAGTTGAAAAGCTGGTGATGAGGTAGCCCGGTCTGGTAGAAGCATGATATAGACGTTGTTTTTCTTCTATTTTCCATATTCTAGGAAGATTTCTCGAGATGACGTCTATTTTGCTTCGTGAATTCCTCGGAGCGCCGCACAAAGTTGTCCAGGACGGATCTGATGGCTTCCGTGCGCCCCGTGGTAGCCTAAGGTCCTCCTTCTTACACCCTGTCTCTATGGTAGCTGCAAATGGAGAAATCGGGGAACGTTAAGACTGAGCTAGTGAGATGTCCACGGAAAATTGTTCATGAAGCCGATTAAGCAGCCTCCAACATTTTTCAGTCAATTTTGGAACAGATTCGAAATTTGGGAGCTTCTTTGACTTGGCAAAACCAGAAATGTCCCATAAATTTCGGTCGCAGGGTCTGCAGCTATTGAATGTATTTGGGATATCAATGTACCCGTTTTTGTGACTGCTGATAGATGGACGTCAAATCGATAGATATTTTTACCGAGTTTCAGCGAAAAGCTGCACAAGCTTAACCACTGCCCCAGTGGGCCTCCGTTCCATCTTCACCTCAGTGCTTTGGACTGGAGGCGTAAGGTTTCAAACACCCCCTTTCTCGGGGCCCCTACGCGAAATAACGAAAATACACGAAAAGTTGTTAAATAGTCCATTGGGAACGATAGCAACCCCATCTCAGGGATTTTCTGACCCTGGCTAATTTTTTTGGCCAGGACAAGTCAAAGAAGGCGACAGTTTAGATTCAGATATTTTGGCTCCACCTTCTGACAGGGTTGAACTAGAGTCAAATTTTATATATATTATTATGAACCTTTCGATATGGCTTATCGGATTATACATAATGTGACCATACTGCGTCAACGTGTAAGTGCGACCCGACCTAATGTCAGGGTAAGGCCATTCCCTGACCCTATATAGTTATTATGCAAATTAATGGGCTGACAATGGCAACACAAAGGCAATTATATAAACATTAAGGATGTATCACCATTATTGTCAATATATTTTCCCGGACCTGAAAACCTCCTTCAGTAGTTATGGATGACCTCTCAGTGGCCACAGGCAGGACGTTTCTGCTAGACTCTCGATAGCTCCTAAAAAAATAATGTTTTTTTCAAAGAAGCCATACTAACTGTATGAAAGGAAAAATAGTCATTCTTGGTCATTTTCAATTTTCCTTATACATTCCTCATGATATGTCTTCGAAGGCAGAACACTTAGCTAGTGATTACTGATCACAAAATGAGCGATTGCAGAATTGTAATTCCAACTTAATGACGATTCTGCGACCGATGAATTACCATTGTGGAACGTCAAATTTTCTATCGTGGAACCGCAATGGCAGCCCACCTTTTTTAATGGTCTACCCAGCCGCGTAACCAGCGCTGACAGTAACACGCAAGTTATAAAAGTATTATCAAATTCTATACCGAGTAATTTTTGTTCAACCTACAAGCATTCAACCTACAAGTTGTTTGTGCAACCTCGAGCACGTTGTGTGCGCACTTATTTTAAGACGCAGACAAGCTTTGTGCGAAGAGATCTCCATTGGCCACAAAACACGCTTATAGCATATTCATCCGAAGGAAGCTTTATTTCAGCTTTCGCCTGCATGACTAGGCTGTCATCGTCCACTGACCTATGGTGGAGTAGATGGATATGCAGTAGATGATGGAGGCCGGCACAGTCCAGATGCTGCCCTCGGTGCTGGCGCCGATGTAGCCGCGTCGCACCTGGCGCGTCACATTCAGCTGATAGCCGTGCGTCAGGTTGGCCACCCTCTCCCACCAGCCGTGTTCGCTGACGTTGAACTGGTTCATCTGCAGAGTGATGTGCCAGAGCGCCTGGGCAGCCTGCTGGCGCTGCTGACGAACCTGCGCCTGCAGCGCGCGGTCGTAGTCGGCCTCGGCGTGCCTGAAGACGAAGGCGCCGGACATGGTGTAGCCCAGCAGCAGACAGCCGACGCCCACCTGGTTGAAGAGGAAGATGACCAGCTTCCTGCAGATGTCGGCGAGTGTTTGCCGGATGGTGCGGCCCAGCGGACGCCGACGCGCCTCCGAGCGACGCAGCCGCCCCCTTGCTGCTTTCGTGTACGCGGAATGCATGGGGCTGCACTTGGTGGGTAATGGAATGAATGTGCAAAATTATTAGGCAGAGGGGGAAATGTATCGTAGCTCAAATGGTCTCAGGATGGATCTGCTCAATGAAAATTCTGATTACAGCTGTTGATGGGTGGAAAGTTGAACGTCAACGGAACGTGATACATGAATACAGCGATATTATTGTTTTGTGGTTCTCCTACCGTATTTGAAGAAGAAAAATCGCCCGGGAAAATCCAACACTATAATCATGAACATTCACGAACTGTGGTTGTTTTCATTCTCTTTGCCTTTTTAGCTGACAAAGGCCATTACATCTTCTGCTGCATCCGCACCAATACAAAAAAACACTTCCCTATGCAGCAAACAAAAAGCCCATCGGAGCACTCTCCCACTGTTCACTGTGTCATGGTCAGACAACAGGTTTTGCAGAGATTCCGGAAACACCATGGCATGTCGGAGGGCGACCGCAGAACGACCCCATCGACACACTTGTGGTTTACGGCGCGGCGCAGAGAGCACCGCTCGCCACCACTCCGCACGCGCCGTTTTCGACGGCCGACTGAGGTCGACGCCGTCGACGATGGGCCGCGGCTGATGTGGCAACAGCGACGGAAGCGACGCGTCATGAACGCACAGGTCCAACCAGTCGGTGGGGCGAGTTTGTACAGACCAGATCACTCAGTGGAGCGATGATGATGCTCGGAAAATTGACCCAGATGTCCACATTGTGAGTCTTAATGTATAGCTCTCACACTTATGGATTTTTAAAACATTTGTTGCTGTTTCATAAACTTTCACTCGCCTCGGCGCCGCCTCTGCAGTTGCCCTGCACGTCCATCCACATTACGCTGCGCTGCTGGTAATCGGATGCACAGTAGCCGGCCCCCACCGTCGCGAGGTCGTGGTCTGTCGTGCTTTGTCTGTATTCTCCCTAACCCCGGTCTCGGGCCTGGCCGAGGCCCTGGGACCTGAAAATGGACCCAAATTTGTGTTATTCCCATGTTTTTCCAATGGGGAGGTAATGATCCGTACTTGACCTTAGTTCATCGATATGAAAAATCTCGGAACATATTTTATAACACTCAGTGGGCCCATCATGTGGTGTAAGTTTCAATCCGATAGATTTACCCATTTTTTTTACTTATGCCACCTAAAACAGTTTTGGAGGCGAGGTCACTTGACCTGCACTGGTGTCCTGACCTGAGATAACCTAACCTTAAAATTTTGGGGAAAGTTGCGGAATTTTTCACTGATAAGGTGTGCCAGATACGGCGGCGCTTCGCACCGCTGTTTTTTCGTGCCGCCGAAAAAACTCGAGGGGGTGTTCAAACACCCCCTACCGGGACGAGGGTTAAGACAGCAATTTCAATCACTTAAGCGGGGAAGAAAAAACGTCAAATGTCCAGCCTCTTGTTCCATCAACAATTTTCTATATAGGTCAAGTTCATGGTGCCTGGGGTAAAGGGACAGGTGAACGTTCCCTATGCATCGCGGGGGTGCGCCAACGGTCAGTGGCGGCGGAACATCCGAATTTAACCCGCGCCCCACCGAGGGTCCGGCGCCACCTTCACCCCACCGGGGCCATCGATGACCCCCTTCTAACTCCGAAAATATGGGGGTTAGCGGAAATCTGCAAAGTGCATTAGAAAGCTCGCGTGAATTCAGTAAAAAATTACATTGCATGTTTAAGCGCTCAGGTCAACGGTTTGACCTCCAGAGGTCAAGTTGGGTCACGATGGGCTATTTTCACTCAAATATGCAAATGCTTAACACGCGCATTGACGGGGGTCTGAGCCACCTTCGCATTGACGGGGGGCGGGTACCCGCCCCCTAAGATCTCGAGAACCACGGTAGGTAGCGAAAAACGGTAAACGGCGTTGGGCTGCCCATCCACTTCTCCATCGAAAATATTTGAACCATTTTTTTGTCAGGTCACATTTAAGGTCACGAGAGATCAAAACATGCCCGTCATAGGGATAACATGTAAAATTCAGTTTTTCGGGCATTACATCTGAACAAGTAAAGATAGAGCAAAACGACTTGAACTACATGAATCCTCTTAGCAAGCCGAATCGAATGATATATAATTTGACCTTGCTAGGTCAAATCAAGGATTTGACCTGACCTGAGGTCAGGTCAGGGTCAAATTATATAAAATGCATATCATTAGAACCGCAAAGCCCAGGCGAGTCTAATGCAGCTAAAATAAATGCTCTATCACCTTCCGTTACTGAGTTATTCCGTAAAAACCATTTTTCCCATGTATTTCCAATGGAGAGGTCATGCGTCGTACCTGACCTTAGGTCATCGATATCAAAAATACCGGAACACATTTTAGAGAACTCGGTGGGGCCATTATGTGATATGAGTTTCAATCGGATAAGTTCACCCTGCTCCGACTTATGCTATCTTAAACTCTTTTTGAGGTCGGGTCACTTGACCTGTACTGGTGACCTGACCTGAGATGACCTAACCTTAAAATTTTCACAGAAGTTGTAAAAATGATGAGGGAAAAGGTATACCGAGTACGGCGGCGCTACGCGCTGCCGTTTTTCTACTATCTCCGAAAAACCCGAGGGGGCGGGTACCCGCCCCCGTCAATGCGCGTGTTAAGAAAACTGGGCATTACTCTTATGCCATTAGAGCTATTGAGATCTGGTAAGCTAAATTCGATCGGAAAATGCCAGACCTTTCTTCGCTATGTGGAACGTAACGACCTCCCGCCAGTGTTTTGACCTCCATAGGTCACCTTTTGACCTCATATGACTTGAGGTCATCAAAGGTCAGAAAGTGGCCTTGTTGTATATCAAATGAAAGGTATTGATGAGACGTACACGATGGTGTTTGATTCAACGCTCTAGCTTAATTAGGTCAAAAGGAACATATGACCCCTGGGATCCGTAAAAGGGTATCCAAGAACGCTATCTGAGCAAGCCGAGCATTTGCAATAGTTTTTGTGGTTTTTATATCATAAGACAGCTTTTTCTAATGCTGTCACCTTGTGACCTGACCTTAGGTCACGAAATCTAAAAATCCCGGATATACACCTTGTAGGCCCTGGCGGGGCCATAAACTGTAGGAAGTTTCAAATTGATCGACTGAGAAACGTAGCTCTTATAGAGCTCAAAAGTTGAAGTGAGGGGACCTTGGTTGACCTCACCTGGTGATCTGACCTTGGGTGAACTGGGATAAAAAATTTCAGGGATGGTGTGAAAATGATGGGGTGAGAGGAAGAGCCCTCAACTTCGGTCCTGCGTTTTGTCGTTTTTCTGCTATCCCGAAAAAACCTTAGGGGGCCATCGATGGCCCCCGGTGGGGCGAGGGTTAAAGGGGACATTATGTACTTTTCAACCCATTTCTTTCCAGTCAACGCCATAGGGTTAGTCTTAAAATTTCTGATTTAAGGGGGACACCGTGCCCCGGTGCCCCTAGTACCGCCGCCAGTGCCAACGGTAGGTATCTGCCGAACATTTTTCCCATGAAGAGAAGCAAATACCCGCGGTTTTTGCTTTGTGTCTCAATAATTTCAGATGTGCTAGTTTACGTGCTAATGCCAGTTTTTTCATTCACGCTAAAGAACGTATCTTAAACACGTCGTAATTTTTCCGAATAAATATAACTCTTTCTCAGAAGAAATAAATGTTTGCAAAATATAATCATGGTGTTTATTGGCTTATTTCAAACAATTTGATATATAATTTTACCCACTTATGACTATCTTAATAGGATCCAACAGCTTCAGAAAAAAATTCGCCGGGGTTAAAGTGTACAATTTCTGGAGGCTATAACTCCTAAACCGTATCACCTAGCGACCTAAAAACGTCACAGGTGTGTTCTAACCTCCCATGCAAAATTTTTAATGAAAATCTGAGATATGAGGGTGTAAGGCCTGTGCTGAAATGTGGAATGCCCAACAAGGAAGGTCATCCGATCATCTTCACGGTCGCTACTGTGCGAGCTCACCAAGTGAAAGTAATATTAAGTCCACTTAAGAAGGCTAAGCAGCTCACCAAACCTAAGGGGTGATGTCATAGCCCGCATGGGATCACTTCTCTTGAACAATTTGGGTGTAATAGGGTAAAAGCGTAACAAGAGACGCCAGGAAGAGGGTTTTACACTCCCAGTACCGTAATATTTCAAATATTAAACATTTAGCTACATGGTAAAACGTTATAACAAAACTACTTGATCCGATCTTATGCAGGTTTCTACACCCTGCACTCACTTACGCCCAGGCCAGCCGATCCGCTGCATCTAACGGCAGTATCTGGGATCGGCTGATTCTGCAACTCAGCTTAAATGTCGCCTTAGCGTGGGGATGCTGGAACACACCCTCCGCCCGCCTCTCCAAAATAACGTGAAAAGATTAATAGGTTTTGCAGTGCCGCGGCGAGGAGCATGATTATAAGTTGACAAGGTGTGGACTGGCCTGTCTCCTCGATTCCTGGGTGTAAAATATACTAAGATTGAGGTCTGATACGAGGTCTGGCTACATAGGTTTTGCTACACCTCGAATCGAGGTCTGGCACACTATGACTGAGAGTTTGAGATACTACCTACACGATTCTGATGAACGGCTGTGCCCGAATATATAATATGAGTATATTTTGCATCCAGGATTCGAGGAGACACGCCAGTCTACACCTTGTCCACTTCTAACCAGAAAACAGTGGCGCGCAGCGCCGCTGTACATGGCACAATTTGTACTTGATTGCTTATGAAACTTTTCGACACAATTTAACGTCTAAGTCACAGACGGTCAAGTCAGTAGGCCAGATTAAGTAAACGGACCCCTAAAAACACTCAATTTGGCACCTGGGATAATAGGTTTAATGTTTGTATGTAATATTCATATCGCATTATATGGCCCCTGAGTACCAGAAGTTGCAACTGCGAAGATTTTACATCAATGATCTAATGACAAGTACGGGCCATGCCCACTTCTTAGGAATTGCATAGGGAATATTGATGTTATGCGAGAATGGCTTCTTTTGCGTGTAACGGCTAGAACAGATTTACTTTTGTCAAAGTTGTGGTTTCCTTAACTTGTCTCTAAGGTCGAGTTGAAAGTTTTGATCCGTGTCTTCAAAATATCAAATACTAAAGGGAATGTGGCACCTTTATAACGTGATTTTAACTGAGATAGCCAAGTTGTAGAGCATCACCACACGGACAATAGAGCTCTTTACCAAAAAACGTACTTTATTAACTTTTTTGAGTACTATACGTTTCAGAAACAGAGTTCCTTCGTCAGTAGCTCACATCAAAAACACTGTAAATACACATAGATTTTAGGGCATGCCGGAAAACCCGGTACTCAATATATAATTTGTCTTGAAACTAAAAACATCCGTAGAGAAAAGCAAAAAACTACCTCAGATGTACCCTTCATCACCCTTAGCAGCATGCCATGGTTGACGGCTTTTATTGTGACGACATAGGCTGACGTCACGGTGAGTATCAGCCAATCTAAGCCCTTGAAGCTTTTGATTATGGTAGTGGTTGCCAGATCACGACATCATCCACAGGCAGATATTTGTTTCTCACCCTAGAGGAGCATTTAAAAAATCAAAATACTGAGCTGATTGTACATTTTTCAGAGAAATCATGGACGCTTCCATGATTTTCGGCTAAAAGTGCCCCTAATTACAATAAATTCCAGGATTGGACCAAGGTTCCACATTCCCTTTAAACATTTTGAACATATTTAAAAACCTAGCCGTTTAAAAGCTACCGCCGCTCGAAATAATTTATCTAAAATTTTTTGAAGTTCATAAGTGTCTTCTCCCGTCATCGTACCCAAATTTCCGTGTGCTGTATGGTTTCGGACAATACGAAACTTCTGGACTGAAAAATCAAAATATACCAAAAGATATTCATTTTATTGAGATTCACCATTTGCAATACTTGGCATGGCTTATGAGGTCACTCACTGCCCAAGTTTCGACAACTTAGGTATAATTCGAAAGCTGAGTGCTGAAAGTCTAAGCCTAATGAAAAATAAAATAAAAATAAATGATATTAATAAACAATCACTAACTAGGAAGGCGGGAGATAAACAGCGGAGTATTATAGTTTACAAACTATGTTTTGTACCTCAAAATAGAAAGTCGGACAATGGTTAGACGGCAGCACCAGGGGCGTAGCCAAGGGGGTGCAGCAGGGACAGCCACCCCTCCTTGAGGGCCCGAAGGGCTCCTCTGAGGGCACGAGCCGCGCGAAGCGCGGCTCGTCCACTGTATGCTCTGTGGCCAAATTTGGCATTTTATACCAGACAGGGCCTTCTTAAGCCCTCTTCGACACTTTATTCTGTAACAAGGAGGGCCCTTTTTACCCATCAGGGCCCTTTTGGCGCTGTCGCAGGGGCCCTTTTCGGGGCGCCGCCCCTCCCTGAGCGAAATCCTGGCTACGCCCCTGGACAGTGCTCAGTGACTTCTGGCTGCCTGTAGGCCGGGTGGCGGCGGCATTGAAAGAATGTGGTAGTGAAGTGGCTCATGCTAAAGGATTACAGTGATGTTAACACGCGCATTGACGGGGGCGGGTACCCGCCCCCGCCCTCGGGTTTTTCGGACATAGCAAAAAAACGGCGGCGCGTAGCGCGGCCGTACTTGGCATACCTTTTTCCTCATCATTTTTACAACTTCTGTGAAAACTTTAAGATTAGGTCATCTCAGGTCAGGTCACAAGTACAGGTCAAGTGACTTGACCTAAAAAAGTTTAAGATAGCATAAATCAGAGCAGGGCGAACTTGAAACTCATATCACATAATGTGCCCACCGAGTTCTCTAAAATATGTTCCGGTATTTTTGATATCGATGACCTAAGGTCAGGTACGAGGCATGACCTCTCCATTGGAAATATATGGGAAAATGGTTTTTACGGAATAACTCAGTAACGAATGGTGATAGAGCATTTATTTTAGCTGCATTAGACTCCCCTGGACTTTGCGGTTCTAATGATATGCATTTTATATAATTTGACCCTGACCTTACCTCAGGTCAGGTCAAATCAAGGATTTGACCTAGCAAGGTCAAATTATATATCGTTCGATTCGGCTTGCTAAGAGGATTCATTTAGTTTAAGTCGTTTTGCTCTTTCTTTCTTGTTCAGATGTAATGGCCGAAAAACTGAATTTACATGTTATCCCTATGACGGCATGTTTTGACCTCTCGTGACCTTGAATATGACCTGAAAAAAATGGCACGAATGTTTTCGATGGCGAAGTAGATGGGCAGCCCAACGCCGTTCACCGTTTTTCGCTACCTACCGTGGTTCTCGAGATCTTAGGGGGGACGGGTACCCGCCCCCCGTCAATGCGAAGGTGGCTCAGACCCCCGTCAATGCGCGTGTTAATGCCATTAAAATATGCATACCTACTCAGTCAATTAGCTCGTGCATCCTATGATTTGCCTGGGACCGTCTTTTTTGGAACAATCAGAGCTACATATTCCTCTGCCTCAAATATTCATTTGATTAGTATGTTGCACACACATGAAAAGTCAGCTTGTAGTGTATGTCACCAGTACCGTGTTTGTTTTATCGCCAATAAGTGTTTACCAATGAAAAAATGAAAAACTGCATCATTTAAACTGATGCCGAAAAAATTACTAAGGATTCTAAGCCGATACCTGCAATTTTACCCGCCAAGCGTATTCACATACCGAACTCATGTAATGAACTCATACTCATGTTTTCCGGTGATATCGACACCGCACACTGCACAAACACCTAACCTATACATCCACCCAGGGTTACCAGATGTGGCAAAATTTCGCCAATTTGGCGATTTCGAACCACTGTTGGCGATCGGTTTTTCTTGTTTGGCGATTGGCGATAAAAACAGTCACATTTGGCGATTTTGGACCTCCGTTGGCGATCGGTTTATCTAATCTGGCAATTGGTGATAAGAACAGTCAAATTTGGCGATTTCGGACCCCAATTGGCGATCGATTTACTTTTGAGTGATTGGTGACAAATTCAGTCAAATTTGGCGATTTAAACCGGCAAACTTATTGTGTATGTGAAACAGTACAGCCGTTTTTTTTCTAAAAATCAGGTTAAAGGCACTGTCATTTTCCTTTTTCTTTTTGTACACCATAACAAGAGTTTTATCCAGAAAATTAGAGATAGGGGGTGAAAATTAGAGATAGGGGGTTAAAGCTATGTTTTGTTCGGCTTTTTATCCCCATATAACGGCGTGAGGATTAAATAAAAGAATAATAAGCTTAGTGTAGGCCATAAACTGGGGCGTTTTTATAGATATTTAGAAGTGAATGTTAATTTGGTAGGAGAGGGGGAAGAGTCGTAAGACTTAAGCACCGCAGTCCCGCAAGAAAAATCCCGCACAATCCCGCGGCACCTACAGCGGGACTGAGGGCAGCTTGCGGTGCATTTTGCGGGACTTCAACAGCCTCATGATATATAAGTAAATTTCAAATCAGGATACAAAGTATGAGAACCCAATAACATGTTACTTATCTGTGTAGGGACACTGAGAGTGTAAAGGACTCACATTAAGTGAACCTGCTCTGACGGCAAATAGTGGGCTGATTAACTACTGGTTTAAAGGGAATGGACCACTTTGTCGAAACTCTAAAAAGAGCAGTTTCAGAACAAGAGAGGTCTAGAAATCAGGAAACAACATTTTTCCCCACTTTCATAGGCTAAAAACAGAAACCTCGGCCTGCGGCCTCGGCAGGTGCCGCTCCGGCGCAGGAGAAGCCGGTGACAATGTACAGTCTGTTGCGAAAGTATCGTTCCGTTCCAGGGGTGTCCGACCAGGCGGGAATATGAAGTTTGGAAACCACATGTCTGAGGGCGTGGCCTGTTCGGCTGGTCGACCTCCCCAGCGGTTAGCGGGTCGGACCGATGAGGCTGGGGTCAGCCGGGGAGGGTGGGGTGACCCAGTGCTTTCACTTTCAGTCGTGGAAACTCCTGTATGAGCTTCCCCGACAGAGAGGCGAAGCACCATAATGGTAATTTCTCGGTTCTGCTGCGATGGGCCACCAAGTATCCCTCCCCACTATTGAGAGCTGAACCCCAAATACCATTGGAGGCAGGACCGTGTGTTTTAGGGTAGTATTACTGCCAGGAGGTGGAGGGGGGAGCAGAGGTCACATAATTGCCAGAAAGTTGGCAGGAGGGGGGGATAACATGGTTGTCGGGGGTGCAGAATGGGAAAATACAGGATTTCTTATAGGAGGACGCATGATTGAAAGCGGGTCGCCATCCGAGCCAGAAGCGGGATGGGTGATAAACCAAAACCTATCATGGGGTGCTCATTTGCATCCTGAGGGAAAGAGTAAACGGGTGGCAAACGAAAGTTTATCATGGCGCCACTGACATTTTAGGAGAATCCGCGACCATTTAAGGGGCGTTGAGGCTCAATCTAGGGAAGGGAGCAAGTGCCCTCACCTGCCTTCCCTGCATTCACCCATGAGGTGCAATGGATGCAGAACTCAAACTAATTAATGAATGATGAGCCAGCCCCTCAATATGATCGGACTCTTGACACTTTGCAGCACCATCTACCTATGATAGGGACGTCACAGTGGTTACAGCGGATTTTTGTATCTTAACTGTTCCGAAACATCGATTTCAAAACATTTTGGGATGCCAGCACTTCTCTTGAAATTACTTTCTGGCCCACTCCAGCATTCAACGCCAGACTCCGTCACCGCGAGTGTCCTCAATCAGTCGGAGGTACTGGCGGCAGAGTCACGTGACCTCCAAACGGGTCGCCTGTCCGGACTAGTGGGGTGGTGGCAGCGTGCGGAGCCGTGGTGTAGTAGGTAGGGTGCTCCGCTCTCTCACAGAGCATGCTGGTTCGAACCCGGGTTGGCTGTGCAAAGCTTGGCAGTTTTTTTCCAAAACTGAATACTGATGCCAACCTGTCAAATGATGATTCTAGGAGCAAGCATGTTCAGCTTTCCACACATTGTCATGTCGGAGACGACCCTCGCCGTTACGTGACCTGAGGGGGTGGAGCTGGGCTGACATCGGAATGCAGGCAATTTAACCTTATGACCCAACGAAGGGGTAGCAGATGTCACGCAGCGCATCGTTCAGGGGCGATAGTTGAGACCCGGTTGCATTGTGATAGAGCCTTTGTATACGTTTAGGGATGCGCGACTTTAAAAAGATTTGATGCCAAATTTAGCACGTTTGTGAAACCTTGGTGCTAAATTATCCGAGCTCCATTTTGCACATTCAAGGGCCGTATTTCGGGCGAGCATTAAGTCACCCCGGCGCCATATGCAGCACCGCGTCCAGGCTAAGATCAGCGGAAGGCCTGGCCTTTCCGCCATCGTCATCATTAGCGTATGTGCCGCGTTATATCTAGCTGGGGGACCTGTCTTTCAGACTTTTATATTGTATTTTTGCCTACGCTTGTCCCTGTATGCTACCGCCCTTGCTGCCACGGGGCTGAGTGGTCTGCGGAGACGACCCTCACTGTCACGTGACCTGAGCACGGAGCTGAGTGGTCTGCGGAGACGACCCTCGCTGCCGCGTGACCTGAGCGGGTGGTGCCGGTGCGAGCTGAGCCGGCATGGGATTGCGGAGAATGTGACCTTGTGACCCGGCGAAGAGGTAGCAGGTGCTAGGAAGCGCGCCGTTTAGGGGTGATGAGAGCCAATTGCACAGTAACTGTACCATTGTATAGCTGGGGACGCGCAAATGTAAGGCACGTTAATTCCTCAACACGGGGCGTGCTGTATTGTTTTTCAAACTGCTGCCCCTTTAAAATGTGATTTGCCTGCGCGAGGAGCCGTACTGAGCGTGCCCTTGACTAACTCGGACAGGTGCATGCTTCTGGGTTTGTTGTGTCCATACAGAAGAGGTCGGGATTAATAGAGACGGATAGAGATCGATAAGCGTGGTGATCTGTGGTCATAGATGAAAAGGTAATTAAAAATTAACAGCGGAAGAAACTCATGGGTGACATCGGAGGTTTTAAGAAGCATTCGCAAATGTAATCGCAATTCAAATTGGCTAAGAAGCGTGACGGGGGAAGGCTGGGAAAGGTGGATGGTGCAAAAAAATTGAGCGACGCAAGTCCAGTTTAAGCAAAATCCATTTCAATATCACAATAGGTAGGTGTCGGCTGGCCTGTCTCCTCGAATCCGGATTTAGAAAAAAACACTTAGATTATTCGAGGATTAGGATCCGAGGAGACAGGCCAGTCAACACCATATCTACTTATGATCATGCTCCTCGCTGCAGCACACCAAAACCTATCAATATCACAATAGATTGAAAACCATTATAGGACGGCAGAAACTTTCTAGCACAACCCCTTTGGTCTATGACTCCCGCGATTTAGTCTCAGAGGACACAGAGAAAGCAAGCTTGCTAAACAAGTATTGCGCTTCGTTATTCAGGCCACACATCGATGATCAATCCCAGCCTAACATGGACACAAACAGAGAAATCAGCCCTCCTTTAAACAACATCGTTATCACCAAGCGAGAAGTGTTGAACCAACTAAACTCACTCAATTTCAATAAATCCCTAGGTCCCGACGGAATTGCCCCTCTTATTTTGAAGCTAACGGGGATACTGATATACAAACCACTTACCACTCTTTTCAACAAATCCCTAAATGAGGAAAAATGTCCATAACTGTGGAAACAAGCCACGATCCAGCCCATTAAAAAAATGGTTCTCCCTCTGGCTGAAAAAATTACAGACCCATTCCGCTTGGTACCATTAGTCTGCTAGTACCATATCATATGTGAACCTACAGGGACCGAACGGCGTTCGTTGCGGCTGCGGAGCGAAGTCCTGTACTTTATTTTCGTTCAGAATTACACGTTAGAACGTGTTCTTCTGAATGGTCATTGAAACCACTGGAAAGTCAATCATGATGTCATTAGCTGCATACAGTTAGTTGTGATGACAACCGTGCTTTTTTAGTACACGTAACTCACACTGAAACACAAATAATACCTTTTGACATAAATATGTCATATTGTTATTAACCCTCGCCCCGGTAGGTGGGGTGTTTGAACAACCCCTTCTAACTTGGCCCCTATGCGGGATAGCGAAAAAATGCAAATGCTGGTGGATAGCTCATTAAAATTCATGAAGAAACTATATTAGCCACTTTTTGGCTCAGTTCAATATTGAGGTCATGACATGTAAAAAATTCGCATTTTGAGTATATTTTCGGCTCTAGCGTCTGACAGAGTTGAGTTTTAGAACCATTTTCAAGGTACTATTCGCTTCCGCTCATCACGGAAAATCGAATGATGTGTATGATCATGCTAGGTCAAAAAACAAAAATGACATGACCTCAGGTCAGGTCAAAGTCACTTTTTTACCTAGCCTAGTCAATATGCATGTCAATCGACTTGCAATAGCAATCCAAGCGCAATGATATCAAAATAAAAGTTGTACCATCATTTCATGCAAAGTTATTGACCGAAGTCTGAAAACTACTTAGGTAACCCAGATGACCTCTCAGAGGTCACAGGCCAAAAATTGCAAAATGAACCTGGAAAGGGGCACAGGATACAACGATTTTGAGAATATGAAGGCATTCTCAGTTGTATCTACACAAATACAACCCAATATCTTTTCTTCCATGCATTTCCAATGGAGAGGTCATGGTCTGTACTTGACCTTAGGTCATCGATATGAAAATCCCGGAATATATGTTTTAGCGCTTGGTGGACCCATTATGTGGTATAGGTTTCAATTCGATGGATTCCCCATTTCCTACTTATGCCACCTTAAACATTTTTTAGATGAGGTCACCTGGCCTGCACTGGTGACCTGACCTGAGATGACTTAACCTTAAAATTTTGCGGGATTGATGAAGGATAAGCTGTGCCAAGTACGGCGGCGCTTGGCGCTGCCGTTTTTCTTGCCGCCGGAAAAAGAAAACCGACGGGGTGTTCAAACACCCCCACCGGCCGAGGGTTAAGATCTGACCAACGGATCGGAAAAACGACTCCATCACGTGGCTCAATTGAAGTTCACATATTAAATGTGGAACTTGAACCTTCTGTCCCTCGTCGTTCGAGACCTCATGCACAATAATGATCTTCGAATTAACCAGCACGAATTTGTGAATCTTCAATGTTCCTTTTCTCGTGATTGCCTTATCGAGGCATTTTCTGAGCTCAGTAGCTAATTTGAGTACTTTTTGTTTCTGCACATACATTTCACCGATGGCAATAACTTTACTCTTGTTGTAGTTTGTAGGCCAATACGATACAAGATTTAAGTTTCTGTTGTATTCCTATGGAAACATACCTTGGCCTCCGAGATCACAAAAATGACCTGACCGAAAAGTTGTATAAGCATTTTTTGGTAGAGATCGAGGCAAGCAATGGAACACTGCTTTCCTTTTCCCTTCCAAGCATGGTTGCTGAGATCGTAGGGGGATGGGTACCCCCCCATGCTGGTAAAAGTGGCCTGGGCCCTCATACCACCGCGTGATAACAAGCACACTGGAGGGGAGCCTCGGAAGCCCTCACCTACTTTTTTCAAGGTGGCCGGAGAACCCTTCGTGGCCAAAAACGCTATATACCGACATTTGAGAATATCCAATGGCACGTCGATTGGTCAAATTATCTTGAAAATCGGCCCTAATTTTGTAATTATAGACTTTCAAGGGTAAACCCTTTATTTTGAGACCGCTGCAATCGCGCGGTTGTACCAGTTCGCGTGCATCAAAGACTGACTGGCAAAGTTATAGCGGTATATAAAATGAGGTTATATGTCAAGTTCACCCAACATGAAGATCAAGCACACAGTTCAACGCCATACCAGCATTCTCAAAGTCATTGGTCCGGTGCTTCCGATCGCATGGCGTTACCCAGTATGACGTATACCATGCTACGACGTCAAAGTTAAGATAACTCAATGTAAAGTTCAAGGCACAGGTCAAAGTAAAATGTCATGGGTAAAGGTCAATCCTCATTTCCCGTCCAACGGTTGCTATGGTGCTAGTCATGGTGTAGTTATAGGGAATATGTCATATTGTGACGTTATAGGTCAATGAACTTGAATGACTTAACCCCCAAAAATTAAGTTTACATTTTTGAAACGTTCTCATTATGACCTTGGTCCGTTTTTAGTGCATTCTTAACTTTCTTGCGCTTAATCACAGTATTTTCAGAAAAATCCCCAGCACGGCTCATACATGACCCTTATGACCTCGTTTGAACTTGACGGTACTTACCTAGGTCAATCGAAATCGGTCATAGTATAGATTTCAATAGCTCCCACCCAGCCTCCAACCGGAGTTTTTCTACGTCTCTTAATTTCCGAGAGCTCAGAGGGCCCACCAGTGCGCGTGTCAGACCCCTCTCCAGTGCGGGTGTTAAGGAATGGGACATTGATTACAATTTATTGTTTTAAATACATCCTTACCCTCATGCCCCACGAATCCCACCATTGACACAAGTGTCAATGGTGGGATTCATGGAAAAGAAGGTATTTTTCGTGACCAGAGACGTTTGATAGTCGCAGCGACGGCGGGCCGTGCTGCGCACGAACCTCACAAAAGTGGGGATCGGGACATTTAGGAACTCAGAACTCGTGATTGGTTAAAGACTTCATTCTTTTTATTGCTGAATCTTATAGAGAAAATTATAAAGAGTAGTATGAGCCTCAAACAGTTTAAAATAAGGCATAGGAAAACAACTTTTCATAGATTTTGAAAAAAAATCAAGAATGTATAATACATTCAAAATTTTATTTTTTTCAAATTATATTTCTCATGAGCCAAAATTCGTAATTCGTCCTTAAGAGACCTAGATCAAGTCTTCATGGTATTTTTAGAATCATACAGGTAAAATTTCGTCTTTAAAAAAGACATGTAAGTGAATATGATCAAATGCTTGAGGCTAAAATTTTCAAACCGTAAGTCAGGGAGCAAAATGAATAGAAAAAATGGTCATCAACTTCATCAATAGCACCCCTCACAAAAACGTACACCAAAATCTGAGATATGAGGGTGTTATCGACTTGTCGATATGTCATGGAATGCCCCCTATACGCCATGGACAAACTTTGACAGTGATGTCCACTTAAACTAGGCATCTTAAATGATGCTTTTGATGATGATGCCTTTCTCTCGGTAATTACGCATATACATATTTAGGTCTGAATTCGATAGAGTTTATTCAATATACCAAAGTAGCATCAATTTTCCCTAAATATCTGTTTCTAGGTTGATCCCCGAACTGGAAAAAATCAAGAATGTTGGGAGATTTTGATCCAAAGAAATTTACAATTACCTGCGAGTTTGAACTGGTGGTCTGGGGGACAACAGACCTAAGAATCGTAAAAAAAGTCTGCAAAGAAAATGAGAGAAACCGTGGAAATGTGATAGGTCAATGTCACCCTTGATTAACCCCCTCAATCCGCCACGCTCTGCAATGCCCAGTAGCGCACCCAAGGAGAGGGCCAGCGGGCCCGGGCCCCCTTCCCCCAAACGCTTCGACTCCAAAGTGCCGGCCCTCGGCCATGTCTGGCGTGGCACTCGACGTGGGTTCTGGTAATAATGGACCGCTGCAGGCACCCATCAAGAGCAGAAATGAGGCTTGATCTGGCTTTTAGTAATAGTTATCCTCTCACCTTACCGCCCCTGCTCACAGTGTGTCGTCCCTGCGGTGAATTATTCACCCAATATGTGATTCAACCATAGGCCAGGTTTATAATAATTGTATCCCCTTCCATAAGCGTTGGAACTGGGGGGGCAGGGGGGCCTGGTCCCCACTTTTTGGCCAAAAATTTCCTGATCTCGGTCAAAATGGGAGACAACAGCACATGCTTATAACCAGCCGCTGCGGAAGGCAGCAAGGAGCCCAAATTCAGACAGTTTTTTTCCTGACGTGGAAAGTGTTTTTTTCAGCATCAGGTGGGAGTTTGGCTGCCCCCCCCACTTTTTTGCGCGGTGGCGACGCTTATGACCCCCTTCACTTGCGTTTTACATCATACGACAAATATGTATTGCTTTTTACCTGATAAGTACCCTCTCTGGCCAATTTTTCCCCTGCAGTAGCCTGTCACGCCCTGTCAAACATGCCACCTCCCATCAGCCCCCCCTTCGTCAGCCGGACCCCCAAACGAAAATCCTTGATGCATGCCAGGCAATATCCCAATTCTATAGATCTCAAGAGAGGCATAAAGAAACCCCGTCAGGTGACATGTGATGCGGACATTTCGTCCATTTTAGTTCGAATCTGCAGTTGTAGCACCCATGTATAACTGACCTAAACTTGACCAAACAACATGTGTGAGGCGTGCGTTCCACCCCTCCTCAGCTGTCCCCGCCCAATGCCCGCCCACTCGCCCGGCTCAGCGCTACAGCGTACAGTGACTTCCAAACTAGTGGGTCGGCAGCGGAACGATACTTTCGCAACTGACTGTACGTTAGGCAAGCAGTTCGATTGACAGGCGAGTGTTTTCAGCAGTATGATACATATACTAACGCGATGTTGGGACTTGAGGTCAAATGTTCTCATTCTGACTATATTCAATCCCATGTGTAAGTCCATGTTTTCCTAAACTAACATGTCTCTGCACACTGCGCCACGTTTGTCGTCTGTTCATGTCATCACATAAATAATCACACGTATAAAGTTTGGTTTGTTAAGTAAAGACTGGCTATGTCCAGAAGAAAGGAGATACAATATAAAATATTATGGGTTTGCCGACCATATTTCACCTATACCTGGAGATCTTCACACAATTCAGCCTATTTGTTGCCGAGTTAGCTTCGGTTATCCTAAGTCCCAGTCCGCATGCGCAGTAAAGTCTGCAGTAAATGAGAGCGAAGATACCGTTATAATTGACTGAAGCATGTTGGTATGCCGTTTGTTTGTCTCCTGGTCTAAACTATCCCTTGTAGCCTAATATTCCTTAGAATTCATACTGCACATGCACAGCACAATGCAATGTCATAATTCCGTGAATTGGGATTAGCAGATAGTATTCTGCTATTACTCTCAAATTTTTAGCCCAATCGGTCTATTGGCTCCCGAGATAGCCTCCCTGACCATAAGTTCTAATGCGCATGCGCACTTACCTTTGTAGTAAGCAAGGGTGTCAAAACTTTCATACTAAATTTAAGCATGTTCGCTCTCCTCTGTTCATGTCCTCTTCTCAAATATCCTCACCTTTAAGGCTTATCTTTAAGATTTCTACTGCGCATGCACAGGGCAGTGCAGCTTCACTATGACATTATTTGTGGTTTTCACTCCGTGTCATTTTCTTGTTCACAAAATATAAAAAAATCGACCCGTAGGTTGCCAGGATAGCCTCTGTTACAATTACGTCCACTGCACATGCGCAGTGACCTTTCATTCACCTGAAGACCGGATTCAAAATCTGCATGACCGATTTCCTCTCATTGATATTGTTAGAAAATATGGAATAGAGTGCAACAAGATTTATATATTATTTATATGTCTAAATACGATAGCGGATACAAGGGGCGAGTCTAGTGGGCTTAAGTCCCCCCCCATGTGAAAATGCCTACAGCTAAAGCATAAGCAAAGGATGTTTGGAGGCAATGGCAGAGAGGCTGGAGCTAAAAGGTGAATTCAGGGCAGCGAGGGGATAGGGGGCACGTGCCCCTCCCCTTTGGTCGATCCTCAGCACCCCCTGAAATGGCCACGGCGCCCCTCAAACATTCGATGGCACCCCTGAAATGTCACTTCCCACCCTTTCCCCTAAGATGCAAAAATTGGCGCCCATCGGAAGGATTTTACGTGTCAAAAGTGGCGCTCTATGCTCCGGATTACACCCCTTCCCCTGCAGACGGTGCCTCCTCTATCGGTAATCCTTGATCCGCCTATGCTCAAGCTCCTTAGCCCCACCACCGAACTGATATCCTGGATCCGCCAATGCTCGAACTCCTGAGGCCCATCCCCGTACTGATGTCCTGGATCCGCCTATGCTCGACCTCCTCAGCCCCACCCCTTTACTGATGTCCTGGATCCGCCTATGGTCGAACTCCGTAGCCCCACCTTCGTACTGTCCTGGATCCGCCTATGCTCGAGCTCCCTAGCCCCACCCCGTACTGATGTCCTGGATCCGCCTATGCTCGAGCTCCTCAGCCCCACCCCTTTACTGATGTCCTGGATCCGCCTATGGTCGAACTCCGTAGCCCCACCTTCGTACTGTCCTGGATCCGCCTATGCTCGAGCTCCCTAGCCCCACCCCGTACTGATGTCCTGGATCTCCCTATGCTCGAGCTCCTTACCACACCCCGTACTGATGTCCTGGATCCGCCTATGCTCGAGTTCCTTAGCCCCACCCCCGAACTGATGTCCTGGATCCGCCTATGATCGAGATCCTTAGACCCATCCCCGTACTGATGTCCTGGGTCTGCCTATGCTCGAGCTCCTTAGCCCCACCCCTGGACTAAAGTCCTGGATCCGCCTATGCTCGAGCTCCTTAGCCCCACCTCCGTGCTGATATCCTGGATTCGCCTATGTTCGATCTCCTTAGCCCCACCCCCGTACTGATATCCTGGGTCCGCCTATGCTCGAGCTCCTTAGCCCCACCCCCCGAACTGATGTCCTGGATCCGCCTATCCTCAAACTCACTAGCCCCACCCCGGTACTGATGTCCTGGGTCCGCCTATGCTCGAGCTCCTTAGCCCCACCCCCATACTAAAGGCCTGGATCCGCCACTGCTTCTTAAGTTTATTTAAGCAGGGAGTGCAAGGAGTCACGTGTCATGGTACCACCACAAAGAGGTTTATTCGGCTGGGAAAGAAATAGTGTGCAACGGTGGATCTTTTGGCCAGTGTTACCTATGGTTAGAGGATGCATTAACTAGTGGGTAGATAGATAGATGATAAACTTTTATTGGACGGAAACAATATGACAGGTATAACAAATAGATTGACGCAAAAGCCCGAAGGCTTAAGTGGTGGGGCCTCTCTTATCTCTCTCATTAAACACATCACTTTTACCGGACCTATCACACACATACACAGTAAGATTTGGACACACATAAAGAAACAAAACACAACAAACCAAACAAGGAAACCAGTTCCTGACCACCATTTTATTTTTTATTCGTCGCAAGTCGCCGCAGCGAGCGGGACCCTACCGCACGAACGCCACCCGGCCGTCCGACTGATATTAATATTTAATAGACAACGCGCCCGCCGCACGAGTAGAGGAGCCGAAACGAAACAGACTACCCTGCCACCACCGGGCATTCACGCTGGTCTATGGCATGCGTAGATAGCTATGGCATCTGTCTCGCATAGCAGCTACCAGTGCGCCGCCCGCAGCGACGCTACGGCCGAACGGCAGGGTGAGGTTTCGAGCGGGAAACATACTAGCATTGTGTATTACATTTAAATAAAGGTACACTGTTTTTGCATTGATATGCAGCCTGTTGCAATGGCAAGATATGTCTTTGAACTAGCCTTTTGCCGAATTTCATCCACTTCCATCTATATTAACCAATCGAAATCCTCGTGTGAAGCAGAAAAGAAACCGATAAAATTACCACTTTGAAATGTATTTTACAGCTGTTAGCGCGGAAGCCGTAAGAGATAAGTGGGGGGTATGAGTGAGAAAAATGACGGCAACAAAGTTTTCTATCCAGCCGTGTTAAGTTCAATACCGTGGCTATCATAGTCTGGAAACCAGGGGGCTGAGAATAAAAATTCTAAAAACTTATATTTTATTTTTGCCTCTAAAATAAAAAGTTTCAGTCTCAAAGTTTTATCTCTAAATATATAATAAAGGAGGCTATTTTCTTTTTATCTGAAATGGGAACAAATTTTTATTAATTAAATCGGAAGATATAAGGGTTTGATTGATATTTTGGGAAATGCAGACCTTCGCAGAATAGGCCAAAAAGGATCCTTAAATTTCCGTTTTTGTTTTGTTTCTGTAATTGTGCAGTACTGCACAAACCGACCTTTAAGTTGGTATTTGACTCAGAACCTGAACTGTTGTAGCTTCAGATATTTCGAGCCTGTAGTTTAGACCATGAGTTTATGCCAAATTTAGGCTGCAAAGATTAAAAGCTAATTTTGAGCCTTAAATTTAAAACTTTTTATTTCCAACTTTTTTTTGTGAACTACAAATTTCCCTGATCTCAGTCGGTGCCTGCCCGCGCGCGAGACCGGTCGTGTCATGACCCGCTCCGCCCCCGGGCTCTAGCCAGCGGACTGCCGGGGTGCGGGTCTCCGCTCAGACGCCGATGAGTGGTTACAGGAATCTTCAGTGCATTAGCCAAATGTGATAACGGAACGCCTCGGTGCTGCATGGTGACTGAGAAGTGTACAGTGATTTATGAATTTGTGCAGCATCGATTAGAACGAGAAGTCCTCCTGTACTGTAGCGAACAATTATGTCCATATCAGAAAGTGATCTAGAAGTTGGGATAGACTCTGTGTTTAATGATGACCAAGCGTGTGCCTCAGACAGCTCTACGGGTGGAAAAAAACGACAGCTATCGGTGACAGAAATGACCCGGAAAATTGAGATGAAAAGACAGAAAAATCTACCTCCTGGAAGAAAGTCTCCAGCAAAGGGTGAGTCCAGCTCTGCGCCGCCTGTCACTCTTGAGGCAATCAAGGAACTCGTTGAGGCAGGAAATAATCGTGTTATCGCAGCTTTTGAGAAGAAGTTTTCCCAACTAGAGAGGAGAATCGAGATTTTGGAATCGGAGAAGTTTGATAAGGATGTGGCCATGGACAAATTGTCTCGCGAACTCCAGCAAGAAAAGGCAAACAACAGAGACTTGGCTGAGAGGCTAGAATCGATAGACGCAAACCGACGCCTGTCGTCGCTTATCCTAACGTGCAGTGATTTCGGTGTGCGCACGACTGGGGAAGACATCATCCAGAAGTCTGTCGAAATCCTGAATCGGAGGTGCAGTGACTTGGATCTTGACATAGACCAAATTCAAGCAGCTCATCGCCTCCAGGATGATCACAAAGTGATTCTGAAATTTATCAGACGTCACGTGCGTGATGCAGTCTTTGACCGACGCTTTGATCTTTCACGAAGATCTCGTATAGGTGGAGTCACCTGCCGTTCGTCTCCTAACTCTCAGAAGTTAGCTCCCCTCTATCTTTCTGAGTCATTGACTCCCTCCAATCAGCGTCTTTTCCGGCTTGCCCTTGCGGCACGGAAACCCGAGAACGGCGAGAAGCTCAACACCGTCTTCACCCGACGCGGGGGCGTGGTGTGCAGGAAAACCTACAAAGGTGTCAACATCCACATCCGCGATGAAGCCCACCTGCGCTCTGTGCTCGGGGGAGAACTCCCCTCTCTCTCCGAGCGGCCCCCTCGGGGACAACGTGACGCTGCCGCCAGTGTTGCGTTCTCGCGCGGTCGGCCGAGGGTGGGGCAGACCATGCCCGTGGCGCGTGTTGCTGACGCTGCGAGTGGTGGGAGTGTTGTTGCCGGCGCCGTGGGTGGTGAGCACGGTGCTCCGTCTTCGCTTGTGAATGGGACCGGAACAAACTTCAAGGGATCCAGAACTTCGTCTCAGCCGGCCTCGTCTGCCGTCTTCCCGCCCGCTGTTCCTAGTTCAGGGGAAGATGCTGGTGGAGGTTCTTCGTCCACCCAGCTGACTGGCGCGCCGGAGCCGTCCACGGCTGTGTGGGGGATGAGGCGCTGATACCGTAGCGCTTCGAACGGAACTCAGTCTTCTACTTCGGCGTTCCTGTGATTTTCGTCTCCATTCTGTTCGGTGAGGGCTTAAGTTATGGACTTTCCAACCTGAAGACTCATGAAACTGTTTTTTCGTCAAGTTTAGTAAGCTTGCCAATTCAAAAAACGTGTTTGCCTTCCCTCTCGTTCCAATGCGCTGAAATACCGTGATTTTTGTTCCTGTATATTAACGTTTTGCCTTCAGTCACCAATTCGTTGTGTTAATGTAACAACTTAGACGCCGATGACCGGGAAGTGGCTAAAACAATCAATTCTAGATAATATATGCATACACTCCCAAGTTTTGTGTTGGCAAGGTATAATAAAACCGTGTACTTGACGTGAAAACATTTTATTTGATGTGAGGACATTTCTAATATGGCAAATAGGCCGACTTGTGTCCGTGTTTGCACTTTATTGCGCTCCTTTGATATGGCATGCTTGTTGACAATTGAAATTGAACCGGATGACTGCCGCCATTGTAACTATCTGCTGACAGGCTGCAGCTGAACGACGTGAGACGGCCGGGCTCCCCCCGTGACCGACCGGCCTGTTTGCTATCACCTTACGCTTGTGCATGGCGAACCACTTCTGACGTCATTACACGCAGAATTTCCCGCTCTGCTGGGTAAGGGGGAGTCCGAGGGGGAGTCCGGCCTCTCGCTCGACATTTTGTTAATGACCATCGTTCCAGTGCTTGTAGTCGTATCTAATCATGAATAACACCATTTTGTTGAGTCTAACCACATTTCAGACAAAATAGTCATGTACCAAAATAGTAATGTGCAACTTTCCCGAAATCACTCTTGCTGCATTAGCAAGTAGGTACTTGTGATCCTAGGTAAAATAATTGCATAGTTAACAATGTGGGTAAGATGCACTGCAAAATGTTCTAACGCGTGAAAGATCGGCGACCAAATCACTTTCTTTTGATGCTTCATTTACCAGGACTCCTAACATTTGATGGGGACTTAAGTACCTACTTTGTGCTGCGTACAATGCCTTTGTTTCTGTTCTGCCAATATTTCTGATGTGCTAGTATCCTGGTCTGCCGATCTATATATGATGT
The DNA here is from genome assembly GCA_034440635.1 of Lepas anatifera. NCBI lineage: Eukaryota > Metazoa > Arthropoda > Thecostraca > Lepadidae > Lepas > Lepas anatifera. Next base: position 445,050 of record JAOTON010001236.1, read on the forward strand.
TCGCAGGGACTCTGGCGCGGACGGATCTGACGCGGCGCCGAGCTGCTCTTTTCCCACCGTCGTGCAGGCGTCTTGAACCACATCGGGACACCTCAGATGTTCTTCTGGTTTGAGGCGGCGGCCGCGGCGGATCCGTCCGCGCTGAGAGACAGGGAAGTGTTGCGTGAATTCTGCGTAGTTACATTGAGTCGATGGCTGTAGCTACTTAACGAGCACTTGTATATGTATGGAGATGAAATTGTTCTACTAAATTTGTATTGGGGCGCAGCAGCACATTAGCCCTTGTCGCCTTACTTGTAACGTGTCACAACATGGTGAACGATAACGCCACCTATAATCCAACTCCAGAGCTAGTGTTAGAGGTGTCTGTGACCGCCAGTAGGGGACTGACCCGAATCGTCACCTCCCGACATGACAAGTGATATGTATGAATGCGTTTACGTGGAGCTATTGACTGAAATTGTTGCTTGTTCTTCCTGGAATATTTGGAATAATATCTCAGCTGCTATGGAACATAGGGAAACTTGAAGGACGGGACAGACCTCTCGTTGTTTAGATTATTATTTGAGCCCCGTACCCCGGCAACTGGCCATTATGCTCATTGGCCTTTTACGCGTGGCGAGGTGCCTCGTCTCTCATATCGTGGGGGATTTAAAGATAAACAAAATCGCAACCGTAGCTGACCAGCAGCGTTCACGAGGACTAGGAAATTTACTCGGCTTTGATATGATGTTCAGATGTATGTGTAGAGTAAGTAGGCTCTTTAATGACCTAGCCTACGAAATTTACTTTAACGAACTTTGATGATCTCTGATTTCAACGTCTTAACTTTCAATGTCCGTGGGATACGGGATTCAACGAAACGAAGGTCAATTTTTCGGCACATTCATACAAAATACCCAAAAAGCCACATCGTTCTCCAAGAGACACACTCATCACCAGAAATTGAGTCCATTTGGAGGAATGAATTTGGGGGAGAAATTACGTTTTCCCATGGAAGTTCTACAAATCAAGGGGGCATAGCAATTGTTGTACCACAAAGCATAGCAGGAGCAACACAACTCTTATATCGCAGTGAAAGTGGCAGAATATTAGCAGTTAAAAGAAAACATAAGCAACTTGATATAACAATAATAGGAGTATATGGGCCATCAAGCAATCTCTCGCACGAAAAACTAGGCTTTCTTCAGGAGCTACGGATGACTTTGCTTAATTATGGTACAGGATGCGATGTAATTTTGGGGATTTTAACATTCGTCTAGATGAGGACGACACTGAGATTTCTCGGGAGTTAAAAGCCATCCTAAATGCTTTTTCACTCAAGGATGTATGGAAAGAGACTCATAGGGATAGGGTGGGATTCACTTGGCATAAGCCTAATCATAAGAAACAGTCAAGACTAGATTATATATTCATCTCAAATTCCCTTTTTAATTCTCATGTAATTAATTCTAGCATCGAGGCTGGTATTCATAGTGACCACAGTTGCGTCACCTTGGTTATGAAACCTCGCGCAGAATGCAGAGGACCGTCTTTATGGAAGTTTAATAATTCTCTTCTAGATAACGAGGAATTCCAAGAAATAGTTAAAGCTGAAATTCACAAATGCAAGAATAGATTTGGAATATACGATCATGAAATGAGTTTGGGAATAAAGAATAGAGCTTCTCCTGAGCAACATCCGGCAAATAAGCATGAAATGCGGGAAACAAATCGCCAAAGAAAGAGTAAGAGAAGAACTTGAGTCCGAGAAACGCATATCAGATTTTGAGAAAGACCTAAGCACTTTAAGTGAGCAGGAACTTAAAACATACGGAGAAATTAAAGATAAACTAAATGATCTAAAACTTAAAAAAGCAAGAGCGGCAATGCTATTTTCCAGAGTTCGCTGGATGGAGGAAGGTGAACGACCTACTAAATACTTTTTGAACCGATGTAAACAGTTATCTGCTGAAAAGGAAATCACAGAAATTATTGAAGGGGATAACGTTATTACGGGCAACAAGCAAATTTTAGAGACTTGTGCCCAGCATTTTGAAAAGCTGTATGCCAAAGGTGAAGGAGCGACTGATGCAGAAAAAATAGCTTATATTATGGAAACACCCTTACCACGGTTGTCGTGCATTGACAAGGAGAAATGCGAGGGAGATGTCAGCCTAGATGAATGTAAATTTGCTTTGGGAAGGATGGCCAAAAACAAATCCCCGGGAGTAAGTGGATTTACTCCAGAATTTTTGATACATTTTTGGGATGATTTAGGGGACTTGATTGTTCAATATATCAATGCATCACGTGATGGAGAATTATTCATTACGCATAGAAGAGGGATAATAACATTAATACCGAAGAAGGGGGACCAAAGACTGCTAAAAAACAAGAGACCGATATGTTTACTCGATGTGTTCTATAAATTGATTGCAAAAATTGTTTCTATTAGAATTTCGACGGTCATTTCAGGGTTAATAGGCAAAAACCAGACTGGATTCATACGTGGACGCAATATTGGGGAAAACATAAGACTTATTCAAGATATAATAGATTATTGCAATGATGATAAACTCTCCGGTATGTTTTTGTCCCTTGATTTTGCAAACGCATTTGACCGGCTCGACCACGATTATATTATTCATACTCTAAGGGCGTTTAATTTTGGGGAAAGCCTTATTAGCTGGGTCAATCTACTAATTCGCAACGTTAGCGTAGCAATAGTCAATAATGGTTATACGTCACGCTGGATCCCGGTAGAAAGATCTGCACTGCAAGGATCTTGTATAAGTTCATTCATTTTCATTTTGGCGGTAGAAGTTCTTGCAATAAGGATTAAGCAGAATATTAATATCCATGGAATAAAAATATCAAACGAAGAACATAAAATAAGCTTATACGCCGATGATACAAACTTATTTTTGCTAGATAAAAACTCTGCAATAGAAGCCTTTGCCGTTCTGAAGGGATTCGAGCAGATCTCAGGACTTAAATTGAACTTGGAAAAGTGCAAACTAATGTGGTTGGGAAAACTCAAGAATAACACTGAGCCAATTAATAACATTAACCCCGTAAAAAGATAAAAAAGCCTAGGCATAGCATTTAGCGCGTCATTATCTTGTGACCAAGAAAATGCTGAATCGGTATCCAAAGCAATCAGCACAACGTTAAACATTTGGCAGCAAAGGACTTTGACCATCAAAGGTAGAATTACGATATCAAAATCACTTCTTATCTCAAAAATGGTCTTTATGGGCAGCACAGGTATGATTCCAAAAAATATCAGAGGGAGATACAAAGCAAAATCATGAAATTTATCTGGAGAGGTAGACCTCCAAAAGTGGCTCGAACAGTTCTCTGTCAACGGATAAAAGATGGGGGCTTAAACTCAATAAACCTAGAAAAGCTTTGCATCTCTCTCAAGCTGGCTTGGGCAACCAAAATTTTTAAAGATGAGCAGCCCCTCTGGGTGAAGCTCTTTCAGGCAAGAATAGGAATATATAATCTGACCGACTTGTTTAAGACGTATATGAACAAAAAAACTATCAATTCTTTCCGAATTGCAAAATTTTACAAAGAAGTATTAATAGAGTTCCAAAAATATACATATAGGCCTCTTGTAGATTCGAAGGACGTGCAGAAGGAACATCTGTGGTACAATAGCCAAATTAAACTGGAAAATAGTGACAGCTTTAAGAGCATGTACCCAATGAATATTAAAATAATAGATGACATTCTTGATAACAATGGAAACATAATGGGGTACACAGACTTTAGAAGAAAATATCCTAACACTCACACAAATTTCTTAGCTTACCAGAGACTTAAGTGCGCCATCCCAAACCTTTGGCTTAATCTCTTGCAAAACGGGAATTACAGACCGCTCACAGAGGCCGAAAGAGAGGAATCCTACGAAATAAAACTTAGCGAAAATTGGATAGCAGCAAAAAATGTAAAAAGCAAACAATTCTACTTAGATCAAATACCTATACAAACACCGACCGCACAAATACGTTGGGAAGGGGAGGGATGTAATTTAAACTGGAAACAAGTGTATGAACTACCTTATCAGTGTACAAGGTCAACAAAATTACAATCGTTGCAATTCAGAATTCTACACAGATACATTCCCACAAAAAGGTATCTGTTCTTAAGGGGGGTATCCGATTCTGAAAAATGCCCAACATGTATTCATGCTGATACACTAAGACATTTTCTATTCAATTGTCGTGACGTCCAATCTATCTGGGAGTATGTAAAAATTAAACTGTCAACTTCGAATAATAACTTACCAATACAATTGAACACGAGCAATATAATATTCGGTTTGATATCTGGGAGAAAAGCACACAACCTCATCATTCTATTGGCAAAACAATATATTGTGAACTGTAAATTAGGTGCAACATATTCGGCTCCAAACGTAGAGGCTTTCAGAAAAATAGTAGATCAACATATTCTTACGGAAAGAACTGCCGCGTTTAAGGGTAATAAGCTAGACAATTTCCTCGAAAAATGGAAAGGATTTGTGACAGATCACTCGTGAACGCTGCTCCAACTGGGATGTACAAATTTGGGAATCGATAATATTTGCTTGAGAATTGGAGGAAAAATGAGAGGACGAAGCCGACCTCTTGAGGCAAAATGACAGCACGTGTGCTTCTTAGCTGGGTTGTAAGTGCGGTAATGGATCTCTTGTCATCTGCGTGTGTTGCGAGTGTGTGTAGGTGTGTATGTACGTGTATGTTTGTGTGAGTTGATGATGGGACCGGTATAATAATAAACTGCTAAATCTGAAAAAAAAAAAACAAATTTCCCTGATGTAAAAGGGTGCAAGTTTGAAGACTGTAGATGAATTAGCAAAAAATAGAAAATTAAAAGTTAAAAATCACATAATGCAAAATTTGGGCAAAATTTTGAAAATTTCGAAAATTGCCAACCGTGGTGCTTATTCATTTGGAAGTGCCTTCTATCCACAAAAGTTTTAAGTCTCTGATACCAGCGCTCAGAACAGACAACGACAACAACAACCTCGGCCTGCGGCCTCGGCAGGTGCCGCTCGGGCGCAAGAGAAGCCGGTGACAATGGACGTTAGGCAATCAGTTCGATTGGCAGGCGAGTGTTTTAAGCAGTATGATACTTATACCAACAAAATTTTCGGACTTTAGGTCTTGTGTTCTCATTATGACTCCATTCAATCCCCTTTGTAAGCCTATTTTTTCCTAAATTAGCATGTCTCTGCACACTGCGGCACGTTTGCCCTCTGTTTATGTCATCAAATAAATAAACACACGTATAATGGTTGCTTTGTTAAGTAAAGACTGGGCATGACCAGAAGAAAAGAGATATAATATAAAATATGGTAGGTTTGCCGACCGCATTTCACCTATACCTGCAGATTTTCACCCATTTCAGCATATTTGTTAACGAGTTAGGTTCGGTTACCCCAAGTTCCAGTCCGCATGCGCAGTGCCGTCTGCAGTGAATAAGAGCAAAAATACTGTTATAATTGACTGAAGCATGTTGGAATGCCGCGTGTTTGTCTCCTGGTCTAAATTATACTTTATAGCCTATTATTCCTTAGAATTCCTACTGCGCATGTGCAGCACAGTGCAGCGTCATAATGCCGTCAAATGGGATAAGCAGATAGTATTCTCCTTTTACTCGCAATGTTTGAGCAAAATCGGTCTATTGGCTCCCCAGATAGCCTTTATGACCATAAGTTCTAATGCGCATGCGCACTGACCTTTGTTGTTACCAAGGGTGACAAAAACATTCATGCTAACTTTAAGCACGTTGCCTTTCCCCCTGTTCAGGTCCTCCTCTGAAATATCCTCGCCTTTCAGGCTTATTTTAATAAATTCTCCTGCGCATGCGCAGAGCATTGCAGCCTCAATGAAATTTTTGACTTAAATTTCGTGCAATTCTTTTGCTCACAAAACTTCCAGAAAATCGACCCGTAGGTTGCCGAGATAGCTTCTGTTACCATTAGTTCCAGCGGGCATGCGCAGTGACCTTTTGTTGACCTAAATACCACATTCAAAATATGCATGGTCGATTGCCTCTCATTGATATTGTTCGGTAATTTGGTACGGAGTGCAACGGAATCTTTAATCTTTCATATGCTTATATACATACATAGTGGCTATTCAAATAGTGGTAGATACAATGGGCGGAGCTAGGGGCTGAACTCCCCCCAATGTCAGAATATCTATGGTTAATACAAACACAGAAGCTGTTCCGAGGCAATGGCGGGGTTGGCTCCAGTCCCATACTAGCCCCCATCCTCACTGCTCCCCCGTCCGAAATGTCTCCCATGAGCTATCTCAGCACGCCTCTGGACCCTGCTACCGTTCCCTAGATGCCTGAGGGCATCACTGCTCACTTCCTCGGATCTCTAATCACGCCTCGGCAACCTCTGCCTTCTAGTCAGGTTCCCATCCGCCCCGACCGGCTAGCCACCCGCTGTATGCACTCGGATAGAAATTTCATGCCTTTCTTGCACGCATTTACGGGCTGCAGCCTACTGCCGCAGCACAGAAGGTCCATGCAAGAAGGGCAGAATGACGTCACTACTGCTGCGGGAAAAACGGACCGAAGTATTTTGCCGCTCAGTGGCGAACTAGTCGTCGGAGCGTCATGAAACAAAAACGGCAGAGCTCATAATTTCCCACACTACAAGTAAAGAGAGAGCCATATATCTCAGTGGTGCGTTAAGGCACTTTATCACGTAATGAATCTATTGCAATCAATGAAAACCGCATCAAATTCAGTCTTTATCATCATATAGCTCAAAACCTATGGGAGACGCGCGGGTAAGGTCAGGCAGACGGTGTAGAACTTGAGCCGGGCTTTTTGGTACCAATTTGGAAAAGAAAATTTGGAAATATATAGTGATAAATTCGCAAAAAAACAAAAAATATTGTATTTTTGGAGAAAAATATTTCTCATTTCCTCAGAAATTGGAGTTTAAATCATATTGTTGTAATGACAATACCCATCTCAACAAAGAAAACTGCGTTCAAAAATGTCCAGAATTTTGAAAGTTATATGGTTTTTAAAGTTTTAGGCCATAATTGCAATGTTTTGGAAAAAGGGCCAAAACTGAACTTCAAAATTATGTTTTTGGTTCAGTTTAGTGTCTATGCAGTAATGCACAGTCCATTCTGTCTGTAAAAATCCAGTTTGGAACACCTAGCATAATATCTTTAGATATTTCGAACTTATAACTCTGGTAATGCATTTCACTACAAGTTGGAGGTAAAAGTTCAAAAAATCATTTTGGAAGTACAAATTTGGATTTTTTTCTTCAAAATTTGAGCAACAACTGGTGATTGATTGTGTGTAAAAGAGTGTAAGTTTCAGAGCTGTAGGCTAAGAATAGAAAAATAAAAAATAAAAGTTTAGAAAAATATAATCCAAAGTTTTGGGCAAATTTTTAGCAAATTTCCAAAATCTGCAGCCGTCGAGATTTTTTATGGGTTCCTGCCTTTCATCTCTGCAAGTTTCAAGTATCTGATACCAGTCCTTAGAACAGACAACAACTACTACTACCTCGGCCTGCGGCCTCGGCAGGTGCCGCTCCAGCGCAGGAGAAGCCGGTGACAATGTACGTTAAGCAAGCAGTTCAAATGACAGGCGAGTGTTTTCAGCAGTATGATACATATACTAACGCGATGTTGGGACTTGAGGTCTAATGTTCTCATTATGACTCCATTCAATCCCATGTGTAAGTCCATGTTTTCCTAAACTAACATGTCTCTGCACACTGCGCCACGTTTGTCGTCTGTTCATGTCATCACATAAATAGTCACACGTATAAAGTTTGGTTTGTTAAGTAAAGACTGGCTATGCTCAGAAGAAAGGAGATACAATATAAAATATTATGGGTTCGCCGACCATATTTCACCTATGCCTGGAGATCTTCACACAATTCAGCCTATTTATTGCCGAGTTAGCTTCGGTTATCCTAAGTCCCAGTCCGCATGCGCAGTAAAGTCTGCAGTGAATGAGAGCGAAGATACCGTTATAATCGACTGAAGCATGTTGGTATGTCGTTTGTTTGTCTCCTGGTCTAAGCTATCCCTTATAGCCTTACATTCCTTAGAATTCATACTGCGCATGCGCAGCACAATGCAATGTCTTAATTGCGTGAATTGGGATTATCAGATAGTATTCTGCTATTACTCTCAAATTTTTAGCCCAATCGGTCTAATGGCTCCCGAGATAGCCTCCCTGACCATAAGTTCTAATGCGCATGCGCACTTACCTTTGTAGTAAGCAAGGGTGTCAAAAATTTCATACTAAATTTAAGCATGTTCGCTCTCCTCTGTCCATGCCCTCTTCTGAAATATCCTCACCCTTAAGGCTAATCTTTAAGATTTCTACAGCACATGCGCAGGGCAGTGCAGCTTCATTATGACATTATTTGTGGTTTGCACTCCGTGTCATTTTCTTGTTCACAAAATTTCAAAAAAATCGACCCGTAGGTTGCCGGGATAGCCCCTGTTACAAATAGTTCCACTGCGCATGCGCAGTGACCTTTTCATCACCTGAAGACCGGATTCAAAATCTGCATGACCGATTTCCTCTCATTGATATTGTTCGACAATATGGAATAGAGTGCAACGAGATTTATATATTATTTATATGTCTAAATACGATAGCGGATACAAGGGGCGAGCCTAGTGGGCTTAAGTCCCCCCCATGTGAAAATGCCTACAGCTATAGCATAGGCAAAGGATGTTTAGAGGCAATGGCAGGGAAGCCGGAGCTAATAGGTGAATTCAGGGCAGCGGGGGGGATAGGGGCACGTGCCCCCCCTTTGGTCGATCCTCAGCACCCCCTGAAATGGCCACGGCAACCCTCAAACATTCGATGGCACCCCTGAAATGTCACTTCCCACCCTTTCCCCTAAGATGCAAAAACTGGCGCCCATCGGAAGGATTTTACGTGTCAAATGTGGCGCTCTATGCTCCGGATTACACCCCTTCCCCTGCGGACGGTGCCTCCTCTATCGGTAATCCTTGACCCGCCTATGCTTAAGCTCCTTAGCCCCACCACCGAACTGGTATCCTGGATCCGCTTTCGCTTGAACTCCTTAGGCCCATCCCCGTACTGATGTCCTGGGTCCGCCTATGCTCTAGCTCCTTAGCCCCACCCCTGTACTGATGTCCTGGATCCGCCTATGCTCGAGGTCCTTAGCCCCACCTCCGTGCTGATGTCCTGGATTCGCCTATGCTCGATCTCCTTAGCCCCACCCCCGTACTGATGTCCGGGGTCCGCCTATGCTCGAGCTCCTTAACCCCACCCCCGAACTGATGTCCTGGATCCGCCTATGCTGAAGCTCCTTAGCCCCAACCCCTACTGATGTCCTGGATCCGCCTATGCTCGAGCTCCTTAGCCCCACCCCTGTATTGATGTCCTGGATCCGCCTATGCTCGAGGTCCTGAGTTCGAACCCGCTCCTGATGTCCTGGATCCGCCTATGCTCGAGCTCCTTAGCCCCACCCGTACTTGTCCTGATCTTTTAGCCCCACCCTGTACTAATGTCCTGGATCCGCCTATGCTCGAGCTCCTTAGCCCCACCCCCCATACTAATGGCCTGGATCCGCCACTGCTTATTAAGTTTATTTAAGCAGGGAGTGCAAGGAGTCACGTGTCATGGTATCACCACAAAGAGGATTATTCGGCTGGGAAAGAAATGGTGTGCAACGGTGGATCCTTTGGCCAGTGCTACCTATGGTTAGAGGATGCATTACCTAGTGGGTAGATAGATAGACAGATGATTAACTTTTATTGGACGGAAACAATATGACAGGTATAACAAATAGATTGACGCAAAAGCCCGAAGGCTTAAGTGGTGGGGCCTCTCTTATCTCTCTCATAAAACACATCACTTTTACCGGACCTATCACACACATACACAGTAAGATTTGGACACACATAAAGAAAGAAAACACAACAAACCAAATAAGCAAACCAGTTCCTCACCACCATTTTTTTTATTCGTCGCAAGTCGCCGCAGCGAGCGGGACCCTACCGCACGGCCGCCACCCGGCCGTCCGACTGATATGAATATCTAATAGACAACGCGCCCGCCGCACGAGTAGAGGAGCCGAAACGAGACAGACTACCCTGCCACCACCGGGCATTCGCGCTGGTCTATAGCATGCGTAGATAGCTATGGTATCTGTCTCGCATAGCAGCTACCAGTGCGCCGCCCGCAGCGACGCTACAGCCGAACGGCGGGGTGAGGTTTCGAGCAGGAAACATACTAGCATTGTATAATACATTTAATTAAAGGTACACTGTTGTTGCTATGATATGCAACCTGTTGCGATGGCAAGATATGTCTTTGAACTAGCTTTTTGCCGAATTTCATCCACTTCAATCTATATTAACCATTCGAAATCCTGGTGTGAAGCAAAAATGAACCGATAAAATTACCACTTTGAAATGTATTTTACGGCTGATAGCGCGGAAGCCGTAAGAGATATGTGGGGGTATGAGTGAGAAAAATGACAGCAACGAAGTTTTCTATCCAGCCGTGTTAAGTTCAATACCGTAGCTAGCATGGTCTGGAAACCAGAGGGCTGAGAATAAAAATTTTAAAAACTATTTTATTTTTGCCTCTAAAATAAAAAGTTTCAGTTTGAAAGTTTTTATCTCTAAATATATAATAAAGGAGGCTATTCTCTCTTATTATCTGAAATGGGAAATAATTTATCTTAATTGGATCGGAAGATATAAGGGTTTGACTGATATTTTGGGAAATGCAGACCTTCGCAGAATGGGCCAAAAAGGACCCTTAAATTTCCGTTTTTGTTTTGTTTCTGTGTTTGTGCAGTACTGCACAAACCGGCCTTTAAATTGGTATTTGACTCAGAACCTAAACTGCTGTAGCTTCAGATATTTCGAGCCTGTAGTTTAGACTATGAGTTTTATGCCAAATTTAGGGTGCAAAGTTTAAAAGCTAATTTGGAGCCTTAAATTTATAACTTTTTCTTTCAAACGTTTTGTGTGATCTACAAATTTCCCTGATGTAAAAGGGTGCAAGTTTGAAGACTGTAGATGAATTAGCAAAAAATAGAAAAATAAAAGTTAAAAATCACCTAATGCAAAATTCTGGGTAAAATTTTGAAAATTTTGAAAATTGACAACCGTGGTGCTTATTCATTTGGAAGTGCCTTCTATCCACAAAAGTTTTAGGTCTCTGATACCAGCGCTCAGAACAGACAACAACAACAACAACAACAGGCAACGACGAGACCGGAAAAACTGTCAGAATAGAAGTCGTTTCTTACTTCGTTCGTCATCGGCTTCTGACTTCGACCTGCGGCCTCGGCAGGTGCCACTCTGGCGCAAGAGAAGCCGGTGACAATGTACGTTAGCCAAACAGTTCGATTGACAGGCGAGTTTTTTTTTGGCAGTTTGATACTTATAACAACGCAATGTTGGAGTTTTAGGTTTTGTGTTCTCATTATGGCTCCATTCAATCCCCTGTCTAGGACCATGTTTTCCTAAATTAGCATGTCTCTGCATACTGCACCACGCTTGCCCTCTGTTCATGTCTTAAAATAAATAAACGCACGCATAATGTTTGTTTTGTTAAGCAAAGACTGGGCATGACGAGAAGAAAGGAGATACAATATAAAATATGATGGGATTTCCGACGGTATTTCACCTATACCTGCAGATTTTCACCAAATTCAGCCTACTTGTTACCGAGTTATGCCCCAGCTCGAGACCTCAGCCCCACCACCAAACTGATGTCCTGGATCCGCCTATGCTCGGGCTCCTTACCCCTCCCCCTTACATATGTCCTGGATCTGCCTATGCTCGAACTCCGTAGCCCCACCTCTATACTGCCCTGGATCCGCCTTTGCTTGAACTCCTTAGCCCCTACCCCTACTGATGTCCTGGATCCGCCTATGCTCGAGCTCCCGAGCCCCATCCACGTACTGATGTCCTGAATCCGCTTATGCTCGAACTCCTTAGCCCCACCCCCGTACTGATGTCCTGGATCCGCTTATGTTTTAACTCTTTAGCCCGTACCTGTTTTAACTCTTTAGCCCCTTGATGTCTTGGATCCGCTTATGCTCGAGCTCCTTAGCCCCACCCCCGTACTGATGTCTTTGATCCGCCTATACTCGAGCCCCTTAGCCCCAGCCCCGTACTGATGTCCTGGATCCGCCTCTGCTCGAGCTCCTTAGCCCAACACCCATACTGATGTCCTGGATCCGCCTTTGCTCGAGCTCCTTAGCCCCACCTCCGTACAGATGTCCTGGATCTGCCTATGCTGGATCTCCTTAGCCCCATCCCCGTACCGATATCCTGGATCCGCCTATGCTCAAACTCCTTAGCCTCTAATCCTGTACTGATATCCTGGCTCCGCTTATGCTCGAGCTCCTTAGCCCCACCCCCGTACTGATGTCCTGGATCCGCCTATGCTCGAACTCTTTAGCCCCTACCCCTGTGCTGATGTCCTGGATCCGCTTATGCTTGAGCTCCTCAGCCCCACCTCTGTACTGATGTCCTTTATCCGCCTATACTCGAAACCCTTAGCCCCACCCCCGTACTGATGTCCTGGATCCGCCTATGTTCGAACTCCTTAGGCCCATCCCCGTACTGATGTCCTGGATCCGCCTATGCTCCAGCTCTTTAGCCCCACCCCCGTACAGATATCCTGGATCCACCTATGCTCGATCTCTTTAGCCCCACACCCGTACTGATGTCCTGGATCCGCCTTTACTCGAGCTCCGGAGTCCCACCCCTGCACTAATGTCCTGGATCCGCCTATGCTCGAGCTCCTTAGCCCCACCCCTGAACTGATGTCCTGGATCTTCCTATGCTCGAACTCCGTAGCCCCACCTCCGTACTGCCCTGGATTCGCCTATACTCGAACTCTTTAGCCCCTACCACCCTACTAATGTCCTGGATCCGCCTATGCTGGAACGCCCGAGCCCCACCACCGTACTGATGTCCTGGATCCGCCTATGGTCGAGCTCCTTAGCCCCACCCCCGTACTGAGGCCTGGATCCGCCTTCCTGGAGCTCCTTAGCCCCACTCCCGTACTGATGTCCTGGATCCGCCTATGCTCGAGCTCCTTAGCCCCTACCTCCCTACTGATGTCCTGGATCCGGCTATGCTCGAGCTCCTTACCCCACCTTGTTACTGACGTCCTGGATCTGCCTATGCTCGAACTCCGTAGCCCCTATCCCCCCCTTCCACTGATGTCCTGGATCCGCCTATGCTCGAGCTCCTTACCCCACCCCCTTACTGATGTCCTGAATCCGCCTATGCTCGAACTCCGTAGCCCCACCTCTGTACTAACCTGGATCCACCTATGCTCGAATTACTTAGCCCCCACCCCCTACTGATGTCCTGGATCCGACTATGCTCGAGCTCCCGAGCCCCACCCCCGTACTGATGTCCTGGATCCGCCTATGCTCGAACTTTTTAGCCCCTACCCACGTGCTGATGCCCTGGATCCGCTTATGCTCGAGCTCCTTAGCCTCACCCCCGTACTGATGTCCTTGATCTGCCTATACTCAAGCCCTTTAGCCCCACCGCCGTACTGATGTCCTAGATCCGCCCCTGCTCGAGCTCCTTAGCCCCACACCCATACTGATGTCCTGGATCCGCTTATGCTCGAGCTCCTTACCCCCACACCCGTAACGACCCCACCTCCGTGCCCCCCCGCGAAACGACATAGGCGGATCCAAGGGGGAAAGGGGACAGGTGCCCCCCATAGAATCTTAGCACCCCCTGAAATTGTCCCGGAAACCCCTGGAAAGTTCGATGGCACCCCCTGAAATGTCGTTTTTCCCGAGATGCAGGTATCGGGGTCTACTGATAGGTTTTAGCGCCTACTTGATAGGTTTTTCCGGCCAAAAGTGGCGTCCCTGGTGTTGATAGCGCCCACCAGGAAGTTTCCCCTTCCACCTCGCCCCCGATAGGCAATCCTGGATCCGCGTATGGGAAGCGACATTTCAGGGAGCGTCATCGACCTTGAGAGGCGTGTCTTTACAATTTCAGAGGGCGCCGATGGTCGATTGAGGGTTGGGGGAGGGGGGATGGGGGGAGAAGAGTGGGGGGGCACCTAGCCTAATTATTCCCTGGATCCACCCATGGTCCAAAAACAGAAACATAATACTCTTATTGTAAACTCGGACTTTTACGGTACTCTAATTACTTGTGATGCATTATGGGTAGTATTGGGTACTTTTTTACCAGACCATAAATAAACAGAAACGGCCGCGCCGATCGCCGGCGTTGCCGCGGCGTGGACACAGGGGTGACGCGTGGTGATTTGCTACAACGATGCGTGGAGAAACGGCATGTTTGTAAACGTAACTTGGTGTTTCATTGATATCTATGCAGATGGAATGTCGACATATGTGTCTTACCTAGCTGCATGCAAAATTTCATTTCCTCCAATGACTCTAACCACCCTAAACCCCGGTGTGAAACAAAAATGAACTGATAAAATTACCACTTTGAAATGTATTTTACGGCTTATAGCGCGGAAGCCGTAAGAGATAAGTGGGGAGTATGAGTGAGAAAAATGACGGCAACGAAGTTTTCTATCCAGCCGTGTTAAGTTCAATACCGTAGCTATCATGGTCTGGAAACCAGGGGGCTGAGAATAAAAATTTTAAAATCTTATATTTTATTTTTGCCTCTAAAATAAAAAGTTTCAGTCTGAAAGTTTTTATCTCTAAATATATAATAAAGGATGCTATTCCTTTTATTATCTGAAATGGGAACTAATTTTTATCAATTAGATCGGAAAATATAAGGGTTTGAATGATATTTTGGGAAATGTAGACCTTCACGGAATGGGCCAAAAAGGACCCTTAAGTATCCGTTTTCGTTTTGTTTCTGTGTTTGTGCAGTACTGCACAAACCGGCCTTTACGTTGATATTTGACTCAGAACCTGAACTGCTGTAGGTTCAGATATTTCGAGCCTGTAGTTTACACCATGAGTTTTATGCCAAATTTAGGGTGCAAAGTTTAAAAGCTAATTTAGAGCCCTAAATTTAATGCTTTTTCTTTCCAACTTTTTGTGTCAACTACAAACTCGTCTGATGTAAAAGGGTACAAGTTTGAAGCTTGTAGATGAATTGGCAAAAAATAAAAAATAAAAGTTAAAAATCACAAAAGCAAAATACTGGGCAAAACTTTGAAAATTTTGAAAATTGGCAACCGTGGTGCTTATTCATTTGGAAGTGCCTTCTATCCACAAAAGTTTTAGGTCTCTGATACCAGCGCTCAGAACAGACAACAACAACAACAAACACAACCTCGGCCTGCAGCCTCGGCAGGTGCCGCTCCGGCGCAGGAGAAGCCGGTGACAATGTACGTTAGTCAAGCAGTTCGATTGACAGGCGAGTGTTTTCAGCAGTATGATACATATACTAACGCGATGTTGGGACTTGAGGTCTAATGTTCTCATTCTGACTACATTCAGCCCCATGTGTAAGTCCATGTTTTCCTAAACTAACATGTCTCTGCACACTGCGCCACGTTTGTCGTCTGTTCATGTCATCACATAAATAATCACACGTATAAAGTTTGGTTTGTTAAGTAAAGACTGGCTATGCCCAGAAGAAAGGAGATACAATATAAAATATAATGGGTTTGCCGACCATATTTCACCTATACCTGGAGATCTTCACACAATTCAGCCTATTTGTTGCCGAGTTAGCTTCGTTTATCCTAAGTCCCAGTCCGCATGCGCAGTAAAGTCTGCAGTGAATGAGAGCGAAGATACCGTTATAATTGTCTGAAGCATGTCGGTATGTCGTTTGTTTGTCTCCTGAACTAAACTATCCCTTATAGCCTAATATTCCTTAGAATTCATACTGAGCATGCGCAGCACGATGCAATGTCATAATTCCGTGAATTGGGATAGCACATAGTATTCTGCTATTACTCTCAAATTTTTAGCCCAATCGGTCTATTGGCTCCCGAGATAGCCTCCCTGACCATAAGTTCTAATGCGCATGCGAACTTACCTTTGTAGTAAGCAAGGGTGTCAAAACTTTCATACTAAGTTTAAGCATGTTCGCTCTCCTCTGTCCATGTCCTCTTCTGAAATATCCTCACCTTTAAGGCTTATCATTAAGATTTCTACTGCGCATGCGCAAGGCAGTGCAGCTTCACTATGACATTATTTGTGGTTTTCACTCCGTGTCATTTTCTTGTTCACAAAATTTCAAAAAAATCGACCCGTAGGTTGCCGGGATAGCCTCTGTTACCATTAGTTCCACTGCGCATGCGCAGTGACCTTTCATTGACCTAAAGACCGGATTCAAAATCTGCATGACCGATTTCCTCTCATTGATATTGTTCGACAATATGGAATAGAGTGCAACGAGATTTATATATTATTTACATGTCTAAATACGATAGCGGATACAAGGGGTGAGGCTAGTGGGCTTAAGTCCCCCCCATGTGAAAATGCCTAGAGCTATAGCATAGGCAAAGGATGTTTGGAGGCAATGGCAGAGAGGCTGGAGCTAAAAGGTGAATTCAGGGTAGCGGGGGGGGATAGGAGGCACGTGCACCTTGCCCCTTTGGTCGATCCTCAGCACCCCCTGAAATGGCCACGGCGCCCCTCAAACATTCGATGGCACCCCTGAAATGTCACTTCCCATCCTTTCCCCCTAAGATTCAAAAATTGGCGCCCATCAGAAGGATTTTATGTGTCAAAAGTTGCGCTCTACGCTCCGGATTACACCCCTTGCCCTGCGGACGGTGCCTCCTCTATCGGTAATCCTTGATCCGCCTATGCTCAAGCTCCTTAGCCCCACCCCCGAACTGATGTCCTGGATCCGCCTATGCTGGAGCTCCTTAGCCCCACCCCCTACTGATGTCCTGGATCCGCCTATGCTCGAGCTCCTTAGCCCCACCCCCGTATTAATGTCCTGGATCCGCTTATGCTTGAGCTACCTTAGCCCCACCTCCGTGCTGATGTCCTGGATTCGCCTATGCTCGATCTCCTTAGCCCACCCCCGTACATATGTACTGGGTCCGCCTATGCTCGAGCTCCTTAACCCCACCCCCGAACTGATGTCCTAGATCCGCCTATGCTGGAGCTCCTTAGCCCCACCCCCTACTGATGTCCTGGATCCGCCTTTGCTCGAGCTCCTTAGCCCCACCCCCGTTTTGATGTTCTGGATCGGCTTATGCTCGAG
This sequence comes from Lepas anatifera, assembly GCA_034440635.1. Classification (NCBI taxonomy): domain Eukaryota; kingdom Metazoa; phylum Arthropoda; class Thecostraca; family Lepadidae; genus Lepas; species Lepas anatifera. Next base: position 462,239 of record JAOTON010001236.1, read on the forward strand.
GTCCCGAGTTCCAATCCGCTCCTGATGTCCTGGATCCGCCTATGCTCGAGCTCCTTAGCCCCACCCCCTTACTGATGTCCTGGATCCGCCTATGCTCGAGCTCCCTCGCCCCACCCCGGTACTGATGTCTTGGATCCGCCTATGCTCCACCTCCTTAGCCCCACCCCCATACTAATGGCCTGGATCCGCCACTGCTTATACAGTTTATTTAAGCAGGGAGTGCAAGGAGTCACGTGTCATGGTATCACCACAAAGAGGTTTATTCGGCTGGGAAAGAAATGGTGTGCAACGGTGGATCCTTTGGCCAGTGCTACCTATGGTTAGAGGATGCATTAACTAGTGGGTAGATAGATAGACAGATGATAAACTTTTATTGGACGGAAACAATATGACAGGTATAACAAATAGAATGACGCAAAAGCCCGCAGGCTTAAGTGGTGGGACTGTCTTATCTCTCTCATAAAACACATCACTTTTACCCGACCTATCACACACATACACAGTAAGATTTGGACACACATAAAGAAACAAAACACAACAAACCAAACAAGCAAACCAGTTCCTGACCACCATTTTTTTTATTCGTTGCAAGTCGCCGCAGCGAGCGGGACCCTACCGCACGGCCGCCACCCGGCCGTCCGACTGATATGAATATCTAATAGACAACGCACCCGCCGCACGAGTAGAGGAGCCGAAACGAGACAGACTACCCTGCCACCACCGGGCATTCGCGCTGGTCTATAGCATGCGTAGATAGCTATGGCATCTGTCTCGCATAGCAGCTACCAATACGCCGCCCGCAGCCACGCTACGGCCGAACGGCGGGGCGAGGTTTCGAGCGGAAAACTTACTAGCATTGTGTATTACATTTAATTAAAGGTACACTGTTGTTGCTATGATATGCAACCTGTTGCGATGGCAAGATATGTCTTTGAACTAGCTTTTTGCCGAATTTCATCCACTTCCATCTATATTAACCATTCGAAATCCTGGTGTGAAGCAAAAATGAACCGATAAAATTACCACTTTGAAATGTATTTTACGGCTGATAGCGCGCAAGCCGTAAGAGATATGTGGGGGTATAAGAGAGAAAAATGACAGCAACTAAGTTTTCTATCCAGCCGTGTTAAATTCAATACCGTAGCTATCATGGTCTGGAAACCAGGGGGCTGAGAATAAAAATTTTAAAAATTTATATTTTATTTTTGCCTCTAAAATAAAAAGTTTCAGTCTGAAAGTTTTTATCTCTAAATATATAATGGAGGAGGCTATTCTCTTTTATTATCTGAAATGGGAAATAATTTATCTTAATTAGATCGGAAGATATAAGGGTTTGACTGATATTTTGGGAAATGCAGACCTTCGCAGAATGGGCCAAAAAGGACCCTTAAATTTCCGTTTTTGTTTTGTTTCTGTGTTTGTGCAGTACTGCACAAACCGGCCTTTAAATTGGTATTTGACTCAGAACCTGAACTGCTGTAGCTTTAGATATTTCGAGCCTGTAGTTTAGACTATTAGTTTTATGCCAAATTTAGGGTGCAAGGTTTAAAAGCTAATTTGGAGCCTTAAATTTAAAACTTTTTCTTTCAAACTTTTTGTGTGATCTACAATTTTCCCTGATGTAAAAGGGTGCAAGTTTGAAGACTGTAGATGAATTAGCAAAAAATAGAAAAATAAAAGTTAAAAATCACATAATGCAAAATTCTGGGCAAAATTTTGAAAATTTTGAAAATTGACAACCGTGGTACTTATTCATTTGCAAGTGCCTTCTATCCACAAGAGTTTTAGGTCTCTGATACCAGCGCTCAGAACAGACAACAACAACAACAACCTCGGCCTGCGGCCTGGACTAACGCCCCACCGGCGCAGGAGAGCCGCATGACAATGTGCCGAACGCAAACCATATTTCGTTCTTAATGTATCTCTTCATAAGCCTGCAAGTCAGTTTTATTATTCTTTTCTTTGAAATAACCAATAAAGAGTACGTGGTTACCCCCGGATTCGAACCGGACCTACCTGATCAGAGACAGGGCCTCTAAACACTAGACCACCGTGCCACACTACTCATCCTCCCACTAGCTGAACAGCTGTGACCCATCAGGAGGTCACTGGCTAGTACAACTCCGCCGAATATGCCGGGCCGCTGGCGCCGGGTGCTGTGCTTGTCCCGAAAAGGCACGATATAAAGGTGCTTATAGAAGACGAACCAAACATTCTTTTGGGCTGAAATTACTTGTATCGTCGAGCTAGGATCGTAAGCTAGCTTCATGCCAAACTTCTTCCACTTCCATCCATTTTAAGGACTTAAAACCATGGTGAGAAGCAAAGGTGGTCCGAGAAATTTAGCATCTTGTAATATATTTTGGACTAATTACTCGAAAGCCATTAGAGATAGGTGGGTAGTATAAGTGAGCGAAATGACCGCAAGTAACTTTCCTATTCAGCCATGTCAGTTCTGAGCTTGTGAGTGACATGAGCTTGGAACCAGGAAGATGCAAATACTCAATTTCTATTTATGCCTATAAAACAAAGAATTTCACATTCACAATTTCCATCTTCAAATATTATCAGGTGGAAGCAATGCTCTTTCATTATTTTAAATGAAATCTCAAATCGGTCAATTCGATTTTGAGATATTAACGTTGAAGTGAAATGAACCAAAATTCAGTCTTCCGGAAGAACTGTAAAAAGTAGGTCAAAATTTGGCGTTTTGCATTCAAAACTATGCCTAAGCACTACAAAATTTTCCTAGCTACCCCTAGGTAACTGCCTTTCAGCTAACTGAGGCCTGTCTTCTGACATTTCGAGCGCACAAGTCGGCCATCAACTTTTAGCAGGTTTTTTGCTCGCGTGAGAAATGCCGCGTTTTCACGCAATAAATATTCTCGGATCAGCTAAATTTTTTTCCCCTAGCTGGCCCTTGTTATCCTTTGAAAAGGACATAAATTTCAAGTTCGTAGCCCAAGAAGTAAAAATTAGAAAAATATAAAACAGAAAAGTTTGAGCCAAAATTTCTCAAAAACTATTTTGGATTTCGACTCGGGGCTTCAGTTTGGGTGTCTGGAGCAGAAGGGCTATCACCCTACAAAGTTCCAGGGCTCTGACATCAATTCTCAGGCGGGACAGACAACAACCTCGGCCTGCAGCCTCGGCTAACGCCGTTTTGGCGCAGGAGAACCACATGACAATGTGCTGAAATCAAACCATATTTCGTTCTCAATGTATCTTCATAAGCGTGTAAGTCAATTTATCTTTATTTTCTTTGAAATAACTAAAAAAGAGCACATCGTCACCCCCGCATTCGAACCGGTCACCCCTGATCAAGAGACAGTGCCTCTAACCACTAGACCACCGTGCCATAGTTTTCACCCTCCCACTAGCCGAACACCTGTGACCCGTCAGGAGGTCACTGGCCGGTACCACTCAGCCGAATATGACGGGACGCTGGAGCCGGGTGCTGTGTTTGTCCGGAAAAGGAACGATAAAAAGGTGCTTCTAGAAGACGAACCAAACATTATTTTAGGCTGAAATTACTTGTATCGTCGAGCTAGGATCCTAAGCTAGCTTCCTACCAAATTTCATCCACTTCCATTCATTTTAAGGACTTGAAACCATGGTGAGAAGCAAAGATAATCCGAGAAAATTACCATCTTGTAAAACATTCTCCGATTAACTACTTGAAAGTCGTTAGAGATAGGTGGGTAGTATAAGTGAGTGAAATGACCGCAAGGAACTTTCCTATCTCCGATTCTCCGATTAACTACTTGAAAGTCGTTAGAGATAGGTGGGTAGTATAAGTGAATGAAATGACCGCAAGGAACTTTCCTATCCAGCCATGTCACTTCTGAGTTTGCGAGTGACATGAGCTCGGAACCAGGAAGTTGCAAATATAAAGTTTTTTTACTCAAATTTTAGTTATGGCTATAAAACAAAGAATTTCAATATCGCAATTTCCATCTCGAAATATTATGAGGCGGAAGCAATGCTCTTTTGTTATCTGAAATGGAAACTCACATCCGTCAATTAGATTGCGAGATATTAACGTAGGAATGAAATGAGCAAAAATGCAGTCTTTCGGGAAAACGGAAAAAACTAGGCCAAAAGTTTAGGTTTTGCACTCAAAACTATGTCTAAGCACAAGAAAATTGACCTAGCTACCCCTAGGTAACTGCCTTTCAGCTAACTGAAGCGTGCCTTCTGATATTTCGAGCGTCCAAGTCGGCCATCCACTTTAAGTAGGTTTTTTACTCGCGTGAGAAATACCGCGTTTTCGCGCAATAAATATTGTCGGACCAGCTCAATTTTTATTCCGTAGCTGGCCCTTGTTACCTATTGAAAAGGACATAAATTTCAAGCTCGTAGCTTAAGGAATAAAAATTAGAAAAATATAAAACAGAAAAAGTTTGTGCCAAAATTTTTAAAAAACTATTTTAGATTTCGACTCGGGGCCTTAGTTTGGGAGTCTGGCGTAGGAGGGTTATCACCCTACAAAATTGCAGAGCTCTGGCATCAATTCTCAGGCGGGACAGACAACAACAGACAGACTCCGGTCTGCAACCTGGGCTAACGCCCCACCGGCGCAGGAGAGCCGCATGACAATGTGCTGAAAGTAAACCATATTTCGTTCTTAATGCATCTCTTCATAAGCCTGCAAGTCAGCTTTATCATTCTTTTCTTTAAAATAACCAATAAATGCTACGTGGTCACCCCCGGATTCGAACCGGACCTACCTGATCAACAGACAGGGCCTCTAACCACTAGACCACCGTGCCACACTACCCACCCTCCCACTAGCTGAACACCTGTGACCCGTCAGGAGGTCACTGGCTGGTACAACTCCGCCGAATATGCCGGGCCGCTGGCGCCGGGTGCTGTGCTTGTCCCGAAAAGGCACGATATAAAGGTGCTTCCAGAAGACGAACCAAGCATTCTTTTGGGCTGAAATTACTTGTATCATCGAGCTAGGATGCTAAGCTAGCTTCATGCCAAATTTCTTCCACTTCCATCCATTTTAAAGACTTGAAACCATGGTGGGAAGCAAAGGTGGTCCGAGAAATTTAGCATCTTGTAATACATTTTTGACTAATTACTCGAAAGCCTTTAGAGATAGGTGGGTAGTATAAGTGAGCGAAATGACGGCAAGTAACTTTCCTATTCAGCCATGTCAGTTCTGAGTTTGTGAGTGACATGAGCTTGGAACCAGGAAAATGCAAATACTCAATTTCTATTTATGCCTATAAAACAAAGAATTTCACATTCACAATTTCCATCTTCAAATATTATCAGGTGGAAGCAATGCTCTTTCATTATTTTAAATGAAAACTCAAATCAGTCAATTCGATTTTGAGATATTAACGTTGAAGTGAAATGAACCAAAATTCAGTCTTCCGGAAGAACTGTAAAAAGTAGGTCAAAATTTTACGTTTTGCACTCAAAACTATGCCTAAGCACTACAAAATTGGCCTAGCTACCCCTAGGTAACTGCCTTTCAGCTAACTGAGGCATGCCTTCTGACATTTCGAGCGCACAAGTCGGCCATCAACTTTTAGAAGGTTTTTTGCTGACGTGAGAAGTACGCGTTTTCACGCAATAAATATTGTCGGATCAGCTCAATTTTTTCCCCTAGCTGGCCCTTGTTATCTTTTGAAAAGGACATAAAATTCAAGTTCATAGCTTAAGAAGAAAAAATTAGAGAAATATAAAACAGAAAAGGTTTGAGCCAAAATTTCTCAAAAACTATTTTGGATTTCGACTCGGGGCTTCAGTTTGGGTGTCTGGAGCAGAAGGGCTATCACCCTACAAAATTCCAGAGCTCTGACATTAATTCTCAGGACTGACAGACGCCAACAACAACAACAACTCCGGTCTGCGACCTGGGCTAACGCCCCACCGGCGCAGGAGAGCCGCATGACAATGTGCTCAAAACAAACCATATTTCGTTCTTAATGTATCTCTTCATAAGCCTGCAAGTCAGGTTTATCATTCTTTTCTTTGAAATAAGCAATAAAGAGTACATGGTCACCCCCGGATTCGAACCGGACCTACCTGATCAAGGGACAGGGCTTCTAACCACTAGACCACCGGGCCACACTACGCACCCTCCCACTAGCTGAACAGCTGTGACCCGTCAGGAGGTCACTGGCTGGTACAACTCCGCCGAATATGCCGGGCCGCTGGCGCCGGGTGCTGTGCTTGTCCCGAAAAGGCACGATATAAAAGTGCTTCTAAAAGACGAACCAAGCATTCTTTTGGGCTGAAATTACTTGTATCGTCAAGCTAGGACCCTACGTTAGCTTCATGCCAAATTTCTTCCGCTTCCATCCATTTTAAGGACTTGAAACCATGGTGAGAAGCAAAGGTGGTCCGAGAAATTTAGCGTCTTGTAATACATTTTGGACTAATGACTCAAAAGCCATTAGAGATAGGTGGGTAGTATAAGTGAGCGAAATGACGGCAAGTAACTTCCCTATTCAGCCATGTCAGTTCTGAGTTTGTGAGTGACATGAGCTTGGAACCAGGAAGATGCAACTAAAAAGTTTTTTGACACAATTTCTATTTATGCCTATAAAACAAAGAATTTCACATTCACAACTTCCATCTCCAAATATTATCAGGCGGAAGCAAGGTTCCTTCATTATTTGAAATGAAAACTCAAATCGGTCAATTAAATTGTGAGATATTAACGTTGAAATGAAATGAACCAAAATTCAGTCTTCCGGAAGAACTGTAAAAAGTAGGACAAAATTTTGCGTTTTGCACTCAAAACTATGCCTAAGCACTACAAAATTTGCCTAGCTACCCCTAGGTAACTGCCTTTCAGCTAACTGAGGCCTGTCTTCTGACATTTCGAGCGCACAAGTCGGCCATCAACTTTTAGCAGGGTTTTTTGCGCGCGTGAGAAATGCCGCGTTTTCGCGCAATAAATATTGTCGGATCAGCTCAATTCGTTTTCCCTAGCTGGCCCTTGTTATCTTTCGAAAAGGACATAAGTTTCAAGTTCGTAGGTTAAGAAATAAAAATTAGAAAAATATAAAACAGAAAAAGTTTGAGCCAAAATTTCTCAAAAACTATTTTGGATTTCGACTCGGGGCTTCAGTTTGGGTGGCTGGAGCAGAAGGGCTATCACCCTACAAAATTCCAGAGCTCTGACATCAATTCTCAGGACGGACAGACGCCAACAACAACAGACCACGACGAGACCCGTCTGAGCGGCCAGAATAGAGCCGCTTGAGAAATCTCAATGCGCTTCGCTCCATGGATTTCGTCATGCGGCTCTGACAGACCACGACGAGACTCCGTCTGAGCGGTGCTAGAATAGAGCCGCTTGAGAAATCTCTAATGCGCTTCGCTCCATGGATTTCGTCAGGCGGCTCTGACTTATGTTCTGTTTGAAGCTGAGAGTTGGAACACCAAAATCTTAAGCTTATAAACTAAGGAATGAGTAGGCGTACAAGGAGGTTGATCGCTTTGGGGGCGAAAGCGCAGTTTGCCCCCGAGCTTTTCGTCTGCGGAATGCCTTTTTCCTCCCCTTTTGATCCGCCACTGGCACAATTTACCACCAAAAAGTGCGGCCAGTGTCAACGAAGAAACGCGTTTAAAAAAGGATTTGTAAATGTTTACTTTCGCGAAAGCTTCCTCTTAGTGAGGACATGTTCACGTTTACCATCAAGCATATTTCGGGCCAAAGCTAACGACTGGTACCGTGGTAGAAAATGCTGAAAGCACCTACTGACAATAACTGGAGCGCGATGAGCAAACAAAGGCGGGATACTCGGTCATGGTAAAAAATGAGGTGTCGTATCCACCACCTCCACTTATCACAGCCAACGGCTCA